>CM053589.1:91800585-91829345 GCA_028646515.1 Pseudochirops corinnae
TATCTCCTTCCATCCTGGGACTTGTAGAGTTGTCTCATACCTTTGCATTGCTGAGAAGTGTCCAGTTTATCAAAGCTGGTCGTCACACATACGATGTGTCTGTGTCTTATATTTCTTATAGATACACCTTGAAGGAAACCAGGTTTAGCAACTAATAGATAATCAGAGTTTGAAGTTACCTTAGAAACAGGACTAGAACTATCACTGGGCAAAAAAGGGCTCCACTTATGGCACCAATATGGCAGAGATTGGCTACATTTCCTCTCTTGAAGCAACCATCCCAACTGTGCTTCATAGGTTTCCACTTAGCCTGGTACCTAACACATAGCAGGAGCTTAATCAATGTTTATTGACTGATTGACTGATTCTGTTGGCCCTTGTCACCTACACACACACACACACACACACACACACATACACACGCACACACATGTAGCTAGGTAGTACAGTGGATCTGGAGGCCAGGAAGATTGAGTTTAAGTCTAGCCTCAGACACTTACTAGCTGTGTGACCCTGGTCTGTCTGCCTGTTTCTTCATTAACAAAATAAGACTAATAATAGCACCAACCTTCCAGTGTTATTAAGTGGATTAAAATGAGACAATATTTGTAAAGCATTTTGCAAACATTAAAACACTATATAAATGCTGGCTATTAGCATTATTACATGGCACAGCCATCTCCCTCAAGAGTCCATCACTGTGGCTCCTGCTTCTCTTCAACCCCACAGGAGCCAGAGCAGGGGTTCTTAACCTTTTTTTTGTATCATGGACCTCTTTGGAAGTCTGTTGAAACCCATGAACCCCTTATCAGAATAATGTTTTTAAATGCATTAAATAAAGTACATAGGATTACAAAGGAAATCAGTTCTGATAGCTGAAAAGTAGTTCTCAAAATAGTAAAAACACAAAATAAAACAAATTAATGGACCCCAGGTAAAGAACTTCTGTGCTACTGGAAGATGGAACAATAAAAATCATATTATTGTACCAATAGATACATAAAAACACTTAATGAAATATAACACTCTTTTCTCTTTTTTTAAAAAAAATGAAAAAGTATAGGACAAGATAGATATTTACTTAATATAGTAAATAGTACCTACCTAAAATAGGTCCTGGTGTCCAATGGGCTCTATGGACAGATTTCAGGGGGCCTATGAACTGGGGTAGAAAAAAAATCACATCTCTTTTTATTAACTTTGTGTTTTCTTTGTAATCCTACATGTTTAGTTTTATGCATTAAAACATCACTCTGAGCAGAGTTACATAGGCTTCCTCAGACTAACAAAAGGATCTATAATACAAAAAAGGTTAAGAACCCCTACTCTAAAAGAAAAATTAAATATTCTCTGTATTGGAGAAGCACTAGAGACCTTTCCAATAAGTTCTGGGGTAAAGCAAGGATGTCCATTACCACCACTTATTCAACCCCTTTTCCAGCATGATAACCATTATAGTCAGACTGTCTTCTGTACTGTCCCCAGCTATAATACCTGCCTGTTTTTTCTTTAGCTATGGCTTTTAGAGTTAGCATGGTGTTGTGGGTAAAGATCTAGACTCAGAGACTGGACAACCTGGGTTCAAATTCTATCTTCAACATATTAACTGGCTGTGTGACCCTGGGCAAATTACTTAACTTCTCAGTACTCTAGAACAGAGGTGTCAAACTCAGCCTCAGCAAGATTCAGATTAAAATGTAATTGGAAAATGTTTAACAAGATAAACAAAAATATAATACAACACAGAAATTGTTAATATGTGGTTTTCTAAGTCAATATGCCACAGAAGGAGCTTGACACCAGTGCTCTAGGTAATTCTCTAACACTTTTAGTTGCAGAGATGTTGTTGGTCTGCATAGGTAGAAGGAACTTCCTCACATGGGAGTTCTCTACATCAATATGATCACAGGTCCTATTCCTATCCCAACAGTTTCACTTAGAGGTCATCTGATCTAACTGAGGTGCCATTGGAAGGAGCCATCTTAGAACCATGAAATTTTTTAGATATTTTTTTCTCACCAACCAGTCTTGGAGAAAAATGCAGTGTCACTGGACAGAGTGTCAGAAGAACGGGTTCCAGGTCCAGTTCTGTTTACTAGCTGTGTGACATTGGGAAGGTCACATTGATTAAAGAACTATGTGACCTAATTCCAATTTTCCCCCTGAAAGCACCAAACTTTAAAAAAAAAACAAGTCATACATCCTTTTCTAATTTATTCACTGAAAGAGCCTGGAATGTCCCTTGTCTGACTTGGTAGTCTTTGAAGTGACAGGACCAGACTATTGATTTATTTCCATCCAACCTCTCTCTTTGAATCCAAGGAGGTCAAGGTTAATTATATAACAAAACAGACTGTGGCCAGCTGCCCCCTCCCCACCCCCACAGAAATAGGGAACCCTAGATCTTTCTGAGCTGCTCAGTGCCTGATCTTAGCTCTGTTTTTCTATTCTACCCTCATTTCCTTCATCAGTGCTCATTAAGAAGAAGAAAAAGAAGGGGGGAAAACTCTCTCATTTCCTCTGGCAGAGATAAATTTTAATTTGTTGGGAATCCAGGAAGGGGATTTAAACCACATTTTCATTCAGAAGGCAGCTGTTGGAATTCGATGCTATAGACTTTGCTTCCAGAACTAGCAGGGGAAGGGGGAGGAAAACTGATCAGGGTGGGGAAAACTCCAAGACTGCATTTCCCCACTAATAGGTTCTTAATTTTATAAGGAACCACACACAGAGGCCTGATCCACACTATACTGTGGCCCTTTCAGCTATTAAGGAATCCTGGGCCAACCCCTCCTTAGACATAATATTTAACCAACAAGAGTGGTATTTTTCCTGGAAAAATCAATAGCTGTGTGAATCTTATTCCAGCTTTTAAAAGGGGAGCTCTTGGGAACAGAGGAGGAGCTGGTTAGTCTTGAGCTGCTCTCTGGCTAGTGACTGAAACATGCCAGGATCAAAGGATTTTAGAGTTGAGAGTTCAGAGAGTCCCTCAATTTACAGTTAAGGAAACTGAGGCCAAATATCTGCTCAAAACCACAGAGGAGATAAACATTAAGATAGAGATTCAAACTCAGGTCTTTCAATCATTAAGACTAGACATCTTTCTATTATATTCCTGCCTCCCAGCTGAGACTGTAACAAAATAGCAGGAGCCCTGAATGTGTGAGATACTATTCTCTTTAAAGGGGCTGAGCTGGGATAACTTGGTGCGAGGCTTCAGTCTATTTCTGAAAGCTGCTGGTTCCAGATCCAAATCTTCACTTGGGGTGTATACTCCCATTTGCCTTTGCCCTAGAGATGTGCATTTTCTGCGGTCTGTGACCAGGAGAGACTGTCCAAAGTGAAGTCAACAGGTATTTATCCACTATCTCCCTGTTGCTGATGAAGGCACTACCATCTTTTCAGGTTTCAGCATTATCCTGGACTCTTCACCCTCCCACACCACACACAGATAATCAGTTATCACATCTTGTTTCCTTTACCTGCACAACATCTTTCTCATTTGACCTCTTCTCACTACTCACACAGCTACCACCTTGGTTCAGGTCCTCATCACCTCTTACCCAGATTGTTATAACAGCCTCCTCATTGGGTCTCAGCCTTAGACTCTCCCTACTTCAGTCCATCCTACATACTGTTGCCAAAGTGATTTTTGTTAAGCAAATAACTGAACATAGGACTCCCATATTTAATCAACTCTAATGATTTTCTCTTGCTTCTAGAATAAAACATAAACTGTTAAGCTTTTTAAGCTCTTCATAATACAGCCCCAACCAGCTTCATTGGACATTATTACCTCTCCCACACCCTGCAATCCAATCAAATTGGCCTTCTCTTTGTTCCTCACACAGGACACTCCAACTCTAGTCTTTATGCTTTTGTACTGGCCATCCCACAGATCTGGAATGTGCTCCCTCCTTGTGTGTGTTCAGTCATTTTTTTTTCAGTCATGTCAGACTCTTTGTGACCCCATTTGGGGTTTTCTTGGCAGGCAAAGATACTGGAAGTGGTTTGCCATTTCCTTCCCCAGATCATTTTATAGATGAAGGCAAACAGAGTTAAGTGACTTACCCAGAGTCACACAGCTAGTTAAGTGTCAAGTGGCTGAGGTCAGATTTGAACTCAGGATGATGAATCTTCTTGACTTCAGGCCCAGAGCTCTATCCACTGTGCTACCTAGCTGCTCATCTTTTCTCTGCCTTATAGAGTCCTTTAAGATGCAGTTCTTCTGCATGAAGCCTTTCCTGGTTCCCACCCACCCAAACTGCTAGGTCTTTCCCTGCCAAACCACCTTCTATTTAATTACTTTGTAGACAAATATCTACACCTCACATTACCAAATTCTGGAAAGTTCTCCGAGTACTTCGAGAGGCTCATGCATTGTTCTTTGGTATTCTTTCCTTGGTGCCTTGCCCTAAACAATCTTAATGTAGTCTGTGTGGCAGATTTTTAATTAATTAATTTTCAACATTCCTTTTTATAAGATTTGGGTTATAAATTTTTTTCTTCTCCCCTCCCCAAGACAGCAAGCAATCTGATATAGGTTATACATGTATAATCATGTTAAACATATTTCCATATTAGTCATGTTATGAAAAAAGAATCAGAACAAAAGGGAGAAGCCACAAGAAAGAAAAAACAAAAAAACAAAAGAAGTGAAAAAAATAGTATGCTTTGATCTGCATTCAGATTACATAGTTCTTTCTCGGGATGTGGAATTGTCTTGTATCATTGTATTGCTGAGAACAGCCAAGTCTATCAGAGTTGATTTCCACACGATGTTGCTGTTACTCTGTACAATGTTCTCCTGGCTCTGCTCCCTTCACTCAGCATCAGTTCATATAAGTCTTTCCAGGTTTTTTGAACTCCTTCTGCTCACCATTTCTTATAGCATAATAATATTCCATTCCATTCATATACCACAACTTGTTCAGCCATTCCCCAGTTCATGGCCATCCCCTCAATTTCCAATTCTTTGTGTGTGGCAGAATTCTTAATGGTTTCCTGAATGCTGTGTAGCAGACAATTCAGCATAGTTTTTGGATGACTTGCAAATGAACAGTCTTTTGCAAGGGCCCAGACCTATCTTAGCTGGTAGGCCTGGAGATTAAATACAATGTAGTTTGGGAGGAATGGCACTAGTAGTTGGAATGATCAGATGGAAGATAAATGTTTTTTAAAAAGCTCATATCTAGGTTCTTGCAAAAAGAATGAACAAGGTCCTTTCTAGGAAGGGAACTCAATATACAAAGTAGATATCAGGTATAGGACAGTTATTTATTTCCACTACCACAAAATAAATGCTTAAAATGTAAAATATTTATAAGCTCACATCAACCAATACTATAAACGTGAAACAATAACCCATCTATTACACTCTCCTGGAATGTAAAGACTCCCAAGAAACTTGTGGGATACTTCACATTCATCTCAGATCTGTACTGTCTAATCAAATCAACAAGTCTTGATCTTCTAGCCAAAATGTGAAGCTTGGCCCTATTCTAGACCTATTTTTAGCATATTGTGCTGTCTTACTTCTCACTATTCTAACTTGTCTCTTCCCAGATAATTTAGGTACTTTGCTATCAGATACCATCCAGGATGTTGTTACCACCTTTGCTTGTATACATAGTAATCACAGAGTTCAAAGAACATCAGTCTTCTTTTTGGGGGGAATCTTTTTTGGAAGGGGGAAGGCAGGGCATTTGGGGTTGACTTGACCAAGGTCACACAGCTAGTAAGTATTAAGTGTCTGAGGTCAAATTTGAACTCAGGTCCTCCTGACTCCAAGTCCGGTGCCCTATTCACTGTGCCACCTAGCTGCCCTGAACATCAGTCTTTTCATTCTTACCCCTTCCTCTGCTTTCCACATACTCTTCGATGTAGTGGCATTGGCCTCCTTGCTCTCCCCGAACAAGACGACTCATCTCTGGATTTCTGGGCATTTTTACTAGCTGCTCCTCATTCCTGGAATTCTCTTCCTCCTGATCTCATTCTTAGCTTCAAGTCTCAGCTAAAATCTTACCTTTCCCTAATTCCCCTCAATGCCTCTATAGATTACTTCCATTTCATCCTATGTGTATCTTATGTTTACATAGTTTTTTGCATATTGTCTCCTCTATTAGATTGTAAACTTAATAAATGCTTCTTGACTGACTGACTTAATCAAGATGCATTTATTAATCATTTATTATGCAGGCACTGTGCTAAGCACTGGGATAGAGGCAAAAACACAGTCCTTGCTCTCAGAGTTGACAAACTAATGATGGAGGAGGGAGACAACCTACAAACACCTATGTACAAATGAGATATAAACAGGGTAAGTTGGAGGTAATCTCAGAGAGAAGGCATTGAGGCTGACCAAGAAAGGATTTTTGCAGAACGTGGGATTTTAGCTGAAATTTGAAGAGAGCCATGGAAACTAGGAGGTGTATATGAAGAGGGGAAGCAGTCCAGGCAGGGGGACAGGCAGTAAAAATGCTCAGATGGAGGGTTTTGTTCAAAAAACAGCAAGGTCAGTGTCCCTGGATTGCAAAATACATTGTGGGGAGCAAAGTGTAAAGAAGCTTCAAAAGGTAGAACGGAGCCAGGTTACGAAGGGTTTTAAAAAGTCAAAGGGGAGATTTTTATTTGATCTGGAAAGTAATAGGGAGTCACCAGAGTTTATTGGTAGGAAGATGACATTGTCAGATCCTAAAGAAATGTATAGATTTAAGAACACTTAAAGAAAACAAATAATATCCATTCTCACCTCATGGAAAAATAATGATGCCTATTTATATGCAACCCTCCCATCATCCAGTTATTTCTAGGCTTACTCTGGCTAGGTTTCTGGAAAGTACTATTTCTTGTGTGGCTTCTTCACACAGGTAGCTTGATGTCACTTTTCCTATTCTTTGTTTTATGGCTGTTTAGTGTAGTTCCTCCCTCCCTCTTCAGTTTTCTGTAACTTCTTTCCTTCCTTCCTTGCTTCCTTCCTTCCTTCCTTCCCTCCTTCCTTCCTTCCCTCCTTCTTTCCTTTCTTCTTTCTTTCCTTTCTTACTTCCTTCTTTCCTTTCTTCTTTTCTTCCTTCCTTCTTTCCTTTCTTCCTTCCTTCCTTCCTTCCTTCCTTCCTTCCTTCCTTCCTTCTTTCCTTCCTTCTTTCCCTCTTTCTCTCTCTCCCTTCTCCCCCTCTATCCACATAGGAAATTATACCCTTACTTGCAGGTGCTCTGCTCAAAGGAATATAAATTTTGATCGCTAAAACCTCACAAGATATCTTGGGGTTTACTTTCTAGATTTCTTTCTTAAGGACCATACCTTAAATGCAAATCACTCTGGTTCTCATTGATTGACCAACAATAGGTCCCAGGCCAAGCCCCAAGTGGTCATTGCTTGGGCCCAGACAGCACAGAGTGAATGTAAATAGCCGTTGTTTCTGTTTTGGTCAGAAATCTGAGGGTCTTCCCCTCCAAAATTAATTTTTTTTTTGGACTAGGTAAAAGAGGTCATTCTTTGCCTCACCTGTCTCAGTCAAACTGAGACCTGGCAAAGATCTTAGCTGAAAAAGGCCAAGATCTCCTACTGCAACGGGGGCCATCTCCAGTCGTCCTGATCTATATCCCACCACTGGCTCTGGAGGAGAAAGTGAGGCTGGTGACTTTGCACAGCCTTCCTGCACTTAAATCCAATTCACTTGCAGGTCATGACATCACCTTCCTGAAGTCACCATCCTCTTCAAGAAGAAAGACAAACAGCTCCCAGAAGATGATGGTGATTT
Source organism: Pseudochirops corinnae (assembly GCA_028646515.1). Lineage (NCBI taxonomy): Eukaryota > Metazoa > Chordata > Mammalia > Diprotodontia > Pseudocheiridae > Pseudochirops > Pseudochirops corinnae. The sequence goes on from CM053589.1 coordinate 91,808,346, forward strand.
CATTATCATTCCCTGTTTCAGATCTTGGGTTATCACACACTGCTGGAAAGTGAGGAGACTTGTATGTGCATAACCCCACAAGTATATGTTCCATAGAATTCCCAGAATACCTAACAACTGGGCTGTGACTTGTGCTTTGAGAACCACTGCTCTACACTCACAGCTTGGAACCTGAAGAAACCAATATGGCATCAGTCCTCTCTATCAGTGCCATGTGCCAGTACCATGGCAAGGGAGTAGATTCCAGAGTTCTCTTATCTTGGAGATATTTCACATCCCTGTGTTCATCTAGTTCAATGCCAAACAAAAGACCCTGCTCTAAATTTCTTCCTTGCCCTACAGTTCTGCAGCCAGACAGGTCTCTATTCACAAGACTGGGCTGACTCCACTGCCTGATGTCTTTTCCCAGACAGTCATGGCACTTTCTATGAGTTCAGAGTAGTGGTTCTCAGAGTATGTTCTGGTATAGTGGGGTGCTCTGAATTTTGGCTGGGTATGCAGTGAATTGGATGGAACATATATATGCAATTACATGTGCATGCATGAGTCTCCCCAGCTTTCCATGGCATCCTGCTAAGATGGTGCTCTGAGCGTAATGAAATTTGAGAAACTCATCTAGAGACTTGATAGAGTCCCTAGTTCTCTGTCCTGCTTCCCATAAAAATTGTCTCTTCCCCCACTGAATTCCTTTGAGACCAACTGAGTGGACTGTTTTCCTCACATCCAAAGGCAAAATAATAAAGATAGTTCATATTTAAACAGAGCTTTACATTCATTATCTCAGCTGGGCCTCACAACACTCTTGTGAGGTAAGTGCTAGTATTAGGGCAGCTAGGGGGCACAGTAGATAGAGTGCTGATCCTGAAGTCAGGAAGATTAATTTTCCTGAACTGAAATCTGGCCTCAGACACTTACTAGCTGTATGACCCTGGGCAAGTTGCTTAATGCTGTTTGCCTCAGTTTCCTCCCCTGTAAAATGTGTGGAGAAGGAAATGGCAAACCACTCCAGTATCTTTGCCAAGAAAACCCCAAAGGGGATCAGAAAGAGTTGGACATGACTGAAGTAACTGAACAACAAAAATCTATCTATCTATCTATCTATCTATCTATCTATCTATCTATCTATCTATCTATCTATCGAAGGTTGGGTCAAACAATCTCTTAGGTCCCTTCCTGACTTGAAGTTCCATGAATTAAGTCTGAACCGTCTGTATATCTATGAATTTTTCTTTATTCTATCTTGCACATAGAGACAGGTATAAGAGCTCCCCAACCCCATGGTCCTTTCATGGTTTCCTTCTACCATCCTTCATGAGATGCTGCAGAGAGAATGATTAAGATTAATGAAATATTAGTAAATGAAAATCAACCAATTTAGACAGCAAATGGTTTGCCAAGAGAGTATCTCTGGGTAAGCAGCCCCACCGGGTTAATGAGCAGAGCAGTTGACAGGCTGTCTCTGTTCTGCTAGGTCTTCTCTGTTGAGCTGCCTGCCCATGTAGAGCTGTTTCCTCCCAGCTCCCCTGGGCCCTGCTCCCTTTTTTCTGACAGCCCCTCAGAAAGGCTCTTGGTGTGGAGCAAGGAGGACAGATTCCTAACCCTGGCAACACTGTGGGTCAAGCTTTCTTTCCCGCTGAACAGCCCTCGATTGTTTGTTTGTAAGTGTTTGCTCAGTGTGCTAACATCTCAGCATGACCTTGGAGCTCTTGGCTTGCGATCATCCTTTATGACCACAATAAGGAATGGCATAGGGTGGCCAAGTTAGATAAACATTGTAACCAGTTAAATGGGAACCATTCATCATAGCGTTTTAAGCCAATTCCATCGTATCCTTGTTTTTATTTCCAAGAAGTAGTAGTATAACAGAAGAGAACCTTAGGGATCATCTAGTACAAGCTTCTCATTTTACAGCTGAAGAAATCAAGTCCCAGAAACAGAAAATAACTTGCTCAATGTCATGAAGCTGGTTAGTAACAGACTCACTCAAAGCCATGATTTAAGGATAAGCAAATTATCTGGGTGGCACAGTGGGGAGAGTGGCGGGCCTGGATTCAGGAAGACTCATCTTTGTGGGGATCTCAGACATTTAGCAATTGTGTGACCTTGGGCAAGTGACTTATCCATGTTTGCTTCAGTTTTCTTATCTACAAAATGAGCTGGAGAAGGAAATGGAAAAAACTGCAGTATCTTTTGCCAAGAAAACCCTTGGTGGGGTCATGAAGAGTTGGACATGACTGAACAACAATAACAATAAATGATTATATAATGATATGTATGTATATATTATATAATGGTATATATGATATATGATTATAAAAAAGATATTTTATGATACCATACTGGTTTATATAATTACATATATGTAATATAGGATAGTATAATATATTATATGATTTATAGAATATATATTTCACTATATCATACTGTTATATAGGGTTTTATATAAAAATATTATATATTTGATTTTATATTTATATGTTTATATTTTATAAATACATACATATATTTATTTATTCAGTTGTGTCTGACTTTGCAACCCCATTTGGGGTTTTCTTGGAAGAGATACTGGAGTGATTTGCCATTTTCTTCTCCAGCTCATTTTACAGATGACGAAACCGAAGCAAACAAGGTTAAGTGACTTGCTCAGGGTCACACAGCCAGTAAGTATCTGAGACAGGACTTGCAGCCAAGTCTTGACTGCAAGGTTAGTCCTTTATCTGCTAAGCTATGCTTCCTCTCATCGCATATTCCATGCTCCTTGAATTTACTGTCATATCTAAATATATTGGATACTGACTTTGTTTTTTCCCTGTTCCAGGGGCAGGTACTAAGCTGATTCCTTAGATCTTTCTAAAATGCATTGTTTATTCAGTTCTATGAACCTTTTCTCTCATGCCTGTCAGTTTTCTTTCTCTGTAGTACAAATGGAAAGAACACTAGATTTTAAGTCAGAGGACTGAGTTCACACTGATCTTACTACTTACTACTTTACTTACTGACTTTGGAGGAGTCATTTCACTTCTCCAGGAAGCAATCTCATCATCTCTAAAATGAGAGGATTGAATTAATGGATCTCTAGGGTCCTTTCCATTCTAAATCCTGTGGTCTCTCTTGAGTCCCAGTTCTATTGTTAAGCAGTGAAGGGGAGCAGGTGCCTGACCTGAAGTCAGGAAGATATCTTCCCAAGTTCAAATCTGGCCTCAGACACTCACTAGCTGTGTCACTAGGCAAGTCATTTAACCCTGTTTGCCTCAGTTTCTTCATCTGTAAAATGAGCTGGAGTAGGAAATGACAAACCACTCCAATATCTTTGCCAAGAAAACCCCAGATGGGGTCATGAAGCATCAGAGATGACTGAAATGACTGAACAAGTCTTCCACACCAATTCTATCTAATCACATACAACCACATTGCTGGTCACCGTCTGTGAAGTTTGACATTCATCTTTTCACGTTTGGTTTTTTCTCTCCCAACCTCTCTCCAAGTATTGGCTGTGAAGCAGAGCTGGGATACTCCTTGGTCCCCACTGCCATTTCCAGACCCTCTTTCTGCCACCGTCACTCAACAACCTCTTCTCTGAAGGTGGAATTGCCCCTTGGATCACCCTGGTCATGACCAGGTGGATGCAGCTGAGTCAGAGGGAGGCTTGGCAGACACCACCCGCAGGAGGCAGTGGGAAACAACAGCGACTCACATGAAAAGGCTGAAGTTTAGGGAAATCAGTCAGACTGAGATCAATGGCTCACTCCCTGGCGTCCCCTGCATTTTGGCTCCCTGATCATAAACGGATTTCTCTGATTGAATCTTTGCCCAGAAACTTGTCTCAAGTTTGGGATCTTGCTGTTTCTCAGATACACTAATGCCAACACGGCTTACTGAGGGGTGGGGGTGCTTTGGACTAAGCTCAGCCTGTTCTCCTCTCAACTCGGCCCCAGGCCAGGACTCTCCCTTGCCCCCCATCCCCAACTCAGGGATTTGCCTAATGAGTGACTTTGGGTGGGACGAGATAACTCTGTCCAGATCTTTGCCACTATTAGTCACTGACCTCAGGACACTTTATCATCTTTTTCATAAATTTTTGCACCTGGAGCACTGCTTTCCTCTATGCCTCAACATTAACCACTGTCTTTCGTGGTTACTAAATCTACAGTGTTAATCCTTGGTAACTCTGGCTTCTTGGCTCTAAGGCATCTCTATTGCTTCTATGATAAATATAAATCCCACTGTTTAGCCTTTACATTTCTTCCCAACCTGACCCCAAACTATCTTCCTAGCCTCCTGGTACATTCATTCCTCCCTGTTCTGTAGTCCTAAATCCAGCCGTACTGACCTTCCTTGGTTCCTTATATCTGACATTGAATCTCTTCTGTTGGATCCTTTGCAACGGTTTGTCTCCTTGCTTGGAAAGCCCTCCTCCACGTCCACCTTACAGAATCCCTCTCTTCCTTAAGACACAGCTCACTCTCCTTCTATAGAAGCCCTTCCTCATTTCTTCCACTGTGCTAGATTCTTAACCTTTATATCTAACTACCTTGTACCTCTTTTTATTCCATCTAAATTTGTGTATGCACTTATTTCTCCTCAGAATGTAAGCTATTTAACATGGCTAATATGGAAATGTTTTGCATGACTTTACATGTATAATGTAATCCGTGCATTTTTAATGGGTGGAAGGAAGGAAGGAAGGAAAAAAGGAAAGAAGGAAAGAAAGAATTTGGAACTGAAAATTTTTAAAATGAATGTTTAAAAAAACTTTTAAAGAGAAGGAAAAAGAATGCAAACTATTTGGGAACATGAATTATTTCATTCTTCTTATCTGTATCACTAGAACCTACCAAGGTGTCTGGCGCATAATAGGAACTTAATAAAATGCTTATTGATTGATTAGCTCATTAACCTTTTCAACTGTCCTTTATTTCTACCTTTACTTTACATTATTCTGTTGCTCAAACCCAGGTGGAACTGGGAAACTTCCATATCTAGCCCTTTCCCAAGGATAACCACCTGCTGCTCTTCTGGTAAATACACAGGCTTACAGAGTTTCAAAACCTTGAAGAGTTTTATTTACACAGTAAGGACACAGAAAGGACTTGAACATGAGTCCACAGAGTTACAAGAGCCTTTTCTTTCTTTTTTAAAATTTTACCTTGTTTTCATTGTGAATTTAACATCAAACAAAATGAGCCTTTCTATATACATTGGGGAAGAGGGGATGATGGCATGTGAAACCGTGAATCTCTAATACTAAAGAATGTAAACCTCAGTGTTTGTAAAGAGTCACTTGTTGGCTACTGTAAAGAGAGTGCCATAAACTGATGCTCCCAGGTTGTAACGGGAAGGGAGAGGACACTGAGTCAGAGAAGAGGGAGATCCTCAAAGGAACCTAAGACCCTTCATGTTTAGCACAAGAGTTATACTTCCTCTTGCTTTCATCTATGCATACCATTTGAAAACTTGAGCTGGTGGATTAGTTAACCTATCATTCCAGCCTGTACAGGTCTTTTAGGATCCTGATTCTATTATCTAATATTAACTATTGATTTCAGCTTCATAACATTCATAAATTAGACAATCAGCCTCTCTGAGCTTTCATCCAAGTCATGGAGTCACAGAATCCTAGAGTTAGAAGGACCTCAAGACTCATCTGTTCCAATTCATATTAATTTCCTTACAGGGAAGACTTTAGGGAAGTCATTAGTGACTAGGCCTAGGTAGAGTTAACCAATGGCTTTTTAGGATGCTTGATGGGACAAAGAACACTAATTTTACCAAATATGGTCCTAGAATGTTGGGTTCCAGGCCCTCTTTTAGGGTGCCTAAATTGTCTGCAGCAAGAGGTGGCTTGGCATAGTAGAAAGATCACATAACTCAAGGAAGAAGATCTGGGCTTGATTCCCAGCTTTGACATTTCTTTGACATGAACAAATTACTTAAGCTCTCTAAGACTTATCTGGAGGAAATGAGGATAAAATTGCACTATTTGCTTCATAGGATTACAAAGAAGATACTTTGCAAACTTGAAAAATTTCTGACTTTCAATGTAATCTCTTCCGTTTTCATAAAAGAGACCTTAGAGGTCATCTAATCTAGCTTCTTCATTTAACAGATAAGGAATTGAGGTACAGATAGCTTATTTTAAAAAATTTTTTATTAATTAATTAATTTATTTATTTTCAGTTTTCAACATTCACTTCCACAAGATTTTGAGTTCCAAATTTTCTCCCCATCTCTCCCCTACCCCCACCCCAAAACAGCATGCATTCTGATTACCCTTTCCCCCAATTTGTGCTCCCTTCTATCACCCTCCCCCCATTCTCTTATTCCCTTCCCCTTCTATTTTCTTGTAGGGCAATTTAGATTTCTATACCCCATTGCAGTACAGGCAGACTTACCCGAGGTCACACAGCTAGTCAGTAGCAGTGCTAAGACCAGGACTCTGGCCTCCTAACTACAAGTCCAGTATTCTTTTCACTCAATCAACATTTATTTATTTATTTTTTTGCTTTTTGGAGGGGGAAGGCAGGGCAGTTGGGGTTAAGTGACTTGCCCAAGGTCACACAGCTAGTCAATGAACTCAGGACCTCCTGACTCCAGGGCCGGTGCTCTATTCACTGCACCACCTAGTCTCCGCTCAATCAACATTTTCTTTATCCTTCAATTTGACTTTGGGCAAAAAACCTAGAAAACAAAATTAACCTTGCAAAAAGAAGTCACAAAACAATAGCATATAGGGTTAGGAGAATTCTTTTCTGACTGTGTCACAGCAAGAGTTCTTTCCTGGGATACAAGGCAGGGAGGTAGGGTTTGGGCCCGAAGTTTAAATCTAGCCTCAAACACTTCCTAGCTGCGTGACACTGGGCACATCACTTAACCTGTCCACCTCAGTTTCCTCTACTATAAAATGGGGATAATAATAGCACCCACCCAAGGGTTGGGTTTAAAAAAAATTATTTACGTGTTTATTTATTTTTAGTTTTCAACATTCATTTCCGCAAACTTTTGAGTTACAAGTTTTCTCTCCATCTCTCCCCTACCCCTACCCCAAGATAGCGGAGCCTACTGAATACCCCTTCCCCCAATCTGTTCTCTCTTATATCTTCCCCTAACTTTCTAGTAGGGCAAGATGGCTTTCTATACCCCAGTGCCTGTATATCTTATTTACCAGTTGCATGTAAAAAACAATTTTTTTAAACATTTGTTTTTAAAACTTTGATTTCCAGATTCCTTCCCTTCTTCCCTCCTCACCCACTCCCACTAGGAAGACAAGCAATTCAACATAGGTTGTACAATATAACTAGTTACACAAAACATCTCCATAGTAGTTATATTGTGAAAGACTAACTATCCTATCCCGCCCCCCACTTATTCTATTTTCTCCTTCGATCCTGTCCCTTTTCAAAAGTATTTGCTTCTAACTACCCTCTCTCCCAATCTGCCCTCCCTTCTATCATCCCCCTTTTTATTCCCTTCCCCCCTACTTTCCTATAGGGTAAAATACCCAATTGAGTGTGTATGTTATTCCCTCCTTAAGACAAATTCAATGAGAATAAGTTTGACCCATTCCCTTTCACCTTCCTGCTCTTCCCCTCCGTCATAAGTTTTCACTTCTATTATATGAGGTAATTTACCCTAATCTATCTCTCCTTTTCTCCTCCCAATATATTCCTCTTTTGCCTCTTAATTTTATTTTTTAGATATCATCCCTTCATATTTGACTGATCCCGTGCCATCTATGTATACATGTACAGACATATACACACTCATATATTTATATACACATACATCCTCCTATGCATACATATATATGCATGTATACATATACATACATATATATTCCCTTCAACTATCCTCATGCTGAGAAAAGTCTCATGAGCTACAATGATTGTTTTTCCATGTAGGAATGTAAATAGTTCAACTTTGATAAGTTCCTTATGCTTTCTTTTTCCTGTTTATCTTCTCATGCTTCTTGTATTTGAAAGTCAAATTTTCTGTTCAGCTCTGGTTTTTTCATCAAGAATGCTTGAAAATCCTCTATTTCATTGAATGATCAAATTTTCCCCTGAAACATTATACTCAGTTTTGCTGGGTAGGTGATTCTTGGTTTTAATCCTGAGTCTTTTGATCCCCAAGACTATCACATTTCAAGCCTTTTGATCCACTCAGGGTTGTTTTAAGGATGAAATGAAGAAGTATTTATAAGGTGCTTAACACAGGGTATGACACATAGTAGGTGCTTAATAAATACTTATTCCCTCCCTCCGGCCTCTCTAGGGACAGAAACCAGAATCAGAACACAGGTCCCATCATTCCTTGCCTCTTCAAAAGTATATGCTGTATATGGGCTGAAATAGATCTAACCACAACACAGAAATTATAGAAATAAGATTATTATGTTTAAGCACAGGTTCAGAGGGGTAGAAAAAAAAAATCCTGATCCATGATTAGGATTCTAATCAGGGAAGGGAATAAAAAGGGGGATGATAGAAGGGAGGGCAGATTGGGAGAGAGGGTAGTTAGAAGCAAATACTTTTGAAAAGGGACAGGATCGAAGGAGAAAATAGAATAAGTGGGGGGCGGGATAGGATAGTTAGTCTTTCACAATATAACTACTATGGAGATGTTTTGTGTAACTAGTTATATTGTACAACCTATGTTGAATTGCTTGTCTTCCTAGTGGGAGTGGGTGAGGAGGGAAGAAGGGAAGGAATCTGGAAATCAAAGTTTTAATACAAAATTATTTCAAAGTGACAGAGAAGTAATTCTTTTATATACTGCAATGTTATACATTCTTTTAGACTATAGAAATTTTAAAGAAAGACCAGTTCATAATCTCATGCTTCCTTCAATGTCCTAAAAGTTGCACAAACTTAGTTAAGTAGAATCATAATTTCATATATCCCCTAAGGAAACAAACTTAGTTAAACAGACATTAAACTAAGTCAGCTTACAGATAAAACTATATTTAGAGAGTTCATAATGAGTTGATTGAGAAGGGGAGATTTACATTCTTACAAAGGTAGTGTCAGTAGACTCTTTCTCAAGTCAAATTACTTGGGAAGCCTTGACTTCCTTTGTGGCTTTTTATCTGAGGGATGTTTGAGACTTTTAGTAAATTTTCATGGGACAGTTTACAGGTAGTTCAATCACCTCCTAACTAGAAGTGATGACCCTGACTCCCCACCTCCCATAATAAAAACTAATAAAAGGAAATAAAAAATAAAAAATTCCAATGATAACTCTAACAACCTAGTGGGAAGAGACCCACATACAAACGCAAAAGATACCACTGTCCCACCATCTTAGACTCTTTTGGGCTCTTCCACAGCACTCACTCTAATGACTCTCACCACCAAGTCAGTCCTTTCCTGTTCCCAAACTCCTCCATATATCAGAGGCTTCCTTTTCTACGGGATCCTTAAAAGTCCTTGGTAGAAATTCCTGTGCCACCAGCTTCCACTTGCCTTAGATTTTCCCCATCACTGAGGAAAAGAAGCAGCAGAAACGCTCCCATATTCCACCTGTACTCTCACCTTTTGCCTCCTGGACCCAATCTCCTACCAGAAACATTAGAAATGAAAACTTACAACTCCTAGTAGTATGAGACAAAGTCAGTAAGCTAAGGCCAGCCTCAAGAGACACTGACTCCATTCATCTTGGTTCCTGCCTAGGTCAGTTCTGTACAATTGGCTTGGTCATCATAGAATCAAGGTTTCCTTCTCCCTGTTGCATTTTGATTTTGAAAATTAATACAGCAATGCTTACGACAAAGCCTTGCAAGTACCACTTAAGAGACTTTTCAGGTATGACAATAAGATATTAATTAGCACTCTTGGATTCTGATGGTTAGATTATTTCCAAATTCACCTAATTATACCATCACCCAAATCATATCTCTTCATCCTATCCGGTGTCCCAGCCTTGCCCTCTTGCCTTGCTCTGGCACAAAATTGATTCCTTTATCCTCAACCTATAGGTCGAGATCCTTTCACAGGAGTCACAGGGGTCGCCTAAGACCATCGGAAAACACATTGTTTCTGATGGTCTTAGGAACCCAGACACTGCTCCTCTATCTATCTCCAGGTGGGTCGGCCTACATGCAGATATACCCACATACGAGTCTTAAAGGGTCGCAGCATTAGGAAGGTTGAGAACCACTGATCTAGAATGATTCAGGAGTTGATAGGGCTTAGGTTTGTTCCCTACCTTTTCTCCTACCACTTTTTTGGTATGGGAGAGAAAAAGAGTCTTGGCATTTAGAAACTGGGTAACCCAAGAATTACAGAAGATTTAGGAAGTTTGTTTCAAGATTATTGGTCGTCCTTGATTCTCAAAGAGGATCAATAACAGGAGGGTGATGTCTTGACTTGCAAGTGAATTGGATTTAAGTGAGGCAGAGCTGTGCAAAGTCATCAGCCTCACTCTCCTCCAGTCATCCCAGTCCAGTGGCAGGACAGTGGCCCAGAGCTCCAAGATTAGTCTCAGATGATGAGTTGATGTAATTGAGTTGCTAGAAATTAAACAGGAAGCCACAAAGACTTGATAGTCCTAAATAGGATGTGGTCTCTGACAAAGACCCAAACCTCAGGGAACTAATTTTTAAAACGGCTTAAGTTTAAGGGCACAAGATAGCTGGACATGATTTTGCCCTGAGTTCAAAAGAGCTTGGTGCCTAGCACAAGAACTTTCTTCCTGGATAATGAATCTCTTCCACTCAGTGCTATGAAAGAAGTACACAGACAACTTTTTATAGAAAAAGCAAAAATAGAGAAACATTTCCTCTTTCGTCACAAGTTCTGTGACTGTGCCCTGTGTTCCATATATACATATATATGTATATATGTACACATATACACATTATATGTGTATGTCTGTCTATTTCTATAAGTTTTTGTACATAAGTATATATGTGTTGCTATATACATATATACATAGACACACAATATATACACGTGTATATATACACATACATATACATGCAGGGAACACAGGCAGGACACATTCACAGTATTCGTGATGAAAGAGGAAATCTTTACATCTATATCTAAGTCTATCTATGAACATTCCCTCCCTACATCCATTTTTCCTAAGAAAGGTGTGTGTGTTTATTTGTGGCAGTATGTCCTGTGTTTATGGGGGAAATATTTACTACCTTTTTTTGATTATGCCATTAAATGAAATGCCTGTGCTTTGATTGGAGTTCTTTGGCTAATTAGAAAAGGCAAACACATTTATGGGAACTCAATAGCTTTGGTTTAGGCGCAGCGGTTCTCAACCTGTGGGTTATGTTCAATTTGTAACAGTGAAAATACATCCTGCATATCAGATATTTACATTACGATTCACAACAGTAGCAAAATTACAGTTATGAAGTAGCAACAAAAATAATCTTATGGTTGGGAGTCACCACAACATGAGGAACTGTATAAAGGGTCGTGGCATTAGGAAGGTTGAGAACCACTGGGGGTGATGTAGACCCACAGAGAACCTTGAACTTTCCATATTCTAGGTTCTGGAACCATGGAATAGGGAGTATCTCCAGGTGTTAACAGTTATACAATCTCCTCCGTTTGGCATTTAAAAGCCCTTTACAATCAGGCTCCCACTTGCTTTTTTGGTCTTATTTCTTATTATAAGCCTCACGCACTCCCTATTTCATTTAAACTAATCTGTTAGCTGTTACCCACCTACATCTGGTTCTTACTTGCCTCTGCACAAAGAATTCCCCGAGTCCGTCACGCACCTCCTACTTACCTCCAATACCAATACACAGAAGCCCGAGCTCCATTCACATCTCAGGAGCACTCTCCGGAAGCCTTCGCTGATACTCCTATTATTTACCCTCTCCTTCTTCAAGTTACTTTGTATAAAAGAGACTGCATTTAGTTACTTCTCTTAATGGAATGTAAGCTCCCTGAAGGCCGGGTCTGTCAGTTTTGTTTTTATGTCTCTAGGACCGGTACAATCACATGGGTTTGATAAATGTTTGACAAATTAAATCAAATCTCTGTAAGGAGAAGGATGGTAGGTTGTGAACTTGGGCTGTGTGTATGTCTATGTCTATGCTTAAATGGGGCGAGGGCGGGGCGTTAAGCTGTGTATGCCATGGAATTATTCTAATTTTTAAGGCAACTAGACCGATATTTCGGGGGAGGGGAGAGACGGGCGGTTCTTGGTGCAAGGGGACAGATTTGAGTGGGGCATGGATTCAATTCAATAAACATTTATTAAGTACCCACTGTGTGCCAGGCACTGTATAAGTGCTGGGGATACAAAAAGGGGCAAACACACGGATGCCCAACCAAGCTGGGCGACCTTTCGACTAGCCTCGGGCTGTGTCCATCCTCGCGCTAGGCTCAGGTTAAGTCTCCAAGTCCAGTAGCCACGCCCTCTGCTTGTTTCAGCCAATCCGGCTCTGCTCGGGCGCCTCTTCCTACAGGAAGTCTTTCCTGATTCCTCTTCCCCCCCCACCCCCTAGTCTCCAGTAAGTATTTACTTAGGAAGGAGACAATAGGTGTCCCAAAAGTCTTAGTGCAGCTTAAAGCTTAAATGTCTTTGGGGATACCCTGGGGGTTTCATTTCTCTTCCCAGAATGTAACTGTCAAAAGGTCAGCAGCTGTCTTGGTATCTCCAGTAGGCACCTAATAAATGATCATTGAATGGGGGCGGGGCGATCAGTGGGGGCCGATCCTGGGGCTGGGGCCTGGATTGGCCCGGTCTCCAGAGGCATGTGGGTGGGGAGGGGAGGAGAACCAGTAGACCTCGGGCTAGGCTCAGGCCGGACTCGGTTGGGCTCGGTCCAGGCCGGTGGGCGGTGACGGGCACTGCGCGCGCACGCTTGCACGCAGGCGGAGTGGCGGGCAGCCTCGTTCCGGGGCTTCGGCGGCGGCGGCGGCAACAGTAGGAGCTGCAGTAGCTGCAGTAGCGGCGGCAGGTCGGAGCGGGCCGGGACGCTCGGCGGGCCCGGCCGGGTAGGGCGGACGGACGGAGAGTCAATAGGGCGTGCGGGCCCGGTGGCGGAGGTGCGGCGGCCGGCGGGGAGGGACGCTAACGGGTTTGGGGAAAGCACCTTCCTCCCTTGTCTCTCTGGCCCGTATTTCCTGACAGCTGGGGGGCGGCGGGCGGCCCCTGGGGGAAGCTCCCCCTGGCGGTAGGGCCCTGCACCGACTGCCTTCCTGACCCCAGCCCCTGCACTCCCTATCCCAGCGCCCTCATTGGGGATCCCTCACATACGCCCCTCCATCGGGGGGCGCCGAGCTGCCTTCCTCACAAAGGGCTCCCCAGGCCCCTGCCTTTTGTCCACTCAGCCAGACTGTCCATCCCGGCGCCCCAATGAAGATCTGTCTGTCCAGGTGGGCTGAGCCTTCCTGACCAAGGACTTCCCGGGCGCCTGCCCCTTGGCCCTTCACCTTTTTCGCTTCCAGCCGCCCTGCCCTTTGTCCTCCCCATCCGAGCACTCCCAATGGGCATCTCACACTTAGAACCCCCATCCAGGTGCCTCGAGCTCCCTCCCGCTCACTCCCTCCAGCAGCCTCATAGACTCCCCTGTCTCAGCGCCCTCAGTAAGTCACACAGTCGGCCTCCCCCTACCCCTTTTAGGTCTCTTGGACTGCCCTCCCGACACTTTAACCTCCAGGCCTTGGTGTCCCCATCTACCCGATACACTCCCAAGTCCAGCTCTCTCAGTGGCTATCCTAGCTTTCTAGAGCCACCTTCTTGACTTTTTGCCTCATTCTCTCTGATTGTTCCAGCATGGCCCTTCACCTGCCTGCAATTTCCTCGACTTTGTCCATGCATCTGTGCGTACTCCTCCATGCCATGCCCTAGTGGGGACACCACCCCATGTTCCTCCATCCAAGTGACTGGCCACCACCCTGGGCGCACCCTTAAGGCCTCTTGATTTTTTTATTCCTTCCGTTCTGAAGTGACCCTTTTCCTTCTTCACCAATTGCTCCAGCCCAACCCTCCTTACTGAACTGAGATATTCCCAGACTTCCTGCTTTGTCCCTTTCCACCTTAGATTCTCCCCACCCCCTCTCACATTCTGTCCTGGATTTTAGATATTTTATCTTATTGACAAATTTGGGGAGGGGGGAATAGGTGGAAGAGAAACATTCTTCTGATATCTGGTGTCCTGATTTTTGGTTTAGAAGAGATGGTCACTGTCTTTGCTATTTTATCTCACATGCCCCCATTCATCCTTCACACATTCCTGCTTTCTTGGTTTCCCCTTCCCCTGATTCACAGAGGCTCATTATTTGCTGACTTTCGCTTTCTTTGAGTACTTCTCCTTGAAAGTAGGACCAGGGTAGGCAAGGTAAGCAGCCACCTAGAACACAAGACGGGGATGGGGCAGAGACATGAGAGAGGACACTTTTAATACTGATAGTTAGTTTTAAATGCCAAAAATTTCTGTTCTTTGTGGCACAGGGGCATTAATTTTGTAATGTGAAAGCTCAAAGTATCCAGTGAGTAATTTTGTCTCATTCTAGCTATGCTTCTTACCCCCACTCCCCAGAACCCACCTCCTGGGAGTCCCATTTTCTGCCCCACCATACACACATCCCGATCCAGGATTCCATCTCCCCACAGTGCCTCCATCTCTGCCGAGGGGATGCAGCCTTTCAGCCTGGAGGCAGCCAGGGAAGCGGCCCAGAGGGATGTGCTGGCAGCAGATCTCCAGTGCAGCTTCTTTGCTTCTGCCCTGCAGAGTTACAAGCGGGACTCTGTGCTGAGGCCATTCCCAGCTTCCTATGTTAGCCAGGACAACAAGGACTTTGAGGCCCTGGTGAGTTCTTCTCAGCCACTTGTCTCATTTTTTTCTTTTTAAGTGTTTTATTTAATTATTTTTAAACATCACTGTTACTGTCCATTGACTTCCCTCCCTCTGTAGAACCCTCCTTTTAACAAATAATAGTCAAGCAAAACCAAACTCATTTGCCATGTCTGAAAACCTATACCTCATTCCACATCTATTCTACTTAGTGCCTATGTAATCTTGAGCCATCACTTAACTTCTCTAGGCCTCTTTTCTACAACCATAAAATGAGGGAGTTGGACTAGGTGGCTTCTGGGATCCCTTCAAGCTCTAAATCAGTGATCCAGTAAAGCTCCTGGTCAGAAGGCTGGAGGCACAGATACCCCATTAATCATAATTCTGAAGTTTTTCAGTGTTGTTTTTCCTTCCATTCTTGTGATCACCATGTAAAATTATTCTGTCTGCTTGCTTCGGTTCATACAGGTCTTACCAATTCTCTGAATTCTTTGTAGTCATCATTTCCAAATACACAATAAAGTATGAAAGTTTTAATTATTTAAAATGTTGAATGTTTCATCTTAAAATTGTATCTAACCATCATTTATGCTGTTCATTGCTCAAGTTGATTTTCTAACTTTGTAAAAACTTTTATCAACTGCTGCTCAGTGACTGAAAGGATTGGATTTGTAATTCTAGACTTAAGAACATCCAAAGAACAAAATTCTGATGTATACACAACAGTTTTGGCATGTCTCCACAAGAAAACTCTAATGGAGGTAGATCAAGTGACCAAGGTGACCAAGCAAAAGGACCTCCTCTACCAATCTACCAGTCGGAGAAAGTGTCATATAGAAACTGTCATACATGCAATGTATAATAACTGGGTGTCCCATGGTATAAAAACTTAAAAATTATTCCAAATCTGCAAAACTAAATATAAAAGGAATTAAAATGATTAAACTTTCAAATGATAGGATTTTGGGGGGTAAGTTTGTAGTATTTATACTTATGAGGTTATGAATGCTTAACATTGCACTAAGACTTTTGGGACACTATCTTTTTGGTATTTCTCTCACTAGATTGTAAGCTCTTTCTGAGAAAGGATTGTTTCATTCATTGTATTTGTATCCCCAGCACTTAGCACAGGGCCTAACACACAGTAGATACTTAATAAATACTTGTTAATTTTCGTTGGCCAATCTTCGAGCCTCAACTTTCTCATCTATAAAATAAGAATATAATACCAGGATTATTGTGAAGTTCAAATAAAATAGTGTATGTAAAGCAGTTTACAGTCATTAAAGGTGCAGTATAAATGTCTGCCATCAAGGCATTTCAGAGTCTTGTAGTTTCTTAAAGAAAACCATTCCAAACACATACTGTTATAGTATTATAGATGTCTGTAAGTGCCTGGGATGTATATAGGTCCAAAATTATATCTCATCTGCTGGTGAATCTTTGTATCCCTTTTATTGCCACTCACACTAGGTTCTCTTTTCTCAGTGGGGAGATTTCTCATAGCTAAAGACAGACTTTTAGGTGGAACTGCATTCACATCCCACTTTGTTCTTGTTCAACACACACAGGTGCACAGCTAAGCTATATCCTACAGTGTGGGGGAATTTCAGGATATAGATTACATATAATCAAAGGGTTGTAGACACATTTCATCTTATTCAGTTAGTTTGACTTGAGTTATGAGTGGAGAATTCCCGTGAAGGACAGCACAAATTTCAAGTTTCAAAGTATCAAATGGACCTTTCTAAACATAGGCTTTCCTTGTCTCCAATTGGTCCAAAACCCCTTTTGGTCCTGACCTTTTGGATAATAATAATAATAACTGACATTCTAAAGTTTGCAAGGTACTTTACATATTTTGAATATAAAGTTCTCAACAACCCTTACAACCTGCAACCTGTAGGTACTTCAGTTACTACCTTCATTTTGCAGGCAGGAGACTGAATCTCAGAAAGGTGAAATGTCTTGCCTTTTCTCATACAGCTAGTAAATGGCAGAGGTTGGATTGGAATTCAGGCCTTCCTGACTCCTCAGTCCAACACACTGCCCATTGTGTGGGTAATGTAACTTGTGCCTAGTTTATACTAGTTTTACCCTCTGGGTCATTGGAAGAGTATGTTTTGTTTTTTCCTGTTTTTGACTTCTAAAATGTCACTTTTTCTGTCTGTGGATCAAAATGGACAAATGTAATAGTGTTATAATGACTAGCATGATTTTAGACTGTGAAGAGGTAGTAGGGAAGTTTTTAGATATCATTTAGTTGAGTCTTACATTGAGTGTAGGGACTGCATTTTTTCAATATTTCTGATAAAAGTAATCTACAAAGAATGGGTTATTTTCCTGCGATATAAGAGAATAGCCTGGTAAGCTTGTAAGGAAAACAATTTTTTTTGGAAGGGTAGAATCTAGAGGTGAACTGCATGGCAGATTATATTATTATGTTTTCTGAGAGACAGGGCAAACTGTAATTGTGAGTGATAGTTCTTCATATCCTATCAGAAGGAAAATTTATAATTTATAATTAGCTAAGCAATTAAATTGGAATTCAGGCAGAACACCTAAAAGACCATTGGTAAAATCAGGAGGTTTCCTGGTTGGTTGAGACTCAGTTTAGGATTGTAAAACAGAATAAGCTCCATCAGGATTGCCTAATATCGGGTAGGGAATGTTTTAGGGAGAAAATGACAATCTTAAGGCAGATAAGAATGGTGGCAGAACAACATATGGGCTTTTGATGACCTGAATGAGCTGCTTCCACGGCCAATCCTGCCATTGGGTGGCAGGAAAACAGACTTAAGTGCCTAGGGCCACAGACCATTCTCTTTCTCAACCAACATAGGTGCAGGATGTTCACTGGAACCTGGATTTTGACTCCTAGCCCTCTACCTCTGCTGGAGGTATCTCAGAGTTCTGAATACCACACCTAATAGCCTGTGGTCCACTATCTTCTTAATGTTGTTCACTTGTTTCAGTTGTGTCCAGCTCTTTGTGACCCCATTTGGGGTTTTTCTTGACAAAGATACTGGAGTAGTTGGACATTTCCTTCTTGAGCTCATTTTACAGTTAGGTAAATTGAGGCAAATGGAGAGTTAAGTGACTTGCCCAAAGAGACAGAGCTAGTAAAGTGTCTGAGGCCAGATTTGAACTTAGGAAGATGGGTCTTCCTGACTCCAGACCTGACACTGTGTTCACTGGGCCACCTCCCTGCTATAAAGTTATGTCCCCTTGGTAGTAGACCTTTTTCTTCCCTTGGTCTCCAGTGTCCTTGGGCCTATTAATTTACCCCACTACTTTTTGGTCTTTCTACCTGAAATGAACTGAACACAAACCCTCCTTTATGTGCTGTCTCCCCCAATTATAATGTCATCTCTTTTAAAGCAAGGAGTGTCTTAATTTTCTATTGAGACTGAACATATACCACTGAACATAGTTTTTCTCACATAGCTTAAGCACTTTTCCATTCCATTAGGTTAAGGATTTGGGTACTTTTAGTTTTGGAATTTAGTAGTTTAATATACAGCTCTAATTATAGTTATACATTTTTATATTCTTTTTTCCCTTTGTGACCAAACCCTACAAAATATACTTTGTGTTGTAGAGAGGCAAAACAGGTGAAGGAATAAATGCCAGAATTGGTCGTCTCATTATGGTGGCAATGGCAGAAGGGATAAAAAGTGATTTTGAAGTGGGTCTAATAAATCTCCAAAACTGGAGAATCATGGAGGCTCAGAGACCAGGAAGATCAGGAGCTTCAGGGTTTAGTTATTAGTGCAGGTTTTGAAATCAGTAAAAGAAAAAGCCATGTGCTAAGAGCAGATTTACCTAGAGTGACTCCAAGGAAAGAGTACATTCCAGATACTCATATTCTGCCCTGTAGATTCCATATGTCTTGGTGTTACCCACAGAAGAGGGGAAAGCATTTTGACTTTTGGGGAGCTGGGACTCTAGCAGGTGAAAGTGAAGCCGTGTGTGGGGCTTTCAGAGTACCTTCTGGGGATATAAATTCCATTGCACTGGAGCAGTCCTCACTACCTCTTTTGTCCTTGGATGACTTGGCTATTCCAGCCTCTGCTGGGAAAAGACATAAGAAATGGGAATACACCCTTCAGGGCCTCACACTTTCCTCTAGAAGAGTTCATCCTACTGTGGAGGGAGTGGCACAATTTGGAACTATGCAATGGAGTGCTGTACTTGACCATAACTGATCAGACCCAGAGTACTGAAAGGAGTTTGTACACTGCACTTTTCTGCAAATATTTGTAGAATCTAATTCAATTGGACATGTTCTCTTTTTTTGTCCTGTTTCTTCCTTTCCATGAACTGATCCATGGCCTCTGCTTTCGGATTCCCTAATTTACCTTTTCCCTAGGGAGTTCATTGATAGCTTATTCAGTAGCTTATTCAGTTTCTTTTTCTGAGATGGGGTTATTTAAGTATTTTACTTTCTCTTCTGTTAATCTGGACAGTTCATATTTTTGTAAATATTCTTCCATTTCACTAAGATTGTCAAATTTGTGGACATACAATTGGGCAAAATAATTCCTAATTAAATTTCCTCTTCATTGGTGGTGAATTCACCCTTTTAATTTTTGATACTGGTAAATTGGTTTTAGTCTTTCATTTTTTAAATCAAATTAACCAAGTTTATCAATTTTACTGGGTTTTTTTTTTTTATAAAACCAGCTCTTAGTTTCATTTATTCAATAGTTTTCTTAATTTCAGTTTTATTAATCTCTCCTTTGGTTTTCAGTATTTCTAATCAGATATTTAATTGAGGATTTTTAATTTGTTCTTTTTCTAGCTTTTTCAGTTGCATGCCCAATTAATTTACCTTTTTCACAATGACTTTTTTTTTAGTCATTGTGACTATGTTTCCAATGACTTTTTAGGAAATAGAAGTATTCTTTTGTGATGCTGATCAGTGGATTGCTATGTGTTATAGAGCTCATTGTGGTTTTATTAGCTTAAGCTACTCTTTTGAGAATTTCCAAGAGTTTCCTACTCTTTATTATCCCACATGTCCTCTTCACTTTCTTATGAGGGACATTGAGAATATGCTATACATTTTTCAGATTTGAGAAACTGAAGGACAGGCCAAGGGCCTTCAGCCAGTGTACTTGACAGAGAAGGGAGCTTGGTCTCCTATTGCCTTTAGAGTGGACTGTAGGGCAGCAAATTCCCAAATCAAAATTTGTTTTTTCTAATTTAGTCGGCAATTATACCACAAAATTGTTATAGTAGAAAGAGGATTGTACTAGGAGTCTAATGACCTGGGTTCTAATCTTGGTTATGCCACCTGTAGAACCTTAGAAAAGTCCCAAAATTGCTTCTCTCTGAACCTTGGCATCTTTAATTCTAAAGTGAGGGAATTAGACTTGATCAGGAATTCTTAACTTGGAGTCTGTGAGCTTATTTATTTAAAATTTATTTATTTACTTTTAGTTTACAACACTCAATTCCACAGGCTTTTGAGTTCCAAATTTTCTCCTACTCCCTCTCCTCTCCCCTACCCCCCCATGGTGGCACGAAGTATGATATACGTTCTTCAAATAACTTCACTTTAAGCATTAGTCAAGTTGTAAAGAAGGCTTATAACCAATGGAATGAACAATGAGAAGGAAGGAACAAAACAAAACAAAACAAGAGAGAGAGCAAGTAGTTTGTTTCAATCTGCATTCAAACTCTATAAATCTTTCTCTGGATGTGGATAGCCTTTTCCATCATTCGTCCTTTGGAGTTGTCTTAGAACCTTGCATTGCTGAGATAAGCCCAGTCTATCAAAGTTGGTCATCATAGATACTATGTGTCTGTAATTGTGTACAAAGTTCTCCTGGTTCTGCTCCTCTCCCTTAGCATCAGTTTATATAAGTCTCTCTAGGTCTTTATGAAGTCTGTGTGCTCCTCATTTCTTACAGCACGATAGTATTTCATTACATTCATATACCACAACTTGCTTAGCCATTCCCCAATTGATGGGCATTCCCTTGATTTCTATTTCTTTGCCACCACAAAAAGAGAGCCTGTAAATATTTTCGTCCATATGGGTCTTTTTCCCATTTGTATGGTCTCTTTGAGATACAGCCCTAGAAGTGGTATTGCTGGGTAAAAGGGTATGCACATTTTTATAGCCCTTTGGGCATAGTTCCAAATTGCTCTCCAGAATGGTTAGATCAGTTCACAACTCCACCAACAATGCATTAGTCTTCCAATTTTTCCACATCCTCTCC
>CM053589.1:91829445-91839627 GCA_028646515.1 Pseudochirops corinnae
ATCGTTTGACCATGTATCAATTGGGGAATGACTTGTATTCTTATATATTTGGCTCAGTTCTCTGTATATTTTAGAAATGAGGCCTATATCAGAGACCCTGGTTGTAAAAATTCTTTCCCAATTTTCCGCTTTCCTCCTAATCTTGGTTACGTTGGCTTTGTATAAAAACTTTTCAATTTAATGTAATCAAAATTATCCATTTTTCATTTCATATTCTCTTGTTTGGTCATAAAGTCTTTTCTTCTCCATAAATCTGACAGGTAAACTATGCCTTGCTCTCCCAGATTGCTTACAGTGTTAGTCTAAAGATTACCTAGATCCTGAACCCACTTAGACTTTATTTTGGTGTATGGTGTAAGATATTGATCTATACTCAGTTTCTGCCATACTATTTTCCAGTTTTCCCGACAGGTTTTGTCAAATAGTTTGTTCTTATCCCAGAAGCTCGAGTCTTTGGGTTTATCAAACAGAAGATTACTATGGTCATTGACTACTGTGTCTCGTGTACCTAATCTATTCCACTGATCTACTACTGTGAGCTTTTTTTAAAAAGATATTATAACTGTACTTCAGTATAGTTGATTTCCTTTGTAATTACATATCTTTTTTATGCATTTAATAATATTATCCTGAAGAGTCCATACACTTCAGCTGACCACTAAAAAGGTCCATGAGACAAAAAAGCTTAAGAACTGCCAAACTAACTGATCTCTTTCAAATCTAGAATTCTATGGAGACTTTGTTGTGACCATCATGGTCATTTAGGGTTTTGCTTTATGGTAGTAGGCTCTTCGCTTGTTTCTTTCAGGCCTTGGAAGAAAACCCTGATTTTTTTAATTTTTGGAATGGCATTTCTTTGTTTCTTACCATCTTCTCTTTTTCTCTTACCTATTAGCCTTCAGTCCCTCTTCAAGATTCAGTCTTTGGTCATTTATATGTCTGCATTTGTATTCATTTACGTCTAGTATTCATCTGCTTGAATAGTGTGGTGAATTGGTCTTTTGTAAAATGAATACAGTTTTGGTAAACTGTAATTTTTACATGCTGGATTTGCCTTAAAGTTAGGCATAGATACATGATCGTCAGATCTATGTCTCCAGTTTTGATCTGTCACTTTCTCCAAGTGTTCCCAGTTGAATGTCCCAACAACCCCTGAATTTAATCTTCCTCAAATTTCCCATGTTAAGGATCAAGAAGAGAATGAGGAACCAAAGAATGAGTAAGTTAGAGAGGTAGGAGAACCAGGTGGTCTGTGAAGCCAAGGGAAGAGAGTATTAGTAGGAGAGGCTATTATTTACAGTCAGAATTTATATAGAAGACAAGGAGGATGAGGTCTTTAGGAAAGCTATTGGATTTTGTGACTAGAATGTCTTTGGTATCTTTAAAGATAAAGAAAACAGTTTCAGCAGAATAGTTAGGGCAACAATCTTATCAGAAAAGATTGGGCAGAGAGTAGGGGGGAAATGGAGACATCTAATAAAGACATCTTTTTCAACAAGTTTGGGAGTATGGATGGGGAATAGTGGTGGTGGTACAGAGAGGAAGTAGTAAGGAACCAGATAAATCAGAATGACCCTTGGAGGTAAGTGCCGTTATTATCCCTGTGTTACAGGCCTGAGACTAAGAGAAGTTCTGGTCATTAAACTAGTAATTGTCTGAAGTGGGATTTGAACTTAGAGCTTCCTGACCCCAAGGCCAGCCCTAGCTCAGATGCTGTCCCCCATCTTCTCAGGATGCTACCCATCCTTCAAGACCCAGGTCAAATCACATTCTTCTATAGTCTTTCCCTAAAATGATTTATCTTTCTGAAATCCTCTTATTCACACGATTCATTTCACAGTTAATTATATAAATCCCTTGTGATATCTATTATTGTCTTGAATTATGACTTAAATCTGATAGGGTTAATTAATTTTTTTGTATGTTTTATCTTTAACTAGGTTGGAAGTCTTAGATTGCCTTTGTATTCTCTTCATTTAGCAAAGTGCCTAGTACATAGTAAGTGTTCTCCCATCTCTGTATTGCCTTTAACCACCCTTATTGTCTTTTGTAGCATAACTTTATGCCATACTTTGCTGTCTGCCTTTTGCTCCCTCTGACATATACTTCATGTGTCTCAGAACCATTGCATATACCATTTCTCTGTTTCAGTATTGCTTTATACTTAGGCATGCATCAGCCTACCATTCCCTGTTCTGACAGTCATTTGCTTTTTAAAAAATTTTTATGTTGTGTATCTAGCAATCAGTCTATCCAGTTAGCACTAGAAATATTTTCCATGGCAATACATTATTTTCATATATTTTTTGTTGTGGGGTGCCAGAAAGTCCTTCTGCCTCCAAATACCTTTCCTACTAGTTTTCCATCCTTCCTGAAATTATACCATTAAAAAAGACTCCTTTGGGCTTTATCTTCACATAATGAAATCTTACTGGCCTTTTAAAGCTGAACCTAAATGCCATTCCCTCATGAAATTTTTCCTCATTTTTCTCTATCCCCCTCCCATGCAAGCCCCTACTAGAATTGTTTCTTTTTCTGAACTTTGTACCTTTATTATGTCATTTGTCACATTGCTACTCTGCATGTAATTAACTTCGTTACTGAATTGTGAGTTTCAGAATCGATGGGAACTGAGCACCTTACATAATATTTTACAGTTCTATGTACACATAGGCATTTAGTAAATATTTGTTTAATTGAATAGATCTGTAGTAAATAAGGAAAATCTAGCTAGCTTGAGGGTAAAACAGGATAGATTTAAGTGTGACCAGACTTTTTAGACCAGTCTCTTGTGTATTTAAAATTTGCTTGCCTTTGTGTATTGGAGACTTCTCTATTCTTGTTCTAGAGATCCTGTGATTAACATACTTTACCTTTGAGTAGAGAAAGAGTTCAATTAGGAACCAAATTACAAGATGTTAAGGAGAGATTTAATGCATCTTCTGTTGGTACATTTTCTTGATTGAATTAATCCAGCAGGACTACAAATGATTAACTGAAATACTAACTCATGAATTGGCTGGCACATGTTGGGAACTACAAGATATAAAACAAGATAGATGGGCTGGGCAGTGTGTATATAATAATTTTGTTCTTGGCAGCCTGAAGCATTAGCTACATGGCACCCACTACTCACCACAAATATTAGAAGCCTCAAATTATAAAACCACAGATCAAGAGATTTTCCTGTAGTTTCTGCAACAAGATTCTTTCTTCTGTGATAAAGTCACTCTTGCCTCTGAACTGTTCCTGCACAAGAAAGGCACTGAACAAGAGTCAGGGGTGAGGCTTTGGTCCTCATGTTGTATTCTGAAAGGGTGACAGCAGCAGAAATAGTGAGGGATAGATGATAGGAGTCTTATAACTTTTTTCATCACGTTAAGTCCTTTCCTTCAAAACTATTCAGAACCTGCACCCTCTTTGAAAGCCCACCTCTCATCTGTTTGATATAATGTTATTTGTGTTTTGGCAATATAGTGTTTTCATGATTCACTCACTTCTGTGTATTGATCAGTATTCAATCATTTATCAAATATCTTACCATATGTAGAGCACTAATTAGATGCTAATTAACATAAAATTATAAGGCGGTGTGGGGGCTCCTCAAGGTACCTGTGATCAAATTTGGAGATATGTCTAACAGTACTAAGTAACATATGCTACGTGTGAAATGAGTGGTACAGACAAGTGCTAAAGGAGGGAGAGATTAAAGGGGACTGGGATACTTACGGAATTCTTCATAGAGAAGATGGGATTTGGATTGGGCTTTGAAGGATAGAAGGGTTTTGGATAGATGAGGGGAGGGGAAAGTAAGCATTTCAGGTGAGGAGGTGCATAATGAACAAAGGCATATAGGCAGAAAAACATTAATCATATTTGGAGGAGAATAGAACATATTTATGTGTGTACATATAGTTTTTGTTTATTCCATAGTCTTAAGATTGTAAATTTCTTAAGGATGTGATCTCTGTTTGTATCCTCACGTGATCTAATATAGGACTTTGATTATTAAACATGTGCTGTTGATGGACTGTTTCTAAAGTTTAATTAAAATAATATGATATTCATAAAACACTTTAAGAATCATGAAACACTTCACAATAGAGCTATAAGATAGGGAGAATGTAATAAGTGACAAATTCTAAAATGTTCATAGTTTTCAATATTAAAGACCTGAGAACTAAGGAAAGCTCTTATTGGAATTTTCATTCTTAATGAAATTAAATTGTTGAGAAAGTGGAATATAATCAATAGGTAAATATTTACACTTATTATGTACAAAGTATTAGGGGAATGCAAAGGTATAAGACATAGTTACTGATTTCAAGCAACTTAAAATATAGGTAGAGAGAGAATACTAACAGGAACAGAAAAAATATTAAACAATACAAAGCAACATGTGATGAAGATAATAATAGGTCATGATACCTTAGGAGCTATCAGGATCAACCTCCTCATTTTACAGATGAGGAACCTGAGGTTCTAAAAGGTTAAGTGATTTACTACTACTACTACTACTACTTCTATTACTTCTACTATGCTACCACTACTACTACTATTACTACCACCACCACCACTACAAGTACTACTACCACTACTACTATTATACTACAACTAAGTGAGAGAGGTAGTATTTGAACCCAAATCTTCTGGCTTCAAATCCAGTACTTTTTCTTCTGTACCACACTGTCTCTGTTCAAGTTTTACAGAAATAAGTGTAAAGGAATTCAGAAAAGAGATCAGAGGCCTTGAGGTGAAAAGTTGTAAAGGAAACTTCATGGAGGAAGTGGAATTTGGGCTTGACTTTGAAGGGTGTGCAAGAATTAGGTCTTCAGTGAGGAGGTGGGAACAAGTCTGAGCAAAGACAGGGTTGGAAAAGCACAGCTATGCATGTATGTGGGAGACAGAATGTTCCCTGTAGAGTAGAGGCTAGATCTAGGGAAACAGTGGAGGGAAAAATGGGAAAGGTATTTGAATTATGATGCCAGGTTAGGGAGTTTGGACCCTAGCCAAGTATTCCATCTTAGCAAAAGGCATTAAAAACTACTGATGTTTTTTATTCCTTTTGGGAAAATAATTTTGACATGAGAAGTGAAATTTTGTTTCATTGCCACTAGAGGTCTCCCTATTGTCATGTTTCATGAACCATATTCCTTAAAAAGAATAACACTTTTTTTCTTTAGCTTGAAGATGCCAGCTTGCTACCAAACTTGAAAGAACTTCTCCAGTCTGCAGGTGACAAAGATAAAAGGGCATGGAATTTGGTGAGCTGGATTTTATCATCAAAGGTTCTTACACTACACAGCATAGGGAAAACAGAGGTAAGATTTCAGTATTTAGAATGACAAATTTCTAGAGCTGAAAGGGACCTTAAAGATGACCCCATTCAATTCTTTCATTTTATAGGTGAAGGAAACTGAGGCTTAAAGAGGTTAAGAGATTTGTGTAACATCACATAACTAGTTAGTGGTAGAAGTGAGATTAAAAGACTAAGATTTTAAACTTGTTGACTCTGTATTTAGTCTTCTAGACTTCTTTGCTTTTTCTTTTTTTATTTTGGAGGCAGGGCAGTTGGGGTTAAGTGACTTGCCCCAGGTCACATGGCTAGTAAGCCATGGTGCTCTATTCACTGTATCACCTAGCCACCCAGTCTTCTAGACTTCTTTAGAAAAATACCATATCAGTAAACTCCAGTGACTCCCTATCATCTCTAGGATCAAATATAAAATCCTCTGTTTGGTATTCATAGAACTTCATAACTTGGCACCTCCCTGTCTTTCCAATCTTCTAACATCTTATACCACCCCATAATGTGCTATGTGATCTAGTGACATTGATCTCTTTGCTGTTCCTCACATGAGACATTCCATCTCTCAATGCTGGATATTTTCTCTCACTGTCCCCCATGCCTGGAATGTTCTCTGTCCTCGAGTCTGCCTCCTGCTTGATCCGGATTCCTTCAAGTCCCAGCTAAAATCCCACCTTCTTTTGGAGACCCATCACGATCCTTCTTGATTCTAGTGCCTGCCTTCTGTTGATTATTTCCAGTTTATCCTATATATAGCTTATCTATCTATCTATCTATCTATCTATCTATCTATCTATCTATCTATCTAATTGTTTACTGTGTTGTCTTCCGCGTTAGACTGAGCAGTTTGAGAGCAGGGATTGTCTTTTACCTTTGTGTTACTAGTGCTCAGCAGTGCCTTGCACAAAGTAGGTTCTTATTAAATTGACTGTGTAAATAGGCTGCTCAACTTGAAGTCAGTTAAGAAGACTGAAATTTGATGGCTATGTCCAGTACTTACTAGCTGGGTGACCATGAACTCTGAGGCTCAGGTTCCTACCTTCCAGAGTTGTTGTGAAGCTTAGTTGTGATGACATATGTAAAGCCCTTTGAAAACTTTAAAGCCCCACATAAGTGAAGTAATAAGCTTTTATTAAATGCTAAGTGCTTGGCTATGGTAAGCACTGGGATTAATAATAGAAGCAAAAAGAAAGACAATCCCTGCCCTCCAGGAGCTTACATTCTAGTGGAGAAAGAAAACATGTAAAAGGGAGCTAGAAAGACTAGATGGAGAAATCAGAAGAGCCCAACAGAGTGGAGCCAGGGAAGGAGAGGAGTGAGCATGGCAGACCTGGGCACATCCCCAAAGTAGAGGTTCTAGGAAGAATTTATTGGGAGGAGCAGAGTGCTACAGGAGTTGCTGCTGGGGAATAGTAGAGAAATGCTCCCTGTTATTATTCTCACTCCCAATCTCATTTGCTCTTTGCTGTACAGAGCTACTTGCTTGATTAAGAGTATAGAATGTTGCAAAGGCTCTTTTGAAAGACAGACATCTTTTACAATTGGAGTAGAAACTTGGATAATATTTCTAATGTTGGCCAGTAACATAATGGGAAAGGGGAGTGTACTAGTTATCAGGAGACCTTGGTGTTAGTCCTGGCTCTACCACTATCTAGTGTCATGATCTTTGGCAAATGACTTAATTTCTTTAGTCCTTAGTGTCTTCATTTCTCAAATTGAGACTATCCTTCATACTTTAGAGATTAGTATTGAAAATCATGAGGTAATAAATATGAAAATCCTTTGAAAGTTAGACTATGCATTGTAATGTGTTATTAATATTTTTTTAGTTCATTTTTTTCTGGCAGACTAGGTAATTAGAGAAAAGAAATCTTGAAATGTTAGCTTTTAATTGTTTTTTTTTTTCCAGTTGATGGATTATTGTGATGAAAACATGTTCTTATGTATAAATTCCAATATAGCAGTTTAAAATAAGAGGAGTTGTGATATCGTTTGTTTTATAATACATTTTGATAGTTTCCCAAATAACAATGAAAATTCCTTTATATTTTCAAGTATGTGAAGATCCAAGAACTCATGGGAATTTCAGGCACTAGTGTCCCTGCACCTGACTTTCTGTTTGAAATAGTGTATTCTGGGCGAGTGGATGCCAAATTTCATGAGACCAAAGGAGAAAGGGATCTTATCTATGCATTCCATGGGAGCCGCCTGGAAAACTTCCATTCCATCCTACATAATGGTTTACACTGCCACTTAAACAAGGTAAGGGGTATTTGAAAATATTATGGGTTAAAACCATGGCAAGGTCATCAAGGAAAGAGACATACCACCTTAACCAGTCCTAGAGAAAATTGTGAAGGAGACCAAGGCTATTTCCATCTTGGATTTCCAGCTCCCTTTGGCTTCCACAGAGGGATCACCTATCTGCCTCTTGTAGGCTGGGAGGTTTGCTCTTTCCTGCTGGAAAAACGCCTTTCTTCAGTCTTGAATTTTAGTCACTCTTCTTTCCTACTCCTTAGGGCATTTGCACTTTTTTAAGCTTTATCTTTTTGAGAGGAATGGAAGACTTTCAAGTTAGAGGATTTTCAGAGATCAGCCTGGTGGATGGGCTATTTTGCATAAGACCAGCCCAGCACACCTCAGGTCTAGTGTGAAGCACTGTTTTCCAGAACTCTTCTGTGCCTAATTAATTTGCTGTGTTTAGATTGAAGATGAAGAGCTTGTTTACTCTGGAGTCTCATATGCATAGCCTGTAGCTTTGCTACTGAAATCCAGGTGGCCCCAGCTTCATGAAATAGTTAGGCTCCTATAAAGTTAAATCCTAGTTTAAATATACTAAGGGAACTTGTTCTTTGAAAGTAAATCCTTTTGTGAAGCCAAGACTCCCCTTGTAACCTGTTTTTTGTCTAAATCTGGATTTTCATTTATCAGATTTACTTAAAGGAAGGCACATTTCTAACTCTGATCTTTCACATTATTTCCATGGCAGATGTAACACAAGTTTTCAAATCAGACACAGCTGTGTTGGAGCACAGCAGTCTTGCAAAAGATCTACAATTTTGTGATAGGTGTGGCCATTGTAGACTTAGCCCAATAGTCACTATGAGGTTGTGGAAAAATAGAGTTTGTTTCATTAGCTGGGAAAAATGTATGTTAGCTAGAGTACACAAAAGATGGAGGAGCTTCTTAATTCAATAATGAGGATGTGATTATTAAAACAGTGGCACAATGAGCTCTTCTTATAAGCTTTACTGGACAAATCGAAAGGATTCAGGTCTATGAGAAACTCACTATCTAAATGACAACTTTAAAAATATATATATATGTAAAATTTATTTACTTTTAGTTTTCAACATTCATTTCCATAAGATTTTGAGTTTTAAATTTTCTTCCCCTCTCACTCTGACACTCCCCAAGACAGCATGCAATCTGATATACACTCTACTTGTATATTCATATTAAACATTTTCACATTAGTCATGATGTAAAGAATTAGAACTAATGGGAGGAACCATGAGAAAGAAGAAACAAAACAAAACAGCAAAAGAAAAGGAGAGCAAATAGAAAGCTTCCATCTGCATTCAGATTCCAGAGTTCTTTCTCTGGATGTGGACATCGTGAGACTTTTGGAGTTGTCTTAGATTCTTGCATTGCTGAGAAGAGCTAAGTCAAAGTCAGTCATCACACAATGTGGCTTTAACTGTGTACAATGTTCTCCTGGTTCTTCTCACTTTATTCATCATCAATTCATATAAGTCTTTCCAGGTTTTTCTGAAGTCTGCCTGCTCATCATTTCTTATGGTACAATATTATTCCATCACATTCATATACCACAACTTGTTCAGCCATTTCCCAATTGATAGGCATCCTCTGAATTTCTAGTTCTTTGCCTCCACAAAAAGAGCTGCTAGAAATATTTTTGTACATGTGGATCCTTTTCCCATTTTTATGATCTCTTTTGGATACAGCCCTAGAAAGGGTATTGCTAGGTCAAAGGGTATGCACATTTTTATAGTCCTTTGGATATAGTTCCAAATTGCTCTCCAGAATGGTTGGATCAGTTCACAACTCCACTAGCAATGCATTAGTATTCCAATTTTCCCACATCTTCTCCAGCATTTATCATTTTTCTCTTTTGTCATGGTATCTGATAGGTGTGATGTGTTTTGATTTGCGTGTCTCTAATCAATACTGATTTAGAGCCTTTTTTTCATATGACTAGAGATAGCTTTAATTTCTTCCTCTGAAAACTGCCTATTCGTATCCTTTGACCATTTATCAATTGGGGAATGACTTATATTCTTATAAATTTGTCTCAGTCTCTATCTCTACCTATTTGGGTAGACTATAAATAAATTATATCTCTATATCCCTAAATCTCCACTCTTTTAAAAAAGATATTTTTTCCAATTACGTGTAAGACAATTTTTAACATTCGATTTTTAAAAAAATTTTGAGTTCTAAATTCTCTTCCTCACTGCCTCTCCTTCCCCCTCATTGAGAAGGCAAGCAGTTTGATATGGGTTATACATGTGTAGTCATGAGGCCTTTAGCCTCATTTCTAAAATATACAAGGAATTATGTAAAATCTATAAGAATACAAGTCATTCCCCAATTGATAAATGGTCAAAGGATATGAACAGGCAATTCTCAGAGGTAGAAATTAAAGATATCTATAAACATAGGAAAAAATGCTCTAAATCCCTATTGATTAGAGAAATGCAAATCAAAACAACTCTGAGGTACCACATCTCACCAGCCAGATTGGCTAAGATGACAAAATAGGAATATGACAAATGCTGGAGAGGATGTGGAAAAATTGGAACACTAATGTATTGTTGGTGGAGCTGTGAACTGATACAACCATTCTGGAG
>CM053589.1:91840127-91867407 GCA_028646515.1 Pseudochirops corinnae
CATTTAAACTATAGTCTTTCTATATCTTTCTCTGAGTTTAGGTATCTCCTTCCTTCTTGAGGCTTGTAGAGTTGTCTTTAGGTGTGCATTGTTGAGGATAGTCCAGTTTATCAAGGTTGGTCATCATATGTACGATGTGTCTGGTGAACAAAGTCTTTGTCTGGGAA
This sequence comes from Pseudochirops corinnae, assembly GCA_028646515.1. NCBI lineage: Eukaryota > Metazoa > Chordata > Mammalia > Diprotodontia > Pseudocheiridae > Pseudochirops > Pseudochirops corinnae. The sequence goes on from CM053589.1 coordinate 91,840,295, forward strand.
CTAGGAACCCTGCTGCCAGGACTGTGGTTTCTTCCCCAAATCTCCTCCCTAAGGCCCCCAGCCATGTAACTGACCTCACCCCCCAACCCTGGGCAAACTGACCACCAGATACATAGAGCAAGGTTATGGGGGTCAGCAGCTCCCTGGTATTTCTCCTTCCTCTGAGGGCTGGAGTGGAAAAAGAACAAGGAATCAGATGTCAGAGAAGGCATTTTGACCTGTGCTGAGGGCAGACTGGAGGCTGGGGAATAGAGAAGTTATGTTAAGGGGCTGGGAGGAGAAAGCTAACATCTGGTTTCCTCATCCTGTGGAGAAAATTTGCAGAAAATTCTGTATTACAAAGGAAAGAAAACAGTCCAAAGGCCAAATATTGCCTTCAGGATGAGGATCCAAGAGACTGATATAGCCTCATCTTCTGTCAGCTGGAAAAAGAATAGTGAACATTTGTGTAGAAATTTATAATTTAGCTGGGCATGGTGGTACACAAATGTAGTGCTAGGGAAACAGAGGCTGGTGGATCCATTGCTTGAGCTCAGGGGTTCTGAACTGGAGTAGAGCCAAAGCCAGTCGGGTGTCTAAACTAAACCTTACCCTGAGATAATGAGCTCTGGGAGCAGGGAGCCACCGGACCATGTAAACACCACCTAAGAAGGGCCAAATCCAGCTCAGGTAAAAAAAACAACAACAGAGTTGGTCAAAGCTCTTGTGCCAATCAGTCTTGGGATCAGGCCCATGAGTGGCTGCTGCCCTTCTAGCCAGGGTGAGATGGTGATTCATATCCATGACTTTGCTTGATTCTGCCAACTACTCTGTGACCTACAGTGTAGTATAATGAAGGAGTGTTGGATGTAGAGTTAAAAGACCCGGGTTTGAACCTCTGTTTTTCCACTTATTACCTGGGTGACTTTGGACATCACTTCATCTCTCTGTCACTTTCCCGGCCTGTAAAATGAAGGGGTTTTGACTCGCTGCACTAGAAGGGGGTTGGACTTAGATACTCTAACGTCCCTTCCAGCTCTAGAGCTATGGTCTTATGATGCTATAAGTAGGTAGTGCAATTATCATTACCCTCATTTTCCAGATGAGAAAACTGAGACTTGCTGGAGGTGAGAAAAAGGAGACATAGATGGAGACACAGATACAGACAAGATGGAGATACGGGCTAGATGACAGTGCAAGTTGGTAGATTTAGAAGTGGTTGAGACAATGAATTAATAGGCAGAATAAGAAACACATTATTGGACACAGACAATCTCTGCCAACAAAACTGTTTTGTTCAGAATAGTGGAGATGTATGTGAACATGACACATTTTGTGTGAAGAACTCCTCCTCTTACAAGAAGTCTTTTTTTTTTGGTGGAGGGAGAGTTAAAGGAAAAAAAAACAGCTGTAAATTCAGACTTGGTAAAAGTTAATCTAGTAATATAATCAGTAAGGTAAAAATGTAATAGGTTATTAACCTGCTTGTTGTGCTTGACTATGCCTTTCTGATAAAAGGATCCTTTTCCTTTCTTCCTTGAATGAAGAAAGCAAGTTTTCCTCTATTTTGTCCCTGATCTGACTACATTTGAAGTATTGGGTGGAGTTCTGGGTACCACATTTTTGAAAGCCAAAAAGCATCGGCTGGGGTGGGGTGGGGGAGCAACCAAAATGGTGAAGGGCTACAGAGATCAAGCATTTAAAGGAAAGAGAGGTTAGATTTGTTCTGCATGGTCACAGCCAGTAGAACTAGAGGCCCTGACTAGAAATTCTAGAGAGACAGATTTGGAATTAATAAAAAGAACCTTCCAAACAACTGAAACTCTCCAAAAGTGCACTAGTATTCCTCCTGGGGTAAATCAGGAAAAGCTAGATGACCATCTGGCAGATGTGAAAGCACAGATTTAGAACTGGAAAGACTTTTAACTGTTTGACACAGCGACCAACAGCAATTCCAGAGGACTGATAAGGGAGAGCTCCCTGCCTTCTTACAAAGAGGTGATGATGGTTCAACATGCAGAAGAAGACACACATTTTTGGACATAGCCAATATGGGAATTTGTTCTCCTTGACCTTATTTATTGCAAAGGTTTTCTCTTTTTTTGGGGGGGGAAATAATTTTTAAAAATAGCAAGACTTCTAAAGATTGTTTAGTCCAATCCTTTCATTTAACATATTAGGAACCTCAGGTCAGAAAAGAGTGACTTGTCCAAGGCCACGTAGCATAGTATGATGGAGTGACTGTTAAATTTTCGGCAAAGGCTACAAATCAGGGCTTAATTTATTGCTTTGTTGATTTTCAAAGTTTCAAAAAGTAATGAGGAAAATGTTAGTAATACAGTTAGACAGCCTATAAGCATTTATTAAGTACCTACTACATGCTTGACCCAGTGCCAAGATCTGGAGATACAAAGAGAGGCAAAAGAAGTCTCTGCCTTCAAGGAGTTCACAACCTAAGCGGGAGACACAATACAAGCAACTACATATAAATAAGCTATGAACAGGATAAATAGGAAGTAATCAAAGATAGCAGAATACAAGCTGTGACCCAGCTGAACTCTCCTAACAGTCTTCTCCAAACAACTTTAAAATAGTACATAAAGTCAAATTTTGAAGTGGAAGAGCCAGCAAAAGGCCAGAGGGAGTAATTTTTCCACCCTAAGAAAATTTAGGAGGTTCACAGGAGAGGTCTATAACAGCAGGATGAACATAGGCCCAGAGGTTGGCAAGTGTACCAGCACTGGGTCTTGGAGGCTTTGGCAACAACAGCAGCTTCAGGAGCTCTCAGCCCAGAGATGGTAAGGGAGTTGGACACAAAGAGATTGTAGGCAACCTTTGAAGCTGGCACAGATTGGCAACTTTACTTCTCATAAGTATTCTGGGTCGCTGTTTTAGGGCCAAGAGGAGCACTACTACTTTGAGCTGCAGGGGTCCAAGGGCCCTTCCTAAATAAAGACCAGAGTACAGACCAAGAGAGCATTAACCACATCTCTCCCCAGATGACACCGCCTTAGAAGCAGCAAAAACTTGCAGACCTCTAGAACTAGCTTTGGAAATAGCAGCACAAAAAAAACTAAACTTGGGACAGTATTTTCCCATCCCCAGGGAAGCAAAGCCAAACTTTAACATAAGGTTCAAAGTAAAAAAAAATAGGCTGGGAAAATGAACAAACAACAACAAAAGAACTTGACCACAAAAAACTACTATAGTGGCAGAGAAGACTAAGACATAAAATTAGAAGAAGATAACAATGTAAAAATAGTTATAAACAAAGCCTCAAAGAAAACTGCTAATCAAACCCAAGTCCAACAATAATTTCTTGAAGGGTTAAAGAAAGAGATAAGAGTAGGAGAGGAAAAGTTGGAAAAAGAAATGAGGGTGATGCAAGAAAATTATGAAAAGAGAATTAATAGCTTGGTGAAAGAGGCAGAAATACACCGAAGAAAAGAACTCCTTTAGAAGTAGAATAGGACAAATGGAAAAGGAGATACAAAAATTTACTGAATAAAGGAACTCCTTAAAAAGTGAATTGGCCCTCAACTGATAAATGGTAAAAGGATATGAACAGGCAGTTTTCAGAGGAAGAACTTAAAGATATCAATAAGCATATGGAAAAATGCTCTAAATCACTATTGATTTAGAGAAATGCAAATCAAAACAATTCTAAGGTACCATATCTCACCAGTCAGATTGACTAAGATGACAAAAAAGGAAAATGATAAATGCCGGAGAGGATGTGGAAAAATTATAAGACTAATGAATTGTTGGTGGAGTTGTGAACTGATCCAACCATTCTGGAGAACAATTTGGAACTATGCCTGAGGGGCTACAAAAAAGTGCATACCCTTTGACCCAGCAATACCACTTCTAGGGCTGTATCCCAAAGAGATCATACAAGTGGGAGGAGGACCCATTTATACAAAAATATTTATAGTAGCTCTTTTTGTAGTGGCAAAGAATTGGAAATCAAAGGGAAGTCCATCAATTGGGGAATGGCTAAACAAGTTGTGGTATATGAATGTAATGGAATACTGTTGTGCTATAAGAAACGAGGAGCAGACAGACTTTGTAATAACCTGGGGAGACATATATAAACTGAAGCTGAGTGAGGAGAGCAGAACCAGGAGAATTTTGTACACAATTACAGACATATTGTTTCTACGACAACTACGATAGAGTGGGCTCTTCTCGGCAATGCAAGGTTATAAGACAACTCCAAAAGACTCATGATGGAAAGGGATATTCACGTCCAGAGAAAGAACTACAGAGTCTGAATGTAGATTGAAGCAAAATACTTGTTCTCTCTCTTTTGTGTTTTCTTTTGTTTTGTTCCTTCTTTCTTATTGTTCACTCCATTGGTTATAACTCTTCTTTACAACTTGACTAATGTTTAATGTGAAGATATTTGTAGCACCTATATCAGATTGCATGCTACCATGGGGGGAGGAGGAGGAGAAAATTTGGAACTCAAGGGATTGTGGAATTGAATGTTGTAAACTAAAAGTAAATAAATAATTTTTTTTAAGTGAATTGGCCAAATGGGAAAAAAAAGTACAAAAGCTCACTGAAGAAAATAATTCCTTAAAAATTAGAATTGAGCAAATGGAAGCTAACGACTCCATGAGACATCAAGAAACAATTTTTAAAAGTCAAAAGAATGAAAAAATAGAAGAAAATATAAAACATCTCATTGAAAAAAAAACTGGCCTAGAAAATAGATTTGAGGAGAAGTAGTTTAAAAATTATTAAACTACCCGAAAACCATGATCAAAAAAGAGCTTAGGCATTACATTTCAAGAAGAATAAAGGGAAACTAGCCTGATATCTTAGGTCCAAGGAATAAAATAGAAATTGAAAGAATCCATGGATCACCTCCTGGAAGAGATTCCCAAATGAAAATTTCCAGGAATATTATAGCTAAATCCCAAAGCTCTTAGGTCTAGGAGGAAACATTGCAAGCAGCCAGAAAAAAACAATCAAATATCATGGAGTCACAGTCAGGATCACATAAGATTTAGTAGCTTCCACATTAAAGGATCAGAGGGCTTGGAATATGATATTCCAGAAGGCAAAGAAGCCCAGTTCTAAGATTTGATGATGCTGTGACCCCAGAATGACCCTAATGATAGGGTCACAGCATCATCAAATGTTAGAACAAAGATCTCAGGGCATGTTGGTAGGGGACAATTGGTTTTCTTGGTGCCCCATAGACCATACCTTGAAGATGGCCACCCCCTCCACTTGGCATAGGGATGGTCCTACACAAATATACTGACCCCTTGAACCCTAGGACCAATGTTTTGTTTTGTCATTCAAAGCCCTTCATAACCTATCCCCATCCTACCTTTCTAGTCTTCTTACACCCCACCCTTTACCATACACTCTTTAATTCAGAGACACTGACTAAACTAAAATTCCATCTTTTACAAGAAGCCTTTTCCAACCCCTCTTAATTCTAGTGCCTTCCTCAGTTAATTATCTCCTGTTTATTCTGTAAATAACTTGTCTGTACATAGCTGTTTTCATGTTGTCTCTTCCATTAGATTGCAAACTGGGATACTGTCATGGTTTGTATTAGTATGCCCAGCACTTAGCACAGTGTTTGGCACATAATACATACTTAATAAATGTTTATTGATTGTTTGATTAGGACCTAGTAGTCCCCTTTGCACTTGCCAGTGTCCTATCTTGTATCTTTATGGAGCTCTTTATCTCTATGCATGTGTGTCTTCTGGAGTAAAGGTATGAATGAAAAGCATCCCCAACAGAGTGGTGGACCCAGCTCCTACCTGCTCCAGAGCTGACTGTTAAATTTTCAGTGTGAGCGCCTATATCTGGGAAATTAGCAAATACTAAAATGAACTTGACTTGTTGTTTTGCTGATTGTCCACTCTAGACTTAAGAAAGTGATGAAGAAAATGTGAATAATGCAGATTAAAATTACAAGTCTCATGCTTTTTAGACAACTGATTGTTAAACACTGGCCAGTGCATCACCGAGCCAGCCCTGTCACTCCCTGTTCATTAAACTTAGTGCACTCCCCTGTTAGCATTAGGGGAAAGTATAAACTCTCTTTGGGGTATTTAAATCAATTTGCAAGAGTTTATCAAGTGCCTACTATGTACCAGGCACTATGTGACCAATCTATCATCTATCTATCTATCTATCTATCTATCTATCTATCTATCTATCTACTTGTCTGTCTGTCTACCTGTCTATCTGTCTGTCCATCTACCTATCCCTGTCAATCATCTATTGACCTATCCATCTCTATCTCTGTCTATCCAGCATCTATCTACCTCTCTGTCTCTGTCTTCTTTCCGTCTTCTCTCTCTCTCTCTCTCTCTCTCTCTCTCTCTCTCTCTCTCTCTCTCCCTGTCTCTCCCAATGTGAGATATTCATACCACTGACACTTACCCTGATAGGGAAACTAGAATCTCAACAATACCAGACTCTCAAAGGTCCTTGGAAAGAACTGAGAAGTCATTTAGTCCATCCTGGACTTGCACAGGAATGCCCTTTAGTACATCCTTGGCTAGTGATCATCCAGCCTCCATTTGAAGCTTGTTGGTGAGGGGGAGCCCACTGCCTCCTTAAGCTACCTGTTCCACTTTGGGGTAGCCTGGATTGTTCAGAATTTTACTTTATATCAAACCTAAACTTGTCTCTCTGAAATTTAGAGAAAAAGTCATCTCCAACTACCATATGATTTTTTAAAAAACTAAACCCATGACCTCTTTGGTATAGGGAACTTCCTGTGAGCAAATTCCTCTACCAAAGAAATCACAGATTCAGTTTAAAAAATTATATGATAATATGATTACACAGCAGAGTGGCATTTGCTCATCAACTTATAGCATCAGGGAGTTGTCTGTGTCTGTGAGAGCCCTTCTACACAGGCATCTGGATGTGAAGACATGTATCATGTCCCTCTAAACATTCTCTTTTCCTGGCTAAATATCCAGAGCCCCTCCCATGGATCTCCACATGGCATGGTCTCTCACTATTCTAGTTATCCTCTCTTGGAAACTCTACTGTTTTCCTTCTTTGGGAATGACTTTCATACCCCATGCTCTAATTGCTTAAAGGGGTTCTTGTCTCCAGCTTCTGCTTCCCAATCTAGCTTATGCTTCCTAGCCATAGGCTATCCATCTCCACTTGTCTACTAAAACCACTTTGAGTGCCGAGGTCTGTTGATTTTGCCTTTCCAACATTTCTCAAATATGTCCCTTTTCTCCTCTGACACTGCCACCACCCTGGTGTGGGCCCTCACCACCCCATATCTAGATTACTGCAATAGCCTGATGGAGGTCTACCTGCCTCAAGTCTCTCCCCACTCCAATCCATGCTCCATTTAGCCACTAAAGGGATTTTCCTAAAGGGCAGGTCTGAACATGTCACACCCTCCCCCCCAATAAGCTCCAGGGGCTCACTACCACCTCCAGGATCAAATGTAAAGTCCTCTATTTGGTGCTCAAAGCCTTTCACAACCTAGGCTCCTCCTATCTTTCCAGTTTTCTTGTATCTTACTCCCCAAAACATACTCTCTTCTGTCCAGTGACACTGGCCTTCTGGCTGTTCCAGTAACAAAACACTCCATCTCTCAGCTCTGAGTATTTTCTCTGGCTGTCCCTTGTGCCTGGAATGTTCTCCATCTTCAGCTCTGTCTCCTGACCTCCCTAACTTCCTCTGTTTCCCACTGAGATTCCATCTCTTGCAGGAAGCCTTTCCCAATCCTTCTTAATTCTAATGCCTTCTCTCTTTTAATTGTTTCCTGTTTTTCCTGTTTAGAACTTGTTTATATATGTTTGTTTGTTGTCTTATTAGATTGTAAACTCCTTGAGGGCAAGAGCTTTTTGCCTCTTCCTATATCCCTAGCATTCAGCATCATCTCTGGCACATAGTAAGAGCTTAATAAATGTTTATTGATTGATTGATTGATCTAAGAAGTGAAAGAAACAGGGGTACCATTACTTATCATGTGTGAGTCTCAGTTTCATCATCCCTAAAATGACCGGTTACGTACCTAAGGTTGCACAGGTAGTGAGCAGCAATTTGTTTTTGAATGTGGGTCCTCTGACCCTCAAGTCTAATGTTCTTTCCATGGCACCCCTGTTTCTTTTACTTCTTGGATCAATTAATCAACCAGAGACTTCCAGACTTCTCCAGAAGTCTGGAAGCCACTGGACAACCCCAGCGTCCTAGAGGTTGACAGACAGGATTTCATGATTGATTTGGATAACATGAACCTCAAGGGAGTAGGTGAAAATGGTGGTGGGGGGGGGGAATCTGAAAGTGGCAGTGGGGAGCAAGAGTTACTCACTTCAGCCAGTGAGCCTCAGGGTATGAGTGAAATTGTGGCCAGTGCCATGGGTAGTCAGGGAGGCTGTGTCAACAGAAGGGACCTAGGTGTCAGTGAGAACCAGGAATAGGAAAAGAAAGCAAGTTTGTTACTTACAGAGTAGCCTTCTAGAGAGCCCAGTGTGAGGGGTGGTGTGAGGGGTGGATGGGCTTTAGAGGGGAATACTTTTTTTTTTCTTTTAAATGACTTGTTTATTTACTTTTAATTTACAAGATTCGGTTCCACATTCACCTGAGTTTCAGATTTTCTCCCCTCCCTTCCCCCCCCACCCCCGCCGTGGTGGCGTGCAATCATGTACAGGATCTGCAAATATTTTCACATTGTACAATAGTTTGATTATATAGAAGGGTTGTAACCAATGAGTAATCACTGGGAAAAGAAAAAAAAAAAAAGAAAAAGAAAAAAAAAAAGAGCAAAACCAGACATGAAAGAGAACGATAGCGTGTTTTGGTTCAGTTAGAGGGGAATACTTAAGGGCAGTTGGGTTGAGGGGGATGGGAATAAAAAAGGGGGCAATGATAGAGAATGGGGTTTGAATAATGGTAGCTGAATGGGAGGGAGGTCATGGGAGTTTGTTAATCATTGAGGAATGGATTCGGGGAGTCTTTCAACATTGCTAGAGGTTCTGCTTCAAGGTAGAGACTTCTCAGGGTGTTAAGCAGTAGTATGTAGCTGAAAACTCAGAATTAGGGTGGTGGCGAAAAGTACAGAAAAAAAATACAGTGAGGGGAGACCCCAGCAGGTGTGTACTCCATGGGTACTCCATGAAATGACATGGAATCCACTCCTCTTAGGCAAGGGACTGAAAGGAGCAGGAAATATTCTGAAGCTATAACTAGGCTTGGGGCAACAAGGACTTTGTCCCAGGGTGCAAAAATTTCTAGGGGCATGTTGTTGTTAGTCATGTTTAACTTTTCATGACCCCATTCGGGTTTTCTTAAGCAAAGATACTAGAGTGATTTGCTATTTCCTTCTCCAGCTCATTTTACAGATGAGGAAACTGAGGCAAACAGGGTTAAGGGATTTGACCAGTGTTACACAGGTAGTAAGTGTCTGAGGCCAGATTTGAACTCAGGTCTTCCTAACCCCAGACCCAGAGCTCTATCCACTGCACCACCTAGCTGCCCCCAGAGGCATGCCTCCTTCCCAAAAAGTCCTTTGTCCACTGTCCCTACATTTTACCCTCCTCCATTGCCCTCCCCTGCCACAGTATGACTTTCTCCATTCCCTTGGTCATCCCTTACCCTCTTCTCCATGTTATGCCCCACTTCCTAGGTTACTTCTGAATCTGCTTTAAGTTTTAGGAGTGGCAGAGGGTGCCATGAACACCGTGTCCCATCCCACCCTCCACCTCCTTCCTGGGTTGGGATGGAGATGAAGTGTAGGAGCATAGACTCTTTGAGAGACAGGGCATCCCTCCCCCGGCCCCACTGCACCAGACTACAAACCAGAGAAGTTGCTTAGAGCAGGAAGAAAGTAAAAGCCCACCCATGCTGGAAGTGGGATCCTGAGGTCTTCTCACAGCTGAGATGAGCTGCTCCCTTCCTCCATAAGTGGAGAGATCTCTCTCTGAGGTCTCCTTCCCCTACCTCCAACTTACCAGAGACACCGCAATTCCTAGTTAGAACGGGGGCCACTACCAAACTTGAGAACCAGCTCCAGAACTCGTCAGCCCCAGTCTCTGTTAGTTGTACCACTGACTCATCCAGACCTTAATTTCTGCAATGGCTTCATGGCTTCAAAACCCCATAAAAGTGGCAGCTGGATGCCACTGAGGATTGGGAGGAGTTAAGGCAAGTGTCTGACCAGGTACACTTCCCTAGTCAGTGGAGAACGAAGACACAGAAGGGTACATTGTAGGCTGTTTTTCCCTCCCGCCCTCGACCTTGGTTCTGCTTATGGAAAAATCTCCCAGTTCTGGAATAAGATGCTATCCTCCTGGGAGAGACAGGAGTGACCTCAACACCAAATGGATTGAAACACAGGTTGCCTTTACTCCCTGCTGTTCTGGACACTAGGTTTAGCCTCAGGCTCAAGCTGTGGGCTCTGACCTGTATACCTTTGAGCTCTGTCCATGCTCAATCTGCCCTCCCTGGAGAATAGGGTTAGCACGGACCATTGTGACTTATTTCTTTGATTGAGGTAGATGGGATAGAAGAGAGAAGATACCTCAGGTACCTTTTCCATCTGGGCATTTGGTAACTCTCTCATCATTAGGTGGTGCCCCCACCACACCAACGCCATCCAGAGAGTGTGGCTATGAGGCAGACGTTCAGTTCTTTGGGCTACCCCGAAAGAAAACCACAGGACATTCTCCCTTCTCCCACTCCAGCTCTTCCCATCTGAACTTAGAAAGGGGTTCAGAGACGGATGTTTGGGAATAGAGCCCAGGAGGGCCTGTTTCTAATAACTCAATCATAGTTTTAACTCAGAAACTCTGCAGCCAGTAGGAGCAGTCAGGCCCAGAGGTGACATCATCCCTCCCCTCTGGCCAAGGGAAATGAGCTCAGGGGGAGGGCAGTGCATTGTGTTTACTCACAGAGACCCCAGTCGTCAGATGGCTCCTGACTAGACTTTCTGTACCCCAGCCAGCATGAAGCAGAACTTTCCTTAAACACATTACTTTTGAGACAACCCACTGCTCTCTGACTCCCATCCTCCCTCTCCCCACTTTTTTATTTCGAAAAAGAGTAAAATATCCATGTCACTTTGCTATGACCCAGACCCTTCAGGAATAGAGACAGTCTATTTGTGTGTAGCAATTATATGTCTCCTAATGTGAGAGGATGACCTCCGAGGATTGTAGATTTAGAGCTGGAGGGACCTTTGAGATCCTCTACCTAGCCCAAATCTCTCATTTTACAGATAGGAAATTAAGGGCCAGAGAGATTCAGTGAATGCCCAAGATTGCAAAGGAAGTGAGTGGCAGAATCCTAATTCAAACCCATGTCCTTTTTTTCCAAACCCAAGCCTTCTTTCTTCTGTACCCCAGGGCCTCAGGCAAACAATTGCCTTTATCCCTGTCTCAACCCCACTCCCCCCGCCAGGATTCTTGTAGCAACCCCAACTTCAGGGTCATCATCTGAGCTAGAAGAATCAATCTATCACTCAATAGATGAATTGATGAATGAAAAAGTATCTCTTAAACACTAAATATTACAGGCTAAGCGCTGGGGATGTAAATGGAACTAAGAAGCATTGAAGGAGTTTTCATTCTAATGGAGGGGCTATCTTGTTTATCTGGAGTGAAGAAAACATTGGATTTGGAGGCAGGAGGCCTGGGTTTGAGCCCTGGCTCAGCACTCCCAGGAAGTGTAGTAAGCCTGGATCCCTATCACTGGTGGTGTTCAAGCACAGGAGGTCTTGGCATCAAGACATCACCCCATAATGTCATTGGTCCTCTTTGAAAACAAAGGCTGAACAGAACAGAATAGAACAGAACAGGTGTTCAAGCACGGTCTGAGATGCTAATAAAGATGACTGCTGCATGGGCAAGTGAGACCTTGGACAAGTCATTTAATCTCTGAGCCAAAGTTTACTTCCCAGTAAGATGAGGGGGTTGGACTAGGTGATCTAGGAAGGTCCCTTCCCACTGTAAATTCTTGTGGTCAGTCAATCCACCAGCATATATTAAGCACCTGTGTTGTTCCAGGCTCTGTGCTAGGCACTGGGAACAAAAAACCAAAGAATGACACAATCCCTACTCTCCAAGAGCTTACGATCTAATAGGGAGAAAACATCCAGATCACATATAAGTTATATACAGACCAAGCATGGAGAGATCTGTTTGCAGAAGTGAGAGGATGACCCCAGTAGCCTCAGCCACAACCACTCCCATCTCCATTGGATGGGGGCTCCCGGCACTCTCCTGGGCTGACACTTGACACTTAAAGCATTCCCTTTGCTCAGCATGTTTGGTTGCCTCACCCTCACCCTCCATACCCACCCACTAGGGCACAGGGATATTTTAGAAAGTTGCAGGGGGCCCTGTCAATCTCTCCAGGCTTCTGGGGGATTCCCCAGGAGTTCATATGAAATTCCCCACTCATCCCTGGCAGGATCACTAATTTTGGAGGCTGAAAGACATTTCTTCCTTTCTTCTCTCCCCCCAAGGCCCCTCCACTTGGGGTTATTTCTTTGCCCCCTCCCAGTTGAACTGAGATCTAGAGGTAGCCCTGGAAGTAAGGGAGTCATGTTGACCAACACAGAAAGACCCAGGCATTCCTGGGTCCTTCAGAATAGTCCCAGCTGAGAATAGAGAGCCCATCCTGGGAGTGCCTTGGGCCCATCAATCATGGGAGACAAATGGGGCCTTGTGTGCCCTCTGCCTGGCCAGAAATTTGCACTACTTGGGTGGGTTGGGCAGGTCCAGACATGACTGGAGAGATGGGAATCTAAGGGAGGGGGGAAGCCCAGAAGAGGACAGAAGGAAAAGCAGCCTGCTTAGCCCACTTCACCCTCCTGATCCAGCCTTGCTGAGCTCAGCTTCTCTCCCCCTTGCTTGGCTGCAGCCTTACAGCAAGGCCTGAGCTGGCAGATTGGTGTGGTCCTCCGAGGTGTGTCTCTGGAGGGTCTGAAGATAGAAGGATGTTCCAGGAAATGATCCAATCCCCTCCACCGTCATCTATTGCAGAGGGGTCCCTACTTCTTTTAAGCTTGTCATTTAAATTAACTTAATTTAATTTGGGTCAATCAATCAAGAGTTTTTATTACTGTTATCCAAGCCCTGGAGCATGCTGAGGAAGAGGTGAAGACACATACTCCCTTGGAGAGTTTATAGTCTAGCTGAGGAGACAAGACTCCCACACAAAATAATCAGAGGATAAGACAAGATGGGATAGATTCAAGTATTGGATTGAACCTAGTCAAGAGCCCAAATGTACAAGAGATGGCAAACACAGGGGAGATTTCAGAGTGGTCTGGAGCTACATGCCCTCTGATCCTGACTGGAATGCTAGTTACTTGTGTTCCCTTCCTTCCCACCCCTGTCTTGTCCTCAGTTTCCCCATCTGTAAAATGAAGGGGTTGGATTAGAGCAATGGTGTCAATCTCAAATACAAACAGGGACACTAAGGATCCCTTCAACTGCATAAGGACCTAGAAAACCACATATTATCTATATTTTATTGTATTTTTATTTATTTTGTTCAGTATTTCACAGTTACATTTTAATCTGATTCGGGCTGCCCTTGGGAGTGTGGCTCTTCACAGTCTAGGGCTACATGACTCATAAGGTCCTTTCCAAGCCTCAGTTCCCTCATCTGTAAAAAGAGGAGGTGGAACTAGGTGATTCCTGGGGTTCCTCCCAACTCCCAATTCCTTAATGAGTCTGTGCTTGATTCCCTTTCCACACATAGACCCCTCCTAGGAGAAGCCTTCCCTGATGGCTTTTGGCTAATAATCTACAGGTTTCAACTTCACACAGAACTTGGTTTGCAAGTCCCTAATGACCTTGTCACGTTTTATGATCCATTACATTTACCTGTGTTTGTGTTTTATTCTCTTTCAAGACTGTAAACACTTCAAGGACAAGAACCGTGTTTTATCTTAACTTAATATCTCTCTCGTTGCATAATACAATGTTCTGTACACATTAGATACTTAATAATTGTTTGTGGAATTAAAATTTGTTGTCGTTTTGTTGTTTTTCACTTGTATCCTATTCATCATGACCCCATTTGGGGTTTTCTTGGCAGAGATATTGGAATGGTTTTGCCATTTCCTTCCCTAGTTCATTTTATAGATGAGGAAACTGAAGCAAACAGGGTTAAGTGACTTGCCCAGGGTCATACAAATGGTAAGTGTCTAAGGCCAGATGGGAGCTCAGGAAAATTAACTCCAGGCCCAGAGTTCTATCTGCTTTGCCAATTAGTTGCCTTAGGAACTAGAATTAAGAGACTATTAATTAAAAGGGCAGCCTCGTTTATGGAATATGCCAGAGAGATATACTCATCATAAAGATGACCTAAGCAGTCAGAATGACCTGGATTCAAGTCTTGACTGACATGTACTGGATGTGTGACAATGGCCAGCCTCAGTGTCCCAGGCAACTCTTTGAGACTGTAAATTGCACAACAGTTGTCTGTCGACTTCAGTAGACAGAGTTTGCTCAGAGTTCCCTACGCCAATGAAATCACAGGTCTAGACGTTCCCCCCTAACAACAAACAACAACAAATGATAAAGGTTATTCCTCTTGTCGCACATGAAGAAATACACAGCTCTAGGCCGTGGAGATTTGGGGGGGGTGGCAATTTGACTTTGTATCCATGGTGACTGGCATGCAGTGGGTATTTAATAAGTCCTTCCTGAGTGGAATGGCGGGAGGAGGAGGGGAGCTTCCCCCCAGGAACGCTCTGCACTTTGTCTTTGGTCCCTTCCCAAGGCCTGGCAGCCTAGACAGGGGCTGGTGGGCCCCGCTCAGCCCCTGAAGGCTTCCTGCTGCTCAGTGACAGGAGAAGATGATTTAGGAGCAGCTGGTGAACCAAGCTTTTCCAGTGTGGAGAACGGCTTTTCTCTACTGGGTCAGGAAGTGGCTTAGCCGCCAGACTAATGTGGAAAACAGGCCTAGGAGCAAAACACGTTCTTCACCAAAAACATGGCCTGCCTAGGGGTGAGCTGGAGACACTGGGGCACCAAGGCCGGGCTGCTACCCCATCTCATAGATGTCCCTCCCACCCTCAGAACTGCCAGAGTACTCAGGAGATGGCTGGGGGTCAGGAAATTAGGCTCTACTTCTAACTGGGCTGTTAACTGGTTGCCTGTGACCCTGGGTAACGAAACCAAAAACAAGAATATGTAGTACATGTCTAAAGGCACAAAATGGCATAAGATCATAGACTCCAGGCTGGAGGGGAGCTTGGAAGTCTTAAAGTTCACACTCTTCATTTTACAGATAAGGAAACTGACGCAGAGTTAAATGACTTGCCTAGGGTCAGATAGCAAGTGTCTGAAGCCAGATTTGAACTTGGGTCTTCCTGACTCAAAATGGCAAGCCACTGCAATATCTTTGCCAAAAAATCCCCAAACAGGATCATGAAGAACTGGAAACAACTAAACAACTTCCTGACTCCGGGCTCTATCCAGGCTCTATCCACTGCACCACCTGGCTGCCCACAGAAGGCAAGAGTATAAGATCTCTAAGATTCCTTTCATCTCAATTTCCCAAGGTGAAAAAATGGAAGTAATGATATTTTGGGTGGGGGGAGAGGGAGAAGGCAAGGCAATTGGGGTTAAGTGACTTGCCTAAGGTCACACAGCTAGTAAGTATGTCAAGTGAATGAGGCCAAATTTGAACTCAGGTCCTCCTGACTCAAGGCCGGAGGTCTATTCACTACTCCACCTCACTGCCCCTTAATAATACATTTAAATCACTTGCCTCAAGGGGCTGTTATGAAACCCCAAAGACATATTGTACACTTTATAGTCATGGTGTATGAGCTATCACTAAGGGTAAGGTAGAAGGAGGATTCCTTTGGAGTCAGATGACCTACATTCTCATCTGGGCTTGAGTACTTATTGTGGAACCTTGGGCAGGGCCCTGTTGTTCTCTAGGCCTCAGGTTCAACATTTTGTAAAATGAAGTGTTTAGACTAAAGCATCTTTTAAGTTCTTGCACGTTCTAAGGGCTTTGATTTCATGATGATGGTGGCGACTATTTCGGGATTCACTTCAAGCTTGGGAAGAGTAAGAAAAGTTTGCCTTTTGTTGTTGTAGGTAAAAGCTGGGAAGGATGTAGAAGGGAAGCCCCTGGGGTGCAGTCCTCCTCTCTCCATACTCCCCATCTCTAGGAGGCCAGGTCACAAAACCAAGTGTTCAGGGACTCAGATATTTCCAGTTCTCTTCCTAACAAAGTGTTAACATCATAGCATGGAGGGAAGTGGAGAGGGTGAGAAGCAAGGCAGGGGAGGTGAGCTTACTCAACCGGGGCAAAGGCCCAGGAATTGGCTCAGGTCTGAGGTCTCCATATCTGAACAGAGGTTAACCTGAGCAGAGGTCAGACAGAATAACAGCTTTTCTCCTCATCAGAAGGAGAAAGGGTAGCAGAGTTGGTTACCCTATGGCAGGGGCAGGGCAAGGGAGTGACAGACCATGATAGAATGAGTAACATCAGGTGATGTTAGTGGGGATTCCTAAGCTGGGGATGGTGAACTTTTTTTGCTAATTAATTTTTAGTTTTCAACATTCACTTCTATAAGATTGTGAATTCTAAATTTTTCCCCTCCTTCTGTGTCTTGCTCCTAGGATGATATGCAGTCCGACACAGGCTATACATGTACCATCATATTAAACATATTTCCACCTTAGTCATGTTGTGAAAGAAAAATCAGAACAAAAGGGAAAAAACACAAGAAAGAAAAAAAAAAGAGAAAATAGTTTGCTTTGACCTGCAGTCAGACTCCACGGTTCTTTCTCTGGATGTGGATGGCATTTTCCATCATGAGTCTTTTGGAGCTGTCTTCGATCCTTGCATTGCTGAGAAGAGCTAAGTCTATCAAAGGTGGTCATCTCGCAATGCTGCTGTTACTGTGTACGGTGTTCTCTGTTTCTGCTCATTTCACTCAGCATCAGTTCATGTCAGTTTTCCAGGTTTTTCTGAAATCTGCCTGCTCATCATTTCTTATAGCATAATAGTATTCCATTACATTCATATAGCACAATTTATACAGTCATTCTCCAGTTGATGGACGTTCCCTTAATTTCCAGTTCTTTGCCACAACAAAAGAGCAGCTATAAATATTTTTGTACATATGGGTCCTTTTCCCATTTTTATGATCTCTTTGGGATATAGACCTAGTAATGATATGCTGGGTCAAAGGACATGCACAGTTTTATAGCCCTTTGGGCATGAATTTATTTTTTCATAATAATATTTCAATATAATTGGTTTCCTTTGTAATTCTAAGTATTTTATTTTGTGCATTAAAATATGCTATTCCAAGAACAGGTCCGTAAGTTTCACCATACTCCCAAAGGGGGTCATGCCATACCAAAAAAAGAAATGTAAGATTTATTTTAAGATTTTATGAGGGAGATAACAAGTATATATGAAAATAGATCATAGAACTCTGGGCCTAAAGTCAGGAAGACTAAATTCAAATCCATTCCAGAAGCTTTCTATCTATGTGAGCCTGAACAAGTCATTTAACCTCTGTCTCAGTTTCCTCAGTTGTAGAATGGGAAGAATAATAGCACCTACCTCTCAGGGTTGTTGTGAGGATCAAATGAGACAACTTTTGTAAAAGCTGATTTGGAGAGACAGTGGGGCCTAGCAGAAAGGTACCAGGATTGGACTCAGGAGAGACCTGGCTTCACATCCTGTCTGGGGTGCTTACCAGCTGTATACTTAACTTCTCTGAGACTCAGTTTCCTCCTTTGTTAAGTGTGAAACTGCCTCCATGAGATCACCTCCAACTCTAGAACTGTGATTCTGTGAGAATGAGATCCAAAGGGGAAGGGAGATGCTGCAGCTGGTAAGGGGCTAGGGAGCCTTGTCTGGGTTTTGACCCGATGACTAGAAAAAGGCATTCTGCCCAGGACCTCCACTGGGGGCACTCACAAGGCCTGAAAGCCTGAGTCAGGGACCAGGGTGGGGGGATGTAGGCGGCAGGATGGCTCATCCAAACCAGAAGTGGACAGATGGATAGATCCTTCCCTCCCCAGGGGGAAGACTGAGGCCCCACCCAGATGGGGCAGTCAGGGAGACAAGAACACTACTCTCTGCACAGCTGGCCGAACTAGGGGAGCCTGTTTATTGTCCAACACTAGAGCGTCTCAGACAATCAGGGGGATTTGGCTGCTGCTGGTCCCTGGTTTGGAGGCCTCAAAGAATGCAAAGTAATGAGAATAAGATGAGGGAGCCGTTCACACATCAAGTCTAGGTCTGGGAGGAGGAATGATCCTTCCCAATCCAAGCAGACACCATTTTCCTCAGTGTGTTTCCCTGGAGAGCAGATATCCCAAGCCCCTCCACAAAAACAACTCTGTTCCTGCTCACACCCCTCTTCCCACCCCAACATCTGACCACTGTGCTGGCTAAGAGCTAAATGTGTCCCAAGCTGGGTGAAAGCTATCTCCAGGATCAACTACACATTCCTCTGCTTGTCATTTAAAGCTCTTCACAAAGTGGCCCCCTACCTTTTCAATCTTCTTATGCCCCTCCACAGTCTTTGATTTAGGGACACTGGGGTACTTGCTCTTCCCCGCCACCAGTTCCCATCTCTGTGCTTTCGCATTTAATTAGAGAAAAGAAGGGAAGGGAACAAGCTTTAACAGCTGAGCGCTATACTAAGCACTTGTACAAGTATTACCGCATTTGACCCTCACCACAACCCTGGGAGGTAGGTGCTATTATTATTATTCTGATTGTACGGTGGAGGAAACTGAGGCAGACAGAGGTTAAATGACTTGCTCAGGCTCACATAGATAGAAAACATCTGGACTGGATTTGATTGCAGGCCCAGAGCCCTAATGACTGTTATCTAACTACTTTGCATATATTTATATTTATCAACTTTATATTTATATAATCCATATTTTATAGGTACTTGTTATCTCCCCCATTAGAATGTAA
The DNA here is from genome assembly GCA_028646515.1 of Pseudochirops corinnae. Classification (NCBI taxonomy): domain Eukaryota; kingdom Metazoa; phylum Chordata; class Mammalia; order Diprotodontia; family Pseudocheiridae; genus Pseudochirops; species Pseudochirops corinnae. The sequence goes on from CM053589.1 coordinate 91,859,207, forward strand.
ACATTTTATGAGTAGGAATTATTTCATTCTTTGTCCTTATATTAACAGTACAGTATCTGGCACAAAGTAGGCATTTGATTGATGCCTGATTCACTTTGCTGTCTCCATTCCTGTAGTGTTTTCCTTCCTCACCTGGGCCATCTCTAGGCATCCTGATCTGTATCTTGCCATTGGAACTAGATGGCTCTGGAGAAGAAAGTGAGACTGGTAGCTTTGCATATCTGTACCTCACTTATATCCAATTCACTTACAAGTCATGGCATCACCGTCCTGATGTCATGGTCTTCTTAGAGAATGAAGGATGAGCAACAACAACCTTCCTCCCTCTGTTTCTTAAAATCCCTGACTTGCTTCAAGACTGTTCAAATCTCACCTTCTGCAAGAGACCTCTTGCTGTCCCCCAGGTTGCTAGACCCTTCTCCTAAAAAGTTACCTTTCATTGACTTTGTATGTATTTTGTGTGTGCTTCTTTATGCACATGTTGTCTTTCTATTCTCCAGCCCTACTAAAACAACACTGATTATTTGTAGTCTGACATCTGGAAACCACCAAGGGAAATATGTGTTACCTCCTCTCTATATCAACATTAATTGAAATGGGATCCTATCAGAGACTGGCCATGCCGGTAAAGGATGCTTCCAGACAAGGGATATGCTACAGCATTCAACCAGTTTGCTGGAGCTGATAGTTAATTTTCAGGGTAAGCTTAATTTATATCTTGGAAATCAACAGATGCTGCAAATTGGGGCTCAACAAGAGAGAGAGAGCAGTAGAGGATGATTGTAGGCTGGGAGCCTGAGGGATTGAGAAGGGTGGTATTGTCTTCTACGAAATAGGGAAGGTAGTCGAGTAGGGAAAGGGGGGAGGGTTTGGGGAAAAGATGAGTTTGATTTTGGACATGGTGAGTTTACAATGTCTGCTGGTCTTCCAATTTGAGATGTCCAGAAGGCAGATGGAGATGTGAGATTGGAGGACGGCAGAGAGATTGAGGTAGAATGGAGAGATTTTAAAATCATCATCATAGAAGTGGTGGTTAAACCCACGGGAACTGCTGATCACCAAGTGAAGTAGTATAGGGGGAGAAGAGAAGAGGACCCAGGACAGAGCCCTGTGAGTTATTTATGATTAGAGGGTGTGATCTGGAGGAGGACTGAGGAGTGGTCAGACAGGTAAGAGAAGAACCAGGAGAGACTGGTATTGGGAAAACCTAGAGAGAAGAAAGTATCAAGGAGGAGAGAGTGATCAACAGTGTCCAAGGCTGAAGAGGGGTCCGGGAGAAAGGATGGAGAAAAGGCCACTGGATTTGGCAACTAAGAGGTCATTGATAACTTGGGAGAGAGAGGCTTTAATGGAATGATAAGGTCATAAACTGGATCATAAAGGATTAAGAAGAGAGTGAGAGGAGAGAAAGTAGAAGCAAGTATTGCAGATAGTCTTTTCAATGAGTTTAACCCCAAAAGACAGAAGAGATATAGGAGGATAGTTACTGGGGATGGAAGGATCAAGTGAAGGTTTTTTCAGGATGGGGGTGAGATGAGCATGTTTGTAGGCAGTAGGAAATAAGCCAAGAGACAAGGAGAGATTGAAAATAAGTGAGAGACTCTCTTTTCCCTCTCTCTTATAAAAATGGTAGGCAATTTGATACAATTTATCCATGTGCTATCATATAAAATTATTTCCATATTAGTTATGAAAGAAGAAACAGATAAAAAGGCAAAAAACATGAGAAATAATAAAGTAAGTGAAAAAATAAAAAAGAAAAAAATTTTAAAAAGAAAATAAGTGAGAGAGTGGAGATGGGGGGGGTAATCCATTGGAGATAGGATATAGGAGGATAAAGGTAGAGAGGTTAGCCTTGGTAAGGAGTAAGTCCACTTCATCATGTAAGACAAGAGTGAAAGAGGAGATGGTGGCAGAAGGCATGAGTGATATAAGATGAGGAAGAAGACAAAAGCAGGAGCTCATATCAAGTGGTCTCAATTTTTTATATAAGATATGAGGCAAAGTTCTCAACTGAGAGAGTGGGGGCCAGGGGAGGTTTGAGAAGAGATGAAAAGGTTTGGAAGAGCCACTGTGAGTTGATAACGCAGGTAAAGAAGGATTGTCTAGGATTGTGAAGGCCCAGTCAAGGTTGTGCAACATAAATGAGTAGTAGATCCACCCTGTCAGAACAATTGTGTGACTTTCTTTTCCATTTTTGTTCAGCAGCGCATGTGTAGGAGTGAAGGAACAAATGGTGGGAACAATCCATGGTTGAAGCTTGGCTGAGCACAACTGGCAAAATGACAAGGGGACTAAAGATTCCAGGGAAGAGGACAGTGTACAGTTGAATTGGTTCACCAAGCGATCAACATATGGGGAAAAGGAGAGAGTGGCTAGTGCAGGGGAGATGGCATAGGAGAGAAGTGAGGGGTCAAGGGATTAGAAACCATGGTGCAGATGAAGATTAGAGTTTGATTTTTAAAAAAGGCAGAGGGAGAGGTGACAAGCCAATAGACTGTAGTTAAATAAGGGATTTCAGAATTCATGAATATGGATGTGGTGCATATGTGGGTGATGACCAAAGTATGACCATTTTTATGTGGGGCTGAGGTGGGGTGGAAGAGTAGCTTATGGGAAGTGAGTAGGTTAAGGAACTCAGTGGTTTGAATGTTTGAGGGAGACTCAATATGTATGTTGAAGTCCTCTAATAATAATGGCAAGAATTGGAAGGTCTTTAGACAACAGCTACCAGGATTTTGATTGGATGGTATGTACAAATAGTATGAACCTCAAAGGAGAGTTTCCTGAGTGATGGAGGTAGGAGGAGAACCTGGAAGTGACGATGGGAAACAAGGATTATTCCAATACCTTGACCTCAATCAGTGAATGGAAAGGAATGAATGAAGGTGCAATCAATGCTGGAAAGGGTGGCCAGGAAAGCTGTATCATTTGGGGATAGCCGGTGCTAGCTATCAGTGCTAGCTAGCAGATAGGAGTGGGAAAGGAAGAGATTTAGGATGAAGGGACATTTGTTGCCTACAGTGGAAGGGCTGGGTGATGTTTGATTGAAACTTTAGGATAGGAATTCATGGAGATGGGAATAAGGAATTTGGAGACATTTGTAGCTTATCTAATAAGAGGCTGTTGCAAAGTCCAAATAGAAAAAGGAGTGAGAAAGGTCAGAGCAGCAGTCAGAGCCAAGGAGAGGAGAATGAGACACATGCTGAGAAAAGGAAAAGAACCATTAACAAGGAGCCAGGGGGTTTTCCCTGAACTTCAGTTCATTTCCCCCACTTCCTACCCAGTCTCGGGATGCTTGTGTTTTTAGCTACTAAAGCAGCAGCACCTTTTGGACACTGAGACTACAGCAACAGTCAGACCTTGAAAATCATTATACTCATTCTGCTCTCTAACTTGCAACACTGGGCTGATAAGGCAACTTGGGGAATGAAAGTGAGCAGACTTGGACCTTCCAGGGACTGGAGGGATGGGAGAAAGTAGCCTTGGGAAATCAGTGATGGAGTATCTGCTGTTTATTTTAATTCCTTGTTATTTACTTTACATTATATTTTAAGAAAATGTCTCTTTGGGGCGGCTGGGTGGCACAGTGAGTACAGCACCGGCCCTGGAGTCAGGAGGACCTGAGTTCAAATATGACCTCAGACACTTAACACAAAAACTAGCCGTGTGACCTTGGGCAAGTCACTTAACCCCAATTGCCCTACCTTCCCCCCTCCAAAAAAAAAAAAAAGCAAAACTTGTCTTTCCTGTGTCTTTTTTGTCTTTTCACTCAGGGGCCTGATCTCTGATAATTTGATTGCCGATGTTTAGTGGGTTAATATATCATTCCTCCCATTGTTTAAACAGACTTTCCAGAGACTCAAATGTAATGGTGAGATGTTGAGGTAGCATAGCAGACCTTGTGGGTCCCTTCCTACATCACTGTAGGTTTGGGTTCTTAACCTGGAGTTTGTGAACTTGTTTTTAAAAAAATTTTGATGACTGTTTTAATATAGTTTCCTTTGTAGCCTTATGTATTTTATTTTGTGAATTTAAAAATATAATTCTAAGACTTCAACCAGACTTCCAGAGGTCCGTTACACACAAAAAGTTAAGGATCCCTGAAAGGTTCACAGGGGATTTTGTGAAGATCAAATGAGATAATGTCATTTCAGAACTACAAAGTGCCAAGGATGTGAGGAGTTGCTATTAGTCATATGGAAATAATGATAATTATAGTAACTAATAATGATAATGATGAGTTACTTTCATCTTGAGGCCCTCAGGGTCAGGCTGGCAATGCCTAACACATTACTTGGCACATACTAGATGCTTAATAAATGTTTATTGACTTTTGGACTGATTGACCATGTCTTTCCCATGGCCTGCCATTTATGGGGAAAGCTGAGCTCTACTCACGTATCCAGCTCTGGTGGCAGAATGATGATTGTGCTCATGAAAGTTGATTTCCCAAACTGTCTCCAACTAGAGGAGCCTGGGATCCATCCCTGAAGATCTTCAATGGAAAGCTGGATGGATGGGATGCAATGGAGTCAAAGGCCCTGAGATCAAATCCAGCTTCTAATACATTACCTCTGTGACCTTGGACAAGTCACTTAACCTCCATGGACCTCAATTTCTACATCTGTAAAATGAGGGGATTGGACTAGATGGTCACTGAAGTCACTCCCAGCTCTAGATCTATGGTCCTATAATAGAAGATTCCTATTTGGGTACATATTAGGCTAACATGATCATGAGATTCCTTCCAACTTTGACAGCCTGTGATTCTGAGATAATTAATGTAAATATCTTTTGTAACCCACAAATAGAGTGTTTGTATAAACTTCAGGCAAACATTCAGATATAGTGAGGGAGATTGGAGGCTGGCATATGGGATTAGTGTAGAGGGGGAAGGGAGGAAAAAAAGACTGGAGTACAGTATGCCTACCATGAATTGACAGCTATTACCATATATTTTTGCTATTCAGTCATGTCCAACTCTTTGTGACTCCATTTGGGGTTGTCTTAATACATATACTGGAGTAGTTTGTCATTTCCTTCTCCAGCTCATTTTTACAAATGAGGAAACTGAGGCAAACAGTTAGGTGACTTGCCCAGGGTCACACACAGCTAGTAAGTGTTTGAGGTCACATTTGAACTCAGGAAGATGAGCCTTCCTGACTTCAGGCCTGGCACTCTATCTGCTGAGCCACCCAGCTGAGCATAGAAGAAAACACCTAGACTAGCCTCAAGAGCTCAGTACACTTACATCATCTTCAGATCCTACTCTTATATACCACCATGATGGCAAAGGGTCCCAACCACTCTTGAGTGCTAAGAAGTTGGACTAAGTGCCCCAATATGTAGTGAAGAGGATCTTTAAAAAAGTATCTTCCTTTTTCTTGTGTTTTTGCCAGAACACAAGATATTTTCTACGGGCATTTTGTTTTTTGGAGCACTTAAGAGTTTGTTTTGGAAAGTATAAAAGGGGTTTGGCTTCTCTGCAGTCATTTACAGTCTTGGAAATAGATTTCTTGGGGGATTTTTTGAAAAAAAAAAGTAAAGGTAGGCTAATTTCCAATGTCATTAAAACAATTATTGACATTTTTATGCTGTCTCCTCTCCAAAAAGAAAAAAATCCATTTCCCCTGACAGCCAGCCAAAGTTATTGTCTCAGACAATAATGAAGTGACATTTAAGAAGGGTGCCAAAGGCAGACATCTCATCATTTCCCACCCTGCTGTACTCTTCTGAACTTCATCCGTGTTCTCCAGAATCTCATCATCCTGTAAAATTATGTCACTCCCGAAACTCACCCCTTCTTGTACCCCTTGTCCCTGGGATCCTTCCCTTCCTCTGACTGAAGTGCATTGAGAGAAGACAGTAGAGAGCTCCCCCCAGAGCCTCCCATCAAAGAGGATGTCCAAGGTAGCAATCATGACCCTGCTGGGTACCCTCCTCCCTTCCCCAGATTTTTCTGCTTCTTTGTATGTGTTATCTTCCCCCCTTAAATTGGGAGCTCTTGGGGTGGCTAGGTGGTGCAGTGAATAGAGCACTGGCCCTGGAGATAGGAGGACCTGAGTTCAAATATGGCCTCAGACACTTGACACATTTATTAGCTATGTGACCTTGGGCAAGTCACTTAACCCCAATTGCCCTGCCCTCTCCCCTCAAAAAAAGCAAAAAAAAAAAAAAAAATTGGGAGCTCCTTAAGGGCAGGGACTATATTTCATATAGTGCTTGTATCTCCAGCACTTAGCACAGTCAGCTTACTGACTGAACAAATGACATGGTCATCTCTGTGAGTCAGGAAAGGCCTTATTTAGGAAACAGGTTAGAGAAGGGCAGTGACTTGCCCAATCAGGAGAATGGGTCACAATGTATTCTCTGATGTCCTTCTGGCTATGATTCACAACTGCTACCCACACCCAGCATAGAATAGAAACCAGGAGAAGAAATAACCTCTGCCCTGGGATCAAAGCTCACTCTGGTGTCTCCTGCTTGTTTGTCTCTCTGGTGCTCTTGTCTTCTGGACTCTGGATGCCTAGACATATGGCATCTGCCTAATTCTCTGCCTGCCTTACCCCACTTCTCTGGATTGATCGTTTGCCTGTTTTGACCTCTGATATCCACTTGATCCTTCTAGCCTCATTAATCCTCTTGAAAACTCAACCTACCGTCCACTCCACTTAGAAGGCCTTCAAGCTTCTTCCTGGCTAGAGACTGGATTCTGGACCTTCCTGACCACTTCTGACCACCACTGCTTATTATTAACTTAATTCATCAGTACAACATTTATAAAGCACACCTACTATGTGCAGTGCCTCTAACAAAGTTCTCCTCACATCATGGTGTGAAAGGGACCCTAGATTCTTGGAGGCTAATAGGCCAGCAAAGCCCAGGTAGATCCTGAGCATTTGACTATGGCCCAGGAGACTGTCTCCTCAAAACCGAGCCTAGTGACGATGGAGAGGCTCCTCATCAAATTAGCTGGAGAATGCAGATAGGTGGGACCACAGCACCAACTCAAGACCATCTCCTCAGCAGTTATGCTCTGTGTTGACAGAGGGGATAGCCATACCAATGGAATCACAGATCCTCGAAATGTTACCACTTATTTAGGTTTCTGATACTGAAAGTAACCCAAGGGACTGTGGGTATGGAACATATAGGTGGTCCGATTTGGTTAGTTTTTCTAAATGGATTTTTTTTCTTTTTCCTCTTTTAATTTTTGTTGTAAAGGAGTAAAGGATTTTCTGAGGAGTGAAGGAAAGAAGGAAATATTTGGAAATAAATGTGATATGAAACAAAAAGATATAACTTTAAAAATAGTAACCCATGGAATTATCAACTTTTTTTTTTTTTGCTTTTTTGGAGGGGTGAAGACAGGGCTATTGGAGCTAAGTGACTTGCCCAAGGTCACAAGGCTAGTAAGCGTTAAGTGTCTGAGGCCATATTTGAATTCAGGTCCTCCTGGCTCCAGGGCCAGTGCTCTATTCACTGTACCACCTAGCTGCCTCTAGAATCATTAATTTTAAATCTCAAGTATCAGAGATTCAAAATGTGTATATGTGTGTATATATGCAAATATACATGTGTATCCATGGCCAGTTATGACAAAAGCTCTTATAGCCTTTATTGTTTACATTCCTGTGTTTGCAGATCCTATAATGTTTGTCCACCAGTTCAACATTTATTAAGCCCGCAAGAGTCTACATACAAACATACATATGTTTATACATATACAGGGTTTTCCAAAAGTCTTAGTGCAATTTCAAACTTTAATGGCTTAAAACTTCATTAAGATTTTTTGGAATATTCTGCATACATTAGAGAACATATGTGTATATATTAGGAAATGAAATATATGCACACATTCAGTGCATTTTATAATAAATATTCGGTTCATTTATATATAGACACACAGAAAAAAGGAAGGCTCAGGCCTCTACAAGGTCCCTGACCCTCAGAGACTTAACAGAGAGCTACTCCTCAAGGGAACTTCTTGAGGACTCAGCAAAGGGAGTAAATTGCCCCTTTGTCTCACAGGTTTTTTCCCAGTGTGAGTCTCAACATCACATTTTTTAAAAAATAAATTAATTTATTTTCTTGTTTACATCATTCATTTCCATGAGATTTTGAGTTACAAATTTTCTCCCCATCTTTCCCCTACCCAACACCTCAAAACAGCCATCCCACTGTATAACCCCTCCCCC
>CM053589.1:91867907-91890800 GCA_028646515.1 Pseudochirops corinnae
AAGTATTTGCAGATCCTATACATGATTGCACGCCACCATGGGGGGGGGGGAAGGGAGGGGAGAAAATCTGAAACTCAAGTGATTGTGGAACTGAATCTTGTAAATTAAAAGTAAATGAGTAAATAAAAAAAAATAAAGTTAAAAAAAAAAAGACTTTGTTCACAAGCTTGGAGGTTGATTGTCTGGATATGTGAGTAGGAGTTTCTCTCAACTAAATTGTTGTCTGAAAGATTTGTCTTTCTTTCCCCTACTTTCCTTTTCTGTGCCCTATCTCCCCCTTTATAGCCCTTGAGGAAAGAGATCTGATAAGTTTACTCATACTAAGGTGTTTGAGACTCTTCCCAGTAGGGTCTACATTTCAAGAGTAGCTTGGGGAGGACAATATTTAATACAAAGGAATAAAGTTCTAGTGGTGGTATTTCAGACATTAATGGGGGTATCATACTTTTAGGAAGGAAGGGGTCTTGCTGCTGCCCCTCAAACTATAGTAAGTAGTTCCTACCCTGTCCATATTTAAAACAAGCCTAATCTATGGAGTCATGTAGGCGTCTATGAGCGTCCATGGGCCACTGTGTTTGTGTCTTTGCTATCTTTCTCCCTGAACGGCCAGGAACATGACTCCCTCATTCCCTGGGGTCCAGTATAGGCCACCGAGCCGTGTGCTTGTTTTGCTGGAAAGACTTCTCCTTTGGCGAAGGGGAGAAAACATTTTTGAGGTGAGATGTTGTATAACAGCCTGGATTGGAAAATATGAAAAGCATGTTGGCGCCAAAAGCCAAGGCCAAGAATTAGGAGGGAACTTCTGGGCCCTTCCTTTGATGTCCTGCTTTTTTTTTTATATTTGTAGGACATTGTGGATATTTGGGACAACCAAGGAAAACACCCATCAGAAGCTTCCAAATATGGTTTTATTAACAAAATCATCTTTAGACTTTTGATGAGTTTTTTCCTATGGCATGGAAAGGTCATGGAGTAGTGACCCCTAAGTGGAATAATGAGCTCCCTTCCCTGATGGTGACAAAGTTTTTGCCTCACATTCCTGCTTTTCTTTGCTTCTTCTTTGGGGATATATAAGTACCAGGACAGCCACCCTCTGTGTATATGTGTCTTTGTTACTCTTGGTACATATGAGTGATAGTAGCCATGACTATATGTATATAAAAATGTGCATGACCATGAATGTGTGGATTAGGTGTTTGTGTTTGGGCCTCTCTCTAGTTGAGTGTTTCTTTACATTTTTCAATTTAAAAATATCACATCCCCTTCTAATATCACACAACATGTATATACACATGAGCACAGAGGAACACAACACAACAACATATACCACAGTCATATGTACAATTGCATATATGTGTGTATCATCACAGCAACACACATACATGCATGCACACAGAATGATGGATAGAGAATCCTATGTTGAATTGTAGAACACTGGAGCTAAAAAGCTTCTTTGAGATCTCTTCCAATTTCATTTTACAGATGAGGAAACTGAGGCCCAGTGAAGAGAAGGGACTTGCTTAGTAGGGCATAATTTCCTTTTGTGTGTTGTCTTCCTCTATCAACTTATAAAAGCCTTGAGGGAAGGGACTGGTTGTTTTTCATATTCGTATTCCTAATACTTAGCAAAGTGATAAATGTTTCCTGTCTGACTCTGTGTGTGTATATACATCAGTACATAAATTGGGCCATATTCCCTCCATTAGAAGACCATAGGATCAGAGCAATAGAGCTGGAAGGGACCTCACAGACCATGTAGTCTAAACCCCTTACTTTACAGACTAGGAAAATGAGGTGCAAAGAAGATAAATAACTTGTACAAGGTTTTGACCCCAGAGCACCTCATTCCAGAGTCCATGATCTTTGGCTCCTTTTTCGGCATTGCCTCCATGCAGATCACAACCCTCCCGAGACTTCACAAGGTAAGCTACTTGCAAGGAGGGATTATTTCATCCTTCATATTTGTATTCCCCAATGCCCAGCACAGTGACCAGTACACAGCAGGGGCTTTAAAAAAAAAACCTCATTGATTGATTTATTAAGTACTGATCTTTGAGAGATGCTCTAACTGAAATATGGCAGCTAGGTGGCACAAGTGGTTAGAGTACAGGGTTGGTGTAATGAGAATGGGAATTTGAAGATCTTCCCTGCCCCTTAATAGACCTGGGGGGCAGGGGGTATTTGAAGACCTCCTCTGCTTTGAAAGTAAACTCTGCCCCCTAATAGGCTGAATGTAATCATGGAGCCTGTGATAGAGGGAATTTGCTGAAGGGAAGCAGAGCCCACAGGAACCTGGTCAGAGCTAGGGAAATGGTGGGGGAGAGAGGACACTCAGGCAAGAAGTCAGATAGGCTCGTGCATAGATATTGATCTTGTATTGGTTTGTGGGGAGGCTGAAGGATGCTGTGGCTTCTGAATATCTTTGGTACTATCATGGAATTGGCTTACTGGTTTTGGGATTCAGTTTTCTGATGTCTAAATAAATGCTTCAGTTTTATTCTCCATCTGGAGAGTTTGGTATATTTTGCAATCAAATGTTATGCAATACTTAAAGTCAGTCTTTATCGTGATTGTGGGTGCTGTAAATATTGCATTGGTGCTATAGTTGGGAATCAGGAAGACTTATCTTCCTGAGTTCAAACCCACCATCAAATACTCACTAGCTTTCTCTGCTAGTAGTATCTGAGATCATACAGAATCCCCCCCCCCATTCAGAAGGCTGGGGTCCAAAAATGCCCTTATCAACATACATACACATATATATATATATACACATACATACACAGATATATAATATATAAAATATTAAATATATTTATTTTAATATTTATATATTTTATTATATATTTATTTTAATATTTAAATGTAAATATATATTTAAAAATAAGATGTGTGTATACATAGATGTATGTACATCTATGTATACACACATCTTATTTTTAAATAGCTCTTTGGGGCATTAGACAGTGAGCTCCTTGAGGGCAGGGACTGTCTTCTGCCTTTCTTTATGTCCTCAGGTCTTAGCACAGTGCTTGGCATATAGTCCATGCTTGCTTGATAAATGCTTATTGGCTGGACTTGAGCAGAGAAAAGGGACCAATGGAAAGCAGGTATTTTTAGATAAAAAGAATCCTCAACTATATTTCAGTTTTTCAATACTACTTTAATATCTGTGATATTTCATCAATACCGGGTCTCCTTCTACCAACATAACTCGTATCTTCCTACTCCCATAAACGTGTTGAAGGGTGAGTCTGATCAATTAAGTCCCACAATTCACTTGATGAAATTATAGTGTTTTCAGACTTGGAGTGGCCCCCACTTGCCAGATATAAGGATCATATAAAAGAGATCCTGAGACAAAAGGAAGTACCTCTTTCAGATGTGGAGTGGTCATGTTCGCATGTGAAAAGGTTAGAAGTGATAGACTCCCCAATCACACTGCATTTCCAACCTTTTCACTCAATATAGTTGAGGAGAATGTGAGATTCTTTTTATCTAAAAGAATGCATTGCCTTCCAATAAGGTTCTCTTCTGATGCCTCATAATAGTATGGAGATGATCCTAGGTTCTCCAAGGCTATGTAAGTGTGGTAAAAATTCTGGTGGTCTTTACTGCTCCGAGTTAGGAAGGCTTCAACTGTGAATCTAGTGATAGACTGACTATACATTTGTTGTCTCAGGACTTGCTAGCTTACTTGGAGAGACTTACCCCTGGGTTGGCTACAGAAAGAAGATTTCAGGTAGCAGTTTCAAAGCAAGCAATTCAGTGGTTTTTCAGTTGTGTCCAACTCTTCATGATTGTACTTGGGGTTTTCTTGGCAAAGATACTGAAGTGGTTTTCCATTTCCTTCTCCAGTTAATTTTGCAGATGAGGAAACTGAGGCAAACAGGGTTAAATGATGTGCCTAGGGTCACACATCTAGTAAGTGTCTGAGGCCAGATTTGAACTTAGGAAGATGAGTCTTCCTGACTCCTGGCCCAGTGCTCTATCTACTTCACCATCTAGCTGCTCTGAGTTCAAATCTAGCCTCAGACACTACCTGGGTGACCCTGGGCAAAATCATTTAACCTCGAACATGCTCAATGTCCTCAACTGTAAAATAGGCATAATAGTAGCACCTACCTCCCAGGACTGTGGGGATCAAATGAAATAATCATTGTAGAGCATTTAGCACAGTGCCTATCACTTAGCTGGGACTTAGTCATGCTTGTTCCCTTTTTCTTCATTTCCCCATCAGGACAGTATCTGGAAGTGTCCAGCAGATCAGTCCAGTGATCAGAGGGAGTTGTGAGATCAAGGCCAGTGAGAGTAGCACAACCACCAGTGACTCTGAAGACCTGTGGTCCTGGAGGCAGGAGGTGCCTTGACCACCCATATTCCCTAAACATCTACCTCCCTACTCGTGACTTCTAAGTATATCCACTCTACCTGCTGATACTGGGTGTATTCATGGGAGAATGTGGCCCAGACTTATGGGAGAGTTGTTTTGTTACTACTTTTCTTACCACGCTGTTTCAGTTTTTATCTAAAAGAATGCATTGCCTTCCAATAAGGTTCTCTTCTGATGCCTCATAATAGTATGGAGATGATCCTAGGTTCTCCAAGGCTATGTAAGTGTGGTAAAAATTAGCCTTTGCTAATTGTGTCCTCTGGTAGACTATTGAGAGGTAAAGATATTGATGGACACATGGAAGCTATCGTTTTAGGAGAACAGATCCACAATGTCTCCAGTGGGTACTCCACAAGAGTCATGTGGACTATCTTCTGTCTTCTCCAAGAAATAGGACACAAAGTACAAGAACTTGTAGGTGCATCTTAGAAAATATAAAACTATTATAACCCATCAATTACCTCCCAATTCATTACACTTTCCTGAAAGGAAAAGACAACTTGAGATTGTATTTCAGATACTGTTCATTCACTTCATACTTGTACTCTATGACCCACTCACTTACAAGGTTTAAATCTCTTGGCTAGCCAGGGCATATCTTGGACTTTCTTGGTCCTTTCAATGTCTTCTTGGAAGTTGTAGGTCTAATCCTCAGAGAAGCAGTAATGTTTCAGTCATGACCTGCTACCTCACCCTCTCCACCACACATGGCAGTCAACCTCAGGATCTCTCTACCTCTCAAGCACATAAGGTTGTCATTAGTCATTTATTTCTCAGGATTGCTAATCACTGGCCTTTGCTTAGAGTAGAAAATAAAAAGTAAAGGAAGGTGGCCAAAGACTTAGGCAAGAACATGTTCTCACTATCATATACTTGTGTAACCCTCATTGCCTCTAGAGTAGAGGGGGAAGAGAAATTCCCTTCTTGCCCTCTGGAAGTCTAAGAGACACAAGCTCTAGAAAAGTACCAAATAAGAGAGCCAAGGGTGATCTTTCTTCTCCTCCTCCTCCCTTCTTCTTCCTTGTCTTCTTCTTCATCTTCTTTTTCTTCTTCATTCTTCTCCTTTTTTGGATGCATTTGGGGTTAAGTGACTTGCCCAGGGTCACCCAGCTAGTTAAGTGTCTGAGGCTAGGTTTGAACTCAGGTCCTCCTGACTCCATGGCTGTGAGGCATCAAGAATAAACCCAAGATTGCAAACCTAGGTGATTAGAAGGATAGTGGTACACTCTATAGAAATAAGGGTAGGTTTTGGAGGAAACATAATGAGTTCTGTTTTAGACATATTGAACATGAGATGCCTATGAGGCATTTTTAATGTTGAATAGGAAGTTGGTGATGTGGGACTGGAGCTCAGGGAAGAGACTAGGACTGGTTATACTGATCTAGGAGTCATCTTTGTAGAGATGATAATTAAACCCATGGAAGTCCACGAAGTCACCAAAGTGAGCATGCAGAGAGAGAAGGATGCCCAGATTAAAGGTTGAGGGATACTCAAAGATATGGGTGATGAACCAGCAAAGGAGATTCAGAAAGCAAAGTGATTGTACAGGTAAGAGAATGAAAAGCCAGAGAAAAGAGAGTATCTAGGAGAGAGAGGAGTTAATAGTATAAAATGCTCAAAAAATGTGAGGGCTGAGGAAAAGCCATCAAACTTGGCAAATAAAAGATCCTGGATAACTTTGGAGATTTTCAATTGAATGATGAGATGGGAAACCAGATTACATAAAGGGTAGAGCGGCGAGCGAGTGGGAGACACTGATTATAGACAGTTTTTTTTAGGAGTTTGGCTGTGAGGGTGAAGGTAGATATAGGGCAATCACTGAGAAAATGCTAGGGTCCAGTGAGTTTGTTTTTTTTTTAAGGATGGGGGAATTTTTAGGCAACAAGAAAGGAACCATTAGGTAGGAAGATGTTGATTGGAAGAGAGTGCAGATGATTGTTGGGCCAGTCTGCTCAAGGGGACAGAAGAATATGAGATCAAAGGAGCATGTAGAGGGGTTTGCCTTGGTGAAGGAAAACGTTCCCTCTTCATCAGAGATTGGATGGAGTAAAGGAGGAAAGAATAGGAAATGATGTCAGAGCTGTGAGTTATAAAGCAGGGAAGAGGGAATTCACCCCGAAATAGTCACTATTCTCCCAGTAAAGTGTGAGGAGAAATCATCAGCTGAGACAATGAGAGGAGGAGGCTTTGAGGAGAAAAGAGGTGATTTGGAGCAGTCTTTTGGGGAAGTGGTTAGAGAATCAATTAGGAAGGAGTAAAAGGACGGCCTTTTTTGACTGCCACATCCCTCTACCCCATATCTGCTATATCACCACCCAGAAGATGGTGAATATTTTGTGCCGTGAGTATGATAACTGACATTTACATAAGGTTCTCAAAGCCCCTTTGATCTTCAAAGTGACATGATGAAGAAAGTGCTAAATGTTATCAATCCCATCTTATAGAAGGGGAAACTGAGGCTCAGAGAATTTAAGTGACTTGCCCAGAGTCACACAACTAAGAAATGTCTGAGGCAGAATTGGAACCCAAGTCCTAGTACTCTATCCTGTAGGCCACCTGGATGAATAGATAAATATGCCATGGTGATTATGCTAGTTAATCTATACTTGAGCTTGCAGTTTGCCCATGGACCTTTTTCAAACTTTTGTCTAGCCAGGTCTCCCTTATCTTTTATTTGTGAAGTTGATTCCTTGAACCCAAGTGTAAGACTTTCTATTCATTCCTATTAAATTCCACTTTCCTGAATTCAGGCCAATGTACCAACCTATCAAGAAATTTCTGAGGGATCCCTCCTAATTTTACATCACCTTCAGATCTGATAAGCATGCTATACATGTTTTTATCCAAGTCATTAATAAAAATATTAAATGGCAATGGGTCCAGTACAGATGCCTGAGGCATTTCAATAGAGCCCTTCTTCCAAGCTAACATAGATAGAATCATTCATCCCTCTCTTTGAATCTGGTCATTCAACTCGTTCCAAATCCATTTAACTATACTATCTTTTAGTCCACATCTTCTCATCTTTTTTGTAAGAATAGCATGAAAAATTATTAAGTCCTTTGATAAAATTTTGGTAAACAAAATCTACAACATTTTCCTGATCTACCAACATGGTGTAGTGGAAGAGGCATTGAAGTCATTTAGACTCAAAAGACCTGGATTTGAAATCACTTTATGAGGCTTACTAGTTGTGTGGCTAGTTGGTGGAGACAGCAGCAATAGCCTACTGGGGCCCATGACAAATCCCCATAGGGGTCAGAAACCTTTAGCCTCGAGGTCACATGTGGCCTTCTAGGTCCTTGTATACAGCCTTTTGACTGAATCCAAGTTTTATAGAACAAATATTTTTATTAAGGGGATTTGTTCTGTGAAGTTTGGATTTGGTCAAAGGGTGAAACACAAGGACCTAGAAAGCCACAGGTTCACCACCCCTGCCCAAGAGCCTGAATTTACAGTGGAACCTCCCTAGAATTGGCCTTCAAAACTCTTAGCTCTGACCCCGTGAAAGGGTTACTGGGCACCTTGAGCAATCCCAGTCCTTCAACCTAGTTATTGTGTGGGTAGAAGTCTCTCCCTGGAACAAGGGAAGCCTCTTATACTCATAGCTTTCCAACTCTGACCCATAAAATGCCCACACATGCTTGGGAGCAGGGCTGTTATGGAGGGCAGTTGCTCTGGGCACCACCTCAGGCCCTACCTCACCACACATTCTCCTGCTCCAGCAAAAACAGTCCCACACCCTGAGCCCCTTGGAGCTCCCCAGGGGGAAACCATGCCTGGAAAAAAAGGGCATGGAACTTGGATGTGAGGAGCAGAGCCACCTAGAAAGATGGTGAATATTTTGTGCCAAGAGTATGATAACCAACATTT
Organism: Pseudochirops corinnae; assembly: GCA_028646515.1. NCBI lineage: Eukaryota > Metazoa > Chordata > Mammalia > Diprotodontia > Pseudocheiridae > Pseudochirops > Pseudochirops corinnae. Next base: position 91,876,175 of record CM053589.1, read on the forward strand.
ATATAAAGTTCTATGGTGGGCAAAGTGCTACTGTTACCAACTCCATTTTGTAGATGGGAAAACTAAAACTCCAAAACTTTAGGTGACTTGCCCAGGGTCACAGAGCTAGGATGTGTCTGGGGCAGGATTAGAACCCAAGCCTTCCTGACTCCAAATGCAGTACTCTATCCTCTGGGCCACCTAGATGAATAAATAAGCATACTATGGCGAATACACTAGTAATCATACTACAAAAGGTATGCAACTTCATTGGTGGGAGGACTCCCTCCACTAACACAGATCACAAACCCTTCATGTTTTAGTGGATGGTCTTTGTGAGTTGCTGTGGCCAAAAATTTTCATTACTTGGTGGTCAAGTGATGACATAACTTACATTTACTTTCTGGCTTACGAAGCACTCTCTTCAAAACAATCTTGTGAGAGGGAGGAAGTGCAAGTGTGATTATGCCCATTATACAGGTAAGAAAACTGAGGCTGAAAGGTTATGAGTCACTTGCCCATGATCACAAAACTAGTAAGTACCAGAGCCAGAATTCAAACCTTCATCTACTGGCTCCAGGGTGAATGAGGGAAGACTATCATAATAAGTACACTACAGTGAGTATAATAAACACTGTAGGAAAAAGAATAAGCATTTGTGTAGCATCCACTTTGTGCTGGGCACCATGCTAAGTGCTTTTTACAAATATTGCCCCATTTGATCCTCACAACAACCCTGGGAGGGAGGGGCTGTTATTATCTCCATCTTATAACTGAGGAAATAGGCAGCGGTTTGTTGTTCAGTTGTTTTTCAGTCATATCTGGCTCTTCATGACCCCATTTGGAGTTTTCTTGGCAAAGATACAGGAAAGGTTTGCCATTTCCTTCCCCAGCTCATTTTACAGAGGAGGAAACTGAAGCAAACAGGATTGAGTGACTCGCCCACAGTCACACAGTTAGTAAGTGTCTGAAACTGGATTTGAACTCATGAAGAGGAGTCTTCCTTTCTCCAGGCCCAGAGCTCTGTCCACTTCCCCACCTAGCTGCCCTATAGACAGAGCTAATAAGTGTCCAAGGCCATATTTGAACTAAGGTGTTCTTGATTGCAGGGCCAGAATCGGCTGTACCATAGTGAAGCCACTAGGAGGTCACAGTAGTGAGCACATTATGGTGACTACATGATGGTGACCACATTGTGATCCATTAGTTCGTCATGACAGAAACAATGGACACAGAATGCTATAGTCACTAGTGGTTGGTATGGTACCCATATGGTGAATCCAGCCTTGGGCTTTAAGTCTTAAGGATTTACATCAGCTTCTCAGGGCTTTCAGCTCTTCAGTGGAAATGATCCAGATGACCTTTGACTTTGCCCTCAGGCCTTTCAGTGTTCCTTACTTTCTATGGATTCCCAAATCACAAGATGGAACCTCCAGACTTCCTGGATTCCTGGGCTGGTTTGGGTTCCTAGGTTAATAATTAATAATAATAATAATAATAATAATAATAATAATAATGCTTATATCATGCCAGGCACTGTGCTAAACCCTTTACAAATATTATCTTATTCGATCTTCACAACAGCCCTAAGAGGCAGGTGTCATTATTATCCCCATTTTATAGTTGAAGAAACTGTGGTCAAGGACTTGACCAGGATCACACAGAAAGTAACTATCTGCAGCTGGATTTGAACTCAGGTCTTCTTGGCTCCAGGCCCAGCATTTTATCCACTGAGTCATCCATCTATGTTCTTCCCTTCTACTGCCACTGAGAATGCTTCTCTAACTCAGCATTTATTGCCTCTTTTCCTTCTGCCTTCCCATGTTTACTGCATAATTCATATCCCAAGAATGGGCTGTCTAGGGTAGAAGAGTCAAAACTCAAATAGAAATGGACCTTTGCAGGCTGCATATTGACTTAGAAAAACCACAAATTAACATTATATATTGTACTGTATTTGCAAGGGCAGGGGGACTAGGTGATGCAATGGATAAAGTTTCTGGTCTGGAATCAGGAAGACCCCTCTTCCTGAGTTCAAATCTGGTCTGAGACACTCACTAACTGTATGACACTTAACCCTGTTTGCCTCAGTTTCCTCATCTGTCAAATGAGCTGGAGAAGGAAATGGCAAGCCACTCTAGTATCTTTGCCAAGAAAAGCCCAAATGGGGTCATAAAGAGTTGGACATTACCGAACAACACTTCATTTATTTAGTTAAACATTTTCCATTTCCATTTTAACCTGGCTTGGCAACAATCAGGAGTTTTTCTGGCACCCACAAGTTTGACACCTCTGGTCCAGAATTTCTTTTCCCGGGCAAAGAGAACATACGAAATATTAGACTAAAGTAATTAGAAATGTATATAAAAGACAATTCTTCCAACTCTACAAAATCTTTACTTGGGTCATTTGTATTCGAATAGAGATCATCTTTCATAAAGGTATTGGTAGGGAACAAGCAGGCTTTCAAAAATACACTCAGTGATGGCCCATATGGTTATCATCTTTACAATTCACTGAGAAATGTAGAGAACGGGTCTTATCATGTTTATTGTTTGTCAATTATGAAAAATCATCCCATTCAGTAAAACAAAATTCAAAACTCACTCTTATAGCCTCTTTTAAAGGTGTCTTCTGTCCATAAATCAAGATGATTCAAGATTCCTTTGAAGATGTACTGACAGAAATAACCCTCTCCAGGGACTCTATAATCATAAATACCCAGTGAAGGATAAAATAGGGTAATGTATGGCACATTGGATAGAGTGTGAGACTTGGAATAATGAAGACCCAAATTCAAATTCTGCCTCAGGCACTTGTTAGCTGCATGATCCTGGCCAAGGAGTGTATCGATCTCTTAGCCTCAGTTTCCACATTTGTAAAGTGGGGATCATAATTGTACCTACATCACAATTATTATGAGGATCAAATAAGATAACCCATATAAAGTGCTCTGCGAATTGTAAAGCGGTTATAGAAATACCAGCAATTTTATAACCCAAAGTGTTTGCCAATGTTATGGAGGAGATCCAACACCAAGTGTAGGTTAAAAAAGGATTCCCAGTGGATGGTGAGATACTCCATATGCTCCTGTTTTTCTATGACATTGTGTTGATTATATATCAAACTCCAAGACATTGCAGAGTCTCCTGGAAGAGACTTGTATTCACTCAAAGGATTTTGGCTTATCTACCCACACGGGAAAAGACCACAAGGATAAAGAATGTCTTTTGCACAGATTTCAACATGCATATGAAAGAATGCTTGTCCAAGTATGTGTATATATGAAACAGATAGTATACATGGGCCATGAACCGGACTCAGAGGAACAGGAGGAGGAAGAGAAGAGCAGGCTGGATTGCTCTAGGGAAATAATTGACCTCAAGCTTCCCCTAACAGCAAGAGAACCATCCTCTCAGTACAAACATTTTACCAGTATTGCTGTTTGGCAATGAGACCTGAAACTTCACTGGTTCCAAAGAACTAAAGATGAGCATCCCACAGAGGATGATGGAAAGATGCGTGATGGGAGTGGGCAGGCTGCAAGATATAACTCCCAGAAGAACTCTGAAGAAGAGGAGTAAAGGATGTCGCCAAAGAATGGTGGGCTAGTTATAAGGAGAGAGCAAGGGATGACAGATGGACAGCCAGAATGCTCTGCTGGTATCTTCATGAGGTCGGTAAGAAGTGAGGAAGGCCCCTAGCATACTGGTTTGGTTGGAGTCCCCCTTAAGTGAACTTTTGGAAGGACATGGATGATAGTTGCTCAAGATGGGCAAGCAGGAATGATCCTGCTGAGGAGAAGTCTTGAATCAGTAGAATTCTAGATCCATCTGAGTATTTGAGTACTCTGGTACTCTGAAGGTACATACTCCCTAAACAATAGCTCACAAGCCACCACCGACGGGTTTATTTTTTATGAACAGCCTGAGGAAACAATAAGTTCAAAGAAAAGATGCTTAATATAATTGCATTAGGCAATCAGCAACAAAGTATTTCTCCTACAAATATGGGATACAGGGGGCAGCCAGGTACCACAGTGAATAGAGCACCAGCCCTGGAGGTAGGAGGACCTGAGTTCAAAACCAGCCTCAGACACTTGACACACTTACTAGCTGTGTGACCTTGGGCAAGTCACTTAACCTCAATTGCTTTGCCAAAAAAAAGACAAATATGGGATACACTCTCTCATAAATATATGCAATATCATTGGGAAGGGTAAACACATAGAGACTATATATACAGGGTCACATATAAAAGGAACATATACATAGATGGAGAGACCCACATTCAGCCCACAAACACACTTGGATATGGCATATACATGGAAGGACAACATTCCTTGCATGGATGCTGAGCCACAGGACTCAACTCCACTATGTCAGACTCAGTCTCCTTTCTGCTCAGCTGGATGCTGCTTAAATGTGTAATTCTCAGCCAGACACATACTCTCCACTGGACACTGTTAGCTAGACATAGTTTGGCGGGACATCATTTACCTTCTCCATCTTCTGGCTTATCTGAAATCTTTTGCTATCTCTTTCTCAAGAGAAGAATGGGAGCTGAGATACTTTTGTATCATGAAGCTCATAAACTAGTTTGGTTTTTTATTTTGTAGGATTTGTTCCTATAATTCTTTCAGAAAAGGACAGAAACTTTGGGTTGGGACCAGAAAAAAAGCCTTCCTTCAGAGTTCTCCTATCTTGTTCCTTTCAGTCCTCTAGCAGGAGTAATGGCTATTTGCCCAATGACTACTAAACGGTTCTGGGGGTCGGGCTTCCCCAGCTTTTGAACCCTAAGCCTTTTCTGTTCTTCCATGGAGGTGAATAAACAGGGAAAAGTCTCAGAAAGAATGCCAATGGGACAAACCCCTCCTCTCTCCTTCTTCAAACTCATTGACACTTTCCTATGCAGATACAGCCATCCTCAAACTTCTATGGAGCTTTATACACTTTTATACTATTCCGTTTATTTAAAAAAATTAAGCATTTTATTTATGGATTTTGGTTTATTCACTACAATCATTCCCTAATTCTCCTCCCCCGACCTTGAAAACTTTCCTCTTGTTACAAAGAAAAACAGTTAGAGCAAACCAACCAGTACATCCACTATCATCTATGTAATGTTCCACACCCACCCAATTTGACCTCTCTCTCGAGGAGGAAAGTGTACCTCTCCTTTGTCCTCCAGAGCCAAGACTGGCTGTTGCTGAGATCAGCCGCCTTTTAACATTGTCTTCCGTGAAACTATTGTAGTTTTTATATGTATCTATCTCTTGAGTCTTCCCCTCAACAGTTTGTGTTCTCAGGTTTATGGCGCACCCAGAAACTGTTCGTTTGCTTTTGCACCTGGCTTGTGTGGTCTGTTTCCCAGGTATGCATTTCCATTTTTTGCCTACCTAGACACTCTGGTCCCTGTCTCAATTTCAGAATCAGCCTATCAAGAAATTTTACAGTGCATAGCAGCCTGGTAGGTGCTCTGACCATGTTCTTATCTAGTCATCGATTATCTAACCATCTCTCCTCTGACCACGAGAAAAACAAAGCAATATATTCACTAGACAAAGACAGGGTTTTCCATTTCTCCAAATAGAATACAACATCTCTTAGAAAATAGAGGAGCATATTGTCACACAGACATGGTGAGTTTATTATGCCAAATTTAAGGTGAGAAAATACTACGGTAAGTGTGGTGGACAGGTTGATTTTCTAACACTGTGTTTCCTGATCCTCACCAGTCTATGAGAGTGATGCTGTATGCAAAGGAAGAGCCATAAGTAGGGTAGTAGGCTTGGGCATTGCCTCAGGGTACCAAATTAAGACTGGCATTTACATCACTTGTTAAATGATGAGCTTCAGAAGCTTAGAATTGATAGAATTTAGTGCCTAAATTAGCAATAGTAATTAGTTAACATAAGAAGCTAACAGATGGAGTATGGGGTGAGCTGAGTTCCTCCCGAGTTGCACCCCATTATTCTTTCGCCTATACACACCCTCACGAACATCTGCCTAGCAATGGTGGCCTGCTGGCGTCCTGTTGTTTCTGTCTCCCCAGGGTGGCCACCTCTCACATATGAGGATATTGTTTGTGATACTTGTCCCAGGCACAGAAATTCTTAGTTGTGGCTCTGTATGGAGGATAGACTCGTAACTCTCCCTAAAGATCTTTACAAAGAAGAAATCCTACCTCTCTGGAGCCTGGGATAGGAAGGCGCTCTCTTGCCTGGAAGCAAGGGAGGGACCAGATGATCTCTGGAAGGCTCTGTCCATATGGTGGAGATTTCATTTAATTTTTAAAATATTCATTAATTTCCTTCAATATGTGAAATGCTACACTAGGAAGCAACAATGTGGGCAAGTATGGAGTTAGTGCATCAGAAGAATCTGGGTTCAAATTCACTTCAGAATTCACTGTGACTCCAGGCCAATCTTGTTTCCTTTCTGTGATTCAGTTGCTTCATCTATAAAATGAAGGGAATGGATCTGACGGCTTCTCCTAGAGGTGGGTCTGATGAGGGCACCCTGGTCCATTTTGATATTGCCAAAATGAGACACTCCTGCCTCAGATAGTTACTAGGTGTGTGACTCTGAGCAAGTCACTTAACCTCAGCCTCTGTAAAAGGGGGATAATAGCATCACCTATATCTCAGGGTAGTTGTGAGGATAAAATAAAATAATCTCTGTAAGGTGCTCTGAACCCTTTAAAGGATTATATAAATGTCAGTTAATATTATTATATCATCATACTTAGATTCGGCTTTGGTAGACCAGCTTCCTCCGTCTCCTTATGGAAATGCATCTGGTCACATGTGGTCTTGGGGCATCCAGTAATACTGGGAGGCCAGCACTGCACATGGATGAGACTTTTTATACCCTTAGGTGACCAGTATGTTGCCTCAGCAGTAGGCAAGTCCTGGGGATAGCTTTGTTGCCTTTTTGGGAAAACGAATCCCTATTGGGAGTTGAAGCAGGATGACATGGACCTAACCCATGTTATAGGGAGGACAGAGGGATAGGGGTGGTTCAGGAAAGCCCTGGTAAATATTAATTCTATCATAGCCTCTAAAGTCCTTTCCTTCTCTAGAGCCTGTGTTGCTCTGTGGAAGGGTATGGATGTGATGGTTACAAAGCATTCCTGCTTTAAGGGTGGTATAGCCTACGAATAAGTTGCTCCCTCACTCGAAAGACATAGACTCAGTGGTTAGGTCACTTTATCATCAGAGAGAATTAAGCAAGATGCTCGTTAGGGCTGGCTCTTCACCCAGCTCAGCTGCTGCCGTCACCACCTCCGATTGCTGAGGGGACCTTTGACGGGCTCTTCCCACCATTTAAAGCTCACAAACTGGTCCATTCCATCTCCAAAAATTATTCACTGAAGATTAGTAAAAATAACTCAAAGAGAGAAACAAAGGAGGATATTGAGTTCATAGACACATGGCTGGGTGGGGAGATAAGGAAGTCTAATGATTCCCCTGTCTTTTCTATCTTTGATACCTCTTTCTCCACTAAGAGGCTTATTAGCAGTTCTTATCTCTCTCAGCACTGGGGAAAAAAAGAGAGAGTTGGTTCATTCAAGCCTTTGCTACCCACATTCAGCTCTGACTCAGCAGGCAATTAAAAGGCTTTTTGTCACCATAATAATCCTATAGAAAACAGAGAATACCTGCTATGTATTGTGGGGGGAAAGGGCCTTTCCATCATGCATTTCCAGATGCAGGCTCAGCAAGCCTCCACGTGGCTGGTAGCAGGCAAATCCATGCTCTAAGGAGGGCCCTCATTGGCAGCCTCTTAATTACATCCAGAAGCTCTTGTAGAACTCCTTTGGATTTCAGTATGTGATCCATAAGCATCTGAATGTTGGTACTAGTTTAGGGGTGCAGAACTGGTCATCTGAGTACAAGACAGAACCTAGGTTTCAGATGATTTCTTAGATTGTTATAGTAGGAAGACATCTTCGAAATAATTTAATCCAATCACCTAATTTTACAGATCAGGAAGTTAAGTCATAGACAGGGTAAATGACCTGCCCAAGGATACACAGCTATTTATTGGCAGAGCCAGGACTCAAACCCAATCCAATATTCTTTCCATTGCAAAAGACCATTTAAATCAGCACAGGGAACATAACTCTGGGAAGATTCTCCCCATTGGGATGAATATAGGGTTGATCTGTAACTTTTGATAAAGCTCTGAACCATCCCTCACACACATCTTTGCCTCACAATCATAGAAGTAATAGAATGGATTTTTCAGAGTTGTATAAGAGGCATATCAGAGCTAAGACACCCCTGGCCCCATCTGGACCTGAGGAGGCCGAGGAGGCCAGAGGAAGAAATGAGATGGAAAGATGGTAACAATGTCAATGGTAACTCATATTTGAATGATCTTAAAGTTCACAAATTACCTTTCTAACAATCACTCTTTGAGGTGGAAAATGTGTATCCTGATCCCATTCTGCATATGGGGAAACTAAGGCTCCCAAATGGGAGTTTCCCCCATGTTGCCACCTGCCCCATTAATACCTGCTCTCTCTTTTTGCCCATGGCAATATGACTTTCCTAGACCCAGCCAGGCTCATTTCTGGAATACCAGAGCAGGGGAAGAGACTCTTGGGGTTTAGTTCATTGCTGTTTCCTGCACTCTTGGGTTCAATCAATCCATAAGTATGTAAGGACTGCCTAAAAGGAGGACTGATCCAAAAGAAGAAATCATCTCTCTTCTGAAGAAGTTTTGTTTCCTCTGAGAGGCACTACACAAGACATTAAACATAATGAAGGGCAGCAGGCATCTGGTGCCAAGGGAGGGTCAGAAACACTAAGCATTTGTCCCTTGTTGGTCTGAGAGTCAGGAGATCTGGGATCAGAGCAAGGAGAGAACCCTGTTGACTGGGATGCTTAGGGAAGGCTTCCCTAAGAGAGTGGGATCTGAGGGAAGCCTTTAAGGATTTGAATTGTCAGAGAGAAAGGAAGGGAGGTGGAAACAGTGAAAGCAAAGGTTCAGAGGCAGAAATATGTGGTTCCTCTCTAGGGTCCCAAGCCCTTTATCCCTTGCTTAAGGCCCCTGGCCTGTCTCTCCTTGGCTCCCAGGCCCTTGGCCAGTGACCCTGAATATTACATAAAGATGTGACAGCCAAGGCTTCTAACCCTCAAACTTTCAGCCAGCAATGACAATCAGCTGCTTCAGTCTCCTCATCAACATTGCCTAATCCTCTCTACTTCAGTCTGAGAATCTTTCTGAGTGCTGGAGGATCAGCCTGAAATGTATCTCTAAGGGTCCCCTGGTCTCTCTTGCGAAGCCAAAGCATCTAGGCAAGGCTTTTAAAGTCAGAGAAATGAATGGCGCTATAGCCGCCTTTGGAAGGAGATGGGGGTGGGATGGGCAGTCAAGGGCCCAGCTGAAAGAAGCACCATACCTGAGACCAATGCCTGCAAATCTGTAACACTTTATCCTTTGCCCAGGCTGGACTTTTCTTCCCTTGAGGCCATAGTCTCTTCTGGTGAGAAAGGAAAGAGCTTATTCAGCAAGGAGATGGGGTGGGGCAAGGGATGGTGGGTGTTACTCTAGGTTCAGAGGCACACTCATTAAAGTCAGGATGATACAATGGAAATAGCACTGGACATGGAATAAAAAGACCTTGGCTCACAGGATTATAGATTTAGAGCTTGAAGGGATAAGGGTTTGATATTAGGAGGACCTGGGTTCAAATCTCACCTCACACACTTTGTAAATTATGTAACCTTGGACAAGTTGCTTAACTTCATCAGTAAAATTAAAGGGGTTAGATTAGATGCTTTCTGCATCCCTTTCTGAAAGGGCCCCATCCCATCTCTAAACAGGCCGAGACCAAATACCATCCAAGATCTGGAATTTCCAAACTCCTCCAGCTCTGTGGCAGAGACAGAATTAGCTGGAAGTGGGCTTTAGGCCACAGGTGGCTGATCTGGAAATCCCTAATGCCCCGTATGAAGGTCTCACCGGGAGCAGAAGAGGAGGCTAGGTTAGTTAAGTGGATAGTAACGATGGTGACTGAGATTTCCAGGCAGCAGTTAGAAGCTGGACGAACACTAGAATGCATCTGGATGGTTGTTGGATGGTCACTGGGTGGTTCCCAATGGTCGAAGATAACCATTGGTTAAATCCCCTCTCAGATATCTAGGGTCCAAAGTATCTTTAGTTGTTGCTAGCCCAGCCCCTGTAGCTCACTTTGGACAGACTATACAACAAATGCATATAGGTATAGAAAAGGGAAGTTATAGGTGAACAGGAGAAAGAAACAGCAGTCACCTCATCTTTCAAGGGAAATAATTGGACCTATGACAGTGGTCACATAGTTCCCTATGGAAGGCTGGATCTGGGGATATTTAGCACCCTGGCCCAACAGAATCAATAATACCATGATGACAATTCCTCTGTAGCAGAGGTTGTATGAGAGAGGATGGTTCCAAAGGGAAGGGAAACTAAGGTATAAGAAGGACTCGTGCAGGCATCAGCAAGGCTGAGATTGTTCATCCCCATCCTCCTTTGCTCTTTCCCTCCCCCAAGTCTGTGTGAACCATGAAAACATCCATTAGCCACTTCCCCATCCCTCCACCCTCCTGACCTCAGCATGTCTCTCCAACAGTGAGGAAGGAGTTGACAATGTGTGGAAGAGGAAAGGGTCATTGACTCCTGACCTGGGCTCAGTCTCTGGACCCATCCCATCTCTGACCCCATCTCTCGGTCTCAGATTCCAATCTCAGTAAGACATTACTGCTTCTGGCCTTTCTCTTGGACACCAAGCTCTTTCGAGCACTTTGTCTTTCTTCCCCCTCTGGGCTGCTGGCAGTTTCTCTGAGAGACACAGAGTCATAGAATCCTAGAATGTCAGAGCTGGAAGGGACACTTGGAGATCTAGCCCTCTGATTTCATCAATAAGGAAACTGGAACACAGAAGGGTTGAGTGACTTGTCCAAAGTCACACAGCTAGTCCAGGACATTGCAAGGAATCAGAGACACTGGGTTTTCTATGTCAGAGTCCAGGATTCTTTGTCCCATTCCATTCTTTCTGCTTCTTAGCTCCTTTCTACTCAGGCCACTTGCTGTGATTCCCTCCAGCAGGGATGAAGAGCTCGGATCAGATGTTTGACAAGATCCACAGCCATGGCTTTTGGTCTGGTGCAGGCTTTGATGCAAACCTGATGCTGGGCTGGGCTGGCTGTGGGGCTGCCATGGTCTGGAGTTAGCAGATTGTGGCTAGGGGTGGAACTGGGCAGGACAGGAAAGGGGACTGGTTTCAGGTGGAGGCCACAGAATTCTGTAGACAAGACCTCAGCTTCTCCCAGTGGCTGTGTTTGATCAAGATGGAGAGTTCAATCACAGTGCAAATTCGGGGTAATCTCAGCCTACTTCCAACACACAATAACACAATATAGCTTGAGAGAGAGAGAGAGAGAGAGAGAGAGAGAGAGAGAGAATTCAAAACACCATGGTCTCTGCTCCCATGTACTTCCCATGCAGCTATAAATTTTTTCCCACCTTGCCATCATCTCATAGTTCCCCCACCTCCCACCAACACTCTTGTTCTCTCCCTGGGAGGGAGCATGTGTGGGCTTCCCCTAGAATCAATCATAGTATCATAGGTTTTGAGCTTAGAGCCATCAAGTCCAACTCTTCCATTTTACAGATGAGAAAAGTGAGGCATAGAGGAGTAAGTAAGTTATCCAGGGTCACACAGCTAGAAAGTGTCTGAGGCAAGATCCACACTTGAGTCTTCTTGACTTCAGGTCTGGTGCTATCCACTACGCCATCTAGCTGCCATATAGGAGGAAGAGTTTGAAATTTGGAGATTCTTCCTTGGCACTTGGTGGGAAGGGATATCTCATAGCAATTCAATAAACAATTCAATAAATATTTATCAAGTGCCTACTATGTGCCAGCTAAGCTCTGGGGTTATAAAAAGAGTTAAAAAACCAGTCCCTGCCCTCAAGGATCTTAGAATATAATCTAGTAAGAAAGAGACCCCTCAGGCCAGAGTGTAAAGGGATTCTCCTCTGTCTGTCCCTCAGCCTGACTCTGTCTTGAGACTTAGGTCAGCATTTGAGGATGAGAACTCAGTACTCCAGACACTTACGGATGGGCACTTGTAACTGGTCCCTTGCAATTCCTTTGCTTCGAGCTGGTTGCCCACACGTGGTAGGTTCTCTTGCTTCATGTATAGAACAGGAGCTCCCAGGCTATGATGCAAGCCAGACTTTCAGGACAGAGTGTAGTCACAGATACTGGAAATATTGTCAGCCTCTCCTTCCCAGAGAAGACCCAGCTTTGCCAGCATGAGGGAAGAAAGAGGAGGAAATCAGCCAACATGCCCACAATGGGTGTGGCAAGGAGGGATCCCTATCATGGTCAAGGCTGGATAGGAAGAGGATTCTGGGAGACCTACCACTTCACAATGAGGGGGATGGTAGAAAACAGAATCAAGCAATCAACTAGAATTTATTAAGCATCTACTATGTATAGGCATTACACTAGGCATTGGAAATACAAACAGAAATGAAACAGTTCTTGCCCTCAGGTAACTTGTATTTTAGCAGGGGGATACAAAATGTTCACAGATATGTGCAAAACAAATGGTAATTTGGTGATCCACTAATAACCGGAGGAAATCAGGAAGGGCCTCTTGAAGGAGGTGACCACTAAGCTGAAGGTTAGTGGGGGTTCCAAGAAATAGAAGTGAGAAAAGAAAGCATTCCAGGCATGGCAGACTAGCCTAGAGTAGGGTTAATGGAATATAAGATCCCTGTCCATTAATAGGCGTATGTGACCACATGTTCCCCCTTTTTCCTCAGAATGGGGTATGTTCCCAGGTCTACAGGTGCTGAATCACATAGAGCCCATCAGGTGAAAATATTCAGGGAGATTTATATTGCCTTGAGGGAGGAACTTGTCTAAAGGGAAGCTTGCTTAGGGGAAAGCTTGCTTAGGGGGAGGCTTGCTTAGGGGGAGGCTTGCTTAGGGGGAGGCTTGCTTAGGGGGAGGCTTGCTTGCCGGAAGGCTTTCACACCTTTTGATACTAAGCCAATTAGGCACTGAGTCATATGGGTTTTGACACCTTCTGGTTCTGAACCTATTGAAAACTATATATATTGGGAGGTTGGTATTTTACTTTGGGGCTCACTCATGGGAAGAATGTTAGCCTGAAGACTTTGTGATTTGGCCAGATGAGACTCTGGGTAGCTGTTGTTAAGGGGCTCCCCAGTTTTCTGAACCCAGATGTTGGTTGATTATGTATCTATTTCTCTGTTTAGACAGTTGGAGCCATGTCTATTAAATTCTTTCTTGGATACTCAACTCTTTCTACTTATCTGTCTGCATTGTTTAACTAAAGCAAGATTGTTGACCCTTTTGAAGCTGTCTTTCCTTTAGAAAAGCAGATCAAAGAACCTGTGCTAGTAGTCTTTCTGTGTGTTGGTGTTACTGGTCTTACACCTCCACAGCAGTTGCAAGTGTTGTTACCCTATAGCCTGGTGTCCAGGCAAAGAATGAGGAGATGAAATGTTGCATGCAGAGAAGAGCAAGTGGACCTATTTGTCTGGAATAAAGAGTACAAGAAAAGGAATAATATCTTATTAGTCTGGAAAGACAGGCTGGTGCCAGAATGTGAAGTGGTTTAAATGTCAAAAAGAAGAATTTAGATTTTATCTTAGGGTAATAAGAAGCCAGTGAAGCTTCTTGAATAGGGGAATGGCATGTTCAGACCCAGAATATTCTAATGGATGGGACCATATCCCATATGGTGCTGAGGCAGAGCCATATTCAGCAAAACCAAAAATAACTAGTTAAGGTCTGGACCTGGAGATAGTGATCACACATCTCCAATTTTCCAGAACAGCCAAAATATCTTTCTTGTTTATTTTTTTATTAGATTTATCTAGTTCTGGGGGCAGAGCCAAGATGGCGGCATAGGAGCAGCAAGGTACTGCAGCTCCCACACAGCCACCTCAAACACCCATAAAATATGACTCTAAACAAATTTCAGGGCTCTAAAACTCACACAAATACACTTCCCACTGAAGGCAGCTCGGCTAGAAGGGACCATCTCAGTGCTGGGAACCAAAACTAGCCCAGACTGAAACCAAGGCGTGGCCCCAGGGGTGGCCAGATGAGCTGAGCCAAGCTGCAGCTGGACCTTCAGAAGAGTGGATCAGCAGCAGCTGTGGCAGTTTCCAGAATTATCAAGCCATAAGAAACAAGGACTAAGTGAAAGGTCAGTGGAACTCAGCTAAACTTTGGGGAGAAAAGTAGTCTGGCCAAACTGCCTCCAGGGCAAGGAAGCAGCAGAAGTGGAGGCCCTGCAGCTGCCTCCATATAGCTGCTTCAGAGCTTCCGGCCTGCAGACTGGCCAAGCAATTATTCAGAGGCCAAGTGCTCTTGCACTGAGCAGCCTGGATCTTGGGGCTTGGGTGGTGGTCCTAGGGTGCGTTTTCAGTGAGCCAAAGCTGGTGGGGGCTGCAAAAAAACGACAGCCTCACAGAAATTAAAGATATCTTTAAGCATATGGAAAAATGCTCTAAATCACTATTGATTCGAGAAATGCAAATCAAAACAACTTTGAGGTACCACATCTCTCCAGTCAGATTGGCTAAGATGACAAAACAGGAAAATGACAAATG
>CM053589.1:91891300-91922744 GCA_028646515.1 Pseudochirops corinnae
TCCTAATTGTGTTTCCACAGTATTCAAATTGTTTCTTCTTGGCAGCTTATAATATTTTCTCCTTGATCTGGGGATTCCGGAACCTGGCTATAACATTCCTAGGAGTTTTCTTTTGGGGATCTTTTTCAAGAGGTGATTCTTTCAAGTTCTATTTTGCCCTCTGGTTCTAAAATATTGGAGCAGTTTTCCTTGAGAATTTCTTGAAGGATGCTTTCTAAGTTCTTTTTTTGATCATGGCTTTCAGGTAGTCCCATAATTTTTAAATTGTCTCTCCTGGATCTATTTTCCAGGTCAATGGTTTGTTCAAGGAGATACTTCACATTGCCTTCTATTTTTTTCATTTATTTGGATCTGTTTAATAGTATCTTGATTTCTCATAAAGTCATTTGCTTTCATTTGCTCCACTCAGACCACCGATCTTTGAAAAAATAATTTGTTGGTTTGAATTCAACCATTTATTTTTCTGTCAGTTTTGGGGTATAGATTTAGCCTCAGTACATTTTGTGTATATGTCAAAAATCCATTAATGTAGTAAATAAAAGTTGTCAAAGGTGTTATCCTCTGGATTTTAGTTCTGTTTAAACATGAACTTTTAGTTATGCTCTGTGTAGTTGGAGAACTGAAAATTTCATTGTTAGCTAACTTTTAGGAATATGAGTATAATAACAGAAACTATTCTATTAGAGGCTGAGGCTTTATACCTTTTTTAACAGGTTGTAGATTGAGTTTTCTGGATTGTGAGGAGTTGCTTCTCTTGTCATAAAAATTACAGGAAGAGGATTGGTTCCAAAGACAACCATCTTTTTCATAAATGTCATTTTTGGAGGTAGAAATAATATAGGGGACATTTGACTACATTTCAGGATTATGATTTTATAGAGTATTCTCTTTATCCTTTTAAAATTGAGATAGATACTAGCTACTTGACTTTCATTACTCACATAGGGATATTTCACCTCTTTTGGAATGTGTGCTTATTCAGTAATAAGTTGGCCACACACAGTTGCTCTCAGGAGGTTAGCCTTTCCTCTATCTTCTTCCAAGTGATGAGGTCACACCAGGTCTAGGTCTTATCAGCCAGGCTGAGTCGTAGCCCATTTTTCACAATGGGCCTATACCTGAATGATGTTTTTATCTTCTCCTCAGCCTCTAATGTCATTGACCCAGCACTTCTTCTGAACCCAGGCTGACTTTGTTAAAAGAAAGACCACCTTATTATCCTCAGGTGATTTGTAACTCTCTGTACCATGTGTCACTTCTGTTTTGTAGGCTAACCAACTGTGGTTGTTTTTTTTTCCCCCAGGTATTTCTTGTGGAAGAAGTCACTTCCCAGTTTTAGGAAGGCTGGGGACCTTTGAAACACAGATTCTTCGAAGAACTCCTTTTAGAACTTTTTCAGAAACACTAGCATACTTTGCTTCAAAAGATGGAACTAGCAAAGATGGTTCTGGAGATGGAAATAAGGTAGACATTATACTTTTAATAGTGTATTTAAAACACCTCTTTCAAAAAAGAACTTAAAATTTGTGACGGTATGTGACAGTCTGGTTCCTTGCTAGGTTTTGCTTTTGTTGATTTCTGAAGCTGAATATCATTTGTTGATGAGAAAATAGTTATCAGATGCTTAGCATAATGTTATATAAATATGCAGTGTTTCATCTGTGCACTATAAAATGCTTTATAAGCATGAATTTTAACATATATTAATTAAGCCATAATATCCCAGAATGATACAGAAATTGAGATCTTGTGGAAATCTGTTATTCAGCCAATCAGTGGTATTATTTACAATATTCTGGTTCTTAACATGATATGATGTTTCTGCTCAAAGCCATCTCCTAGCCTACTGCAAATAAATGTCGACTTAAGTTCATCCTCTCTCATCTTTTATAGTTATAGAATATTGTCTAGTTTGATTATGAGATATCGAGTTATTCATTAACTATCAAATAGGATGATAGCATTTTCCCCCCTTCCTTTGGGGAGCATATTTTGCCTGTGACTGTGTTTTGTTTTTTGTTTTTAATGTTTTGTTGATGCTTTGGAACAAAAAATCACAGTCACTTCTCAATACTTTCCCCATCCTTTCTTGTAACAAAGATAAACTGGTAAGCAGAACAAACCAATAAATCTTTAATGTATGATAACATGTGCAGCATTCCCCATCCCTGGTCTGTTCTAGCCTTTGCTAAAAGAGAGAGAATTAGTGAGTTAGTTTATCATCAGTCTTCCACAATCTAGAATGGTCATTATAATCCTCCTCCTTCATATTTTTGTCATTATTGTGTATGTACAGATCTTTTGAAATTTTTTCAAATTCCCAATTTGTTTTTTCTTATGGTTTAGTAATATTAACTGATGTTCATATATCACAATTTCTTCAGCTTTTCCTAAATAGTAAATATCTATTTTGTTTCCTGTTTTTATCAAAAAAAAACATGTTAATAAAACTTTGAAAATTTATCAGTTTGTTTTTTTTTTACATTACCAAAAATTTCCCCAGTACCCATCCCTACTCCCATCTCCTCCCAAAGAATCACCCCATATAGCAGTATTTTTAAAGACAAAAGAGAAAAAAAATCAGCAAAATTTATCAATAAATACAAAGTCTGAAAATATGTGCAGTTTAACACAGTCGTGGACTTTCTACCTCTACAAAGAGGTGGGGGCATCTTCTTTTATCTTTTATTTGGAGCTATGTAATTTTGCAATTGTAATTTTGTGACATACAGTTTTGCTTTTTTCGTGATTTTTTTTACATTGTTGTAGTCATCATGTATAATTTCTTTGACTCTGCTTTACTTTCTCTTAGTTCATAGCTCTTTTCGTTATTTTCTGTATTATTCAGTTGTCATTTCTTATAGAACAATAATATTTCATTTCATTTACGTACCACAGCTTGTTTAACTATTCCCCAGTTCATGGGCATCTACTTTGTTTGCAGTTCTTTCCCGTCACAAAGAGTGCTGCTGTAAATACTTTTGAGTATATAATTACTTTCTTCTGGTCAACTGCCTCCTAAGAACATAAACCTAATTGTGGAATTTCTGGGTCTATGGACTTTGTAGTCACTTTGTTTACAAAATTCCAAATTACTTTCTAAAATAGTTGCTTATTCATAGCTCCACCAACAGTATACTTTCATGTGATTAATTTCCCGCAAGTAATTGTACTTTTCACAGAAAGCATTTTTTTCCACATGTTGCATTGTGGTAAAGTACTTTATTCCGTGATACCATGTGGGAAGTCCCACTTTGTACTTCAGAAGGAATTGGGATTATATAAGGTTGAAGAGCAAAAAGTAAAAAGACTTCACTCTACCATGATACCACTTTTGGCTCAACTATGCAAACCTGTAACTATCCCTTTGCCATGTTTATTGATCTTTTCAAAAAATTTAATTTTTTTTGTTTAACAAAAAGTGTATTTTCTTTTTCTTCTTTTCTCGCCAACAAGGGGAGGCAAAGATAAGCAGAACCCTTGTAACATATACATAGGCAAAACAAATTCCCATATTGGCTTTGTCAAAAAAAATATGTCTCATTTTGCATGGAGTCTATATCACCTTTCTGTCATGGGATGAATAGAATAGTATACTCACTCTGCATTAATTCATACACATTTTCCCAAGTTTCTCTGAAACCATCCCTTTAATTATTTTATGTGGTTCAGTAATATTCCATTAATACATTCATGTGCTGTAATGTAGTTAAGCTATTCTCTTGTAGTTTCCAGTTTGTCATTTTGTACATATGTGTCTTTTTCTTATTTCTTTGGGTTATAAGCCAAGTATAGGGCCAGATGATTTACGCAGCTTAGTAACATTGGGAGCATAGTTCTAAATCCTCTCCCAGTGTTTATGGAATGCAATGATAGGCTTTACAAATGGACAATAAATACCACATAGACAGATTATATAAATATAAAGAGTTCACAAACTTGCTTTTTAAAGAGAATCTTATTTGATGACTTGTAGATGGAAAAACATTTGATACTTCCAAATACAGTGATTAGAAATTGTGTTAAAAATAGCAACTAAAATGTCTGTATGTTTGACTCTGAGATTCCAGTGCTAGAATATCAAGAATATCAAAGTGACCTTGGACAAGTCACTTAACCCCAATTACCCTGCCTTCCCACCTGAAACCAAAAAAAGAATATCAAAGAGAGAAAAGGGTCTCGTGGGGGGAGGGGTGGGTGAGGGGGGTGGGTGTGTGGGTGTGGGTGGGTGTGTGTGTGTATTCACAGAGGGATTTTTTGACAGGGAAAAAACTGGAAACAGAGGTGCTCATTAACTGGAGAATGTACAAGTAAATTGTGGTATATTAGTGCAATAGAATATGACTATGCTACAAGAAACAAATGAATATGAAAAAAACAAGAAAAGGCCTGAATTGATGCAGAATAGTGAAGTTAAGAACCAGGAAAATAATATATGCTATGACTCCAACATAAAGAGGAAGAAGAAAATGAAACAAAACACAGTGTTATTATAATGACCAAGAGAAGTGTTAAGAGCTTGTACTACTTCCTGTCTTTTATTGGAGGAGTGAGGGACTCTGGGTGTGGAATGTGGCCCATGCTGTTAGACACAGCTGACATATTGTTTGGTTTTGAAACTTTGTTACAAGGAAAGGCTTATTACTTAGCTGGGGAGGGAGAGGAAAATATTCAGAAATGAATGTAAGTGTAAAAAATAAAATGAAATTGACAGGCCTAATTAATAAATCAGATTGTAAAACTTTATAAGTCAATTGTGCTAACACATTCAAGACCTAGAAGTTGGGATAAAAATATTAATGAATTTTACAACATTATTAGTACAAATGTTGTATATTGTCAAACTATATTAAATAATTGTGTGAAACTAACAATTTTTTCTTTTTCTCCCACAAACATTAGAAACCAGTGAGTGAGGGAGGCAGTAAAAAATCAGGCTCAGGGAGTTCTGGGAAAGGAGGAAACCAGCTAAGATGTCCCAAATGTGGTGATCTATGCACACATGTGGAGACTTTCGTGTGTAAGTGTTAACATATTGTTGCTTTTTAGTGTTCTTTCCTCTTTTCTTCTCTCTTTCCTATTACCATTTCTATAAATTAATTGCAGTGATTTTGAAACTAGAATTGTTTTCTTCCTTATTACACAAATTTTTACATTATATTTAAAATAAACAGTGTTGCAAATACTTAAATTTGTATTTGTCATAGTAGTATAGAGCAGAGGTGTCAAACTTCCAGATGCACCATGTTAAAATGTAATTGACAAATGTTTAACAAAATAAAATACAGTAAATAAATAGTACAGTAAATAAAATGAAAATACTGTACAACTTAGATAATGTTAATTTGTGGCTTTCTTCATCAATACGTGGTGGGTGGGGCGCTGATTCTATTTGAATTTAACAGCACTAGTTTAATTTTAGACTCTTGATTACTAACTTTATTTTTGTCTTTAATATTTTTTATGTGTGATATAAGACTTGCCTTTAAGTCAAGAATATATTAAGTAATTCATTAAACAAGCATTATTGAATACTTTCTATGTACAAGGAACACACTGATACATTCTGGTGGGGGGAGTGGATACAGAGAATGAGGTACCGATTAGAGTTCCCAAGGAATTTTAAATCTAGTAGGTGAGATATAAAGCACCTATTAAGTATAAAGTAGCTTGTAATAAGTGATGTAAAGGTAATATAGAGAGTATGAAAATGAAGACTTACTGCTAATGAGGAAAAAAAAAAATCCATATCATACTATACCTTTATAAATAGTTTTCCAAACCCAAAAGTGCTGTTACTCAACATGTTATTTCCTAAGCCAAATGTCTTAATTGCCAGCAGCACTTAAACTAATGGCAGTAATTCAAAAGGTGATTCATTCACCTGGCACCACCCTACTCCTCTTCTTCTCCTTTTAAGTGTTCCAGGTATAAGAAGGTTGAAGGGCAGGATTGTCAAGCTTTTGAGTCTGTGATTATTAATTGGAAAAATAATTAACCTACCACCCCCAATTTGAAATGTACCTAGTTCCAACATTCGTGTTTTGTAATTGGTTCAGATTGTTATTTTGAAACATTTAAAAGCATAAACTTCTCAAAAATACTGTATTTTTACAATCTCAAAAAGACCCAGGTAATAAAGAACTCAATCCAAGGGTTGATGCTCACCTTTTCCTAAACTCAAAGGAAATTTCTGAGGAAACTAGACTCAGAAGTCATCTGTGCCCATGGATAACTTAAACTTCTTGGCTTTTAATCTTTTCATCCAGAAAATGAGTTGGGAGAAGTTTAAGATGATCTGTAAGCACTCTTGTAGAACTAATATTAGATGATTTTCCTTCTTGAGATCAGTACAAGGAGTTTGTACTTTTGAGATCAGTGTAAGAAGAATTATCCTTTTTTTTATGATTTGGAGGTATGTTGTTATGCCCTGAAGAGATAGGGGAAAGAATCAGTATGAGTGAATTAAAACTAGGATTATTTGATTCAAAATTATTCAGTCTTTGAGAGCAGTGTGACGTAGTCTGTGGTTGTTTTAACACAAATATCTTTGTCTTAAGAGAAATTTCCAAGTTTCACAGACCTAGAAAATAACTCCTTGTTTTTAAAGTTAATTGCAAAGAAATTTGTACAAATGGACACCGAATGTTAAATTAGATGTTCAAAATACTATATTCCTAGATTCTTCTTTGAATTTTTAAAAATTGGATTTTGGACATTTCATTTTGAGTAGCTCTTATTCTTGTCCCAAATGGCAGCTGTTTATTTTTGCTGAGTCCTGTGGAATCTATAGTCACTTGAAAAGTGGAAGAATCATAGTGTTCAGTTACATACCAATACATAATGTGAATGTATTTATCCTTTGGTGTTTTAGTCAAAGTGAGAATTGACTTTTTCTGGTGGCTCACTGTAAAGAATGACAGTGAAGAATTACCAGAAGATTCCCTTGTTCAGAACCATCTGCCTTACATTTCCACCAACTGAAACTACATTTGGGTAACAAACTCTTCTGTGAGGGTTACAATTTTTGTCTTTCACACCTTAGTGTCAGAGGGAGGGAGAATCGAGAAAAAGGGGACTAGAAAGGGTCCTTTTTATTTTTAGGTATTCTTAAGAGCTCTCTAGGCCCCTGCCCTGGGAATGAATTCACAGTATTTGATGTATAATTATTTTGAATTGGGAATAAGATAATACAGGAATAGGCAACAGCATGGAAGCACAGGAAAGGGAAGTTATGAATCAAAATTAAAGTGAAAATAAAGAATATCTAATACATAAAATTTATGACTAATAAAATGTGTAGCTGTTTCACTTATTTAGAACATTGTTTAAATTTTTAAATACTTTAATTAGCATTGGAATCTTAACTATTTTTTAAAAGTCCTTGCAAAAACTTGAATTTTAGGAGTTTAACCGCTCATGACATCCCTTTCAAATTACTATTCTGAAGGAAATTTCAGGCCTCTGAATTTAAAAAAAAATTACTATTTTATCTTATTCACTCAATAGAAATATTATTTCTCTTCCCACTTCCCCTTCTCATGGGGGGTGAGGGGGAGAAAAACAAAACCTTTTTAACAGCTATGCATAGGCAAACCAAACAAATTCCATCGTTGACCGTGTCTAAAAATATGGGTTTCAGTCTGTGCCCCAGTTCTGTCACCTTTCCTTTGGGAACTGGATAGCATGGTACTTCTTCAGGATCCCTTGAAATTCTTAAAGCTTGATCTAAATTTTTAAAGTATGGATGTCCTCTTTGGAAAAAGGAATGTACTTTTCAGACATTTTGGAGTTGTCTTCCCAATTTAACTCAGAAGAAGCCCTGCTGGGTTAATACTTCTTGATTCAGTTCACTTCAGTTTACAAAATACCTGCTCTTTGCTCTATGCAAGACATTGCTCTTTTGGATCACAAAGATGAGCAGCCAATAAAATCCCAGGATTCTAGGGCTCATAAATAACTATGGAGAACGAGGCCAGGGTGACTAAGTTAATGTATAATTTCCTGATTCTGTCTTTTCCTTCCTTCCTTTCTTCCTTCCTTCCTTCCTTTTCTCCTTCCTTCCTTCTTTCCTTCCTCCTTTCCTTTCTTCCTTCCTTCCTTCCTTCCTTCAACTTCGATTGATTTGGAACTCTCTTTAGTGGCCTCTGGTAGAAAGTTCATAATTGTGCCTGGCAAGATGTGAGAAGCATGTGCAGTCTTTGGTGCTACAGAAAACTGTGGTTATGGGTTTTGGAAAAAGAAGGGGTTTTGAATAGGCAAGAAATTCAAGATTTTCATAGTGTTGAGTTTTATTATAGAATATAAGATACTTGGGAAATCATTTCGAGGAATACACTTTTAAATTTTACAAAATAATGAATTTCTGATTCAGACTTTTAGTAAATGCAGATATTTATGAGATATTAAAACTTAATTTCCCTTCCTCCTTAAGTATTACATTAGTTAAAACAAAAAATTCCATTTTGATATGTAAAGTTCAAGGATTTAGTTCTGTGCTATATAAATGCTGGTAATGAGAGGGGGTACCAAGAAAACAAGTCCAAGTGAAACATACAAAATCTATTCCTTCTCTCTCTTTTATGAATATATTTTATATTGAATTTGTATCTAATATATTCTGTTTTATATTTATCATATTATAATGTATTACATATTTATTAAATTTTTATCTTTATTATATATCATTTATATTGAATATATTTTAAAATCCAGCTCAGTGTCAAGTTCTAGTTCAGGTAAAAATCAAGTAATATCTTGACAGGAAACAATAATTGTGTCATACTGGTAATGCTTTCCCTTTGACCTAGTTTCCCTTAGAGAGAGATATTTTACTCTTGCCTTCTTGGGCAGGCAGGATTTTTTTGTCACACAATCTGAAACTAGGAGAAACTTGTAGTTTTGAATTCTTGACATTGGTTACCTTCTCAACCCATTGTAGTAAATAGATGCTTCATTACAAGATGAGGACAGTTACCCTTTGGAAAAGTTGTTAGAAATTTGGAAAAAGGTTATGTGCAGATTTGGTTGGCTTTTCTTTTTAATAAATAATTACTGACTTCTCACTTTGGTATTTAAAAAAGAAGTAGAAGGCAAATAATCCATTTTCCTACTTTACCATTTAAAATTTATTAAATATATTAAAGATAATTTTTCAAAATTATCTTAAATCAGTGGTTCTCAACCTTCCTAATGTCGCGACCCTTTAATACTTGTATGTGGGCGTATCTGTGTCTCAGTTCCTAAGATCATCGGAAATATGTGTTTTCTGATGGTCTTAGGTGACCACTGTGACCGCTGTGAAGGGGTCGTTTGACCCACAGTTTGAGAACCGCTGTCTTAAATGTAAGAATGAAAACATAAACCAAAATTGCATTACAACAAACATTTGTTTTCTAAATTTGGAAGATTTACCTTTATCATAATAATTTACCTTTGAGTTATTGTGTGAATATTTAGGTGTGTTTGCTAGTGCATTTCCCCCAAAATATGCAGTGTAGATATTAATAAAGATAAGTTTGTATTTGTAGCTTTCCCCAAAGGAAAATAATTCCTTGTAGTTTTCTAGAATTTGTCAGCATCGCTTTAAAAAAGGGTCAAATTGTTGATTATCCAGTTGCCAGTGGCATTGGTGATCCTGAGACCCTAGAGACCACCAAAACAAAAGTTGAGTGGAGAGAGAAGAGAGCACGGAAAGGGATAAAATTGTGTAGTTTTCTGACTACATTCTAAAATCATGCAAACAAACATTGATTTAGTCTTTGTTTTAGATGATTTCTTCCTCTGCTTTCCATTTAATGTGAACATCGTTAGGTGATTTTGTCTTTTTAAGGTACTGTAGAGCAACCCATAGCATATATGTAAATGGCTTATAGTTTAGAACTAAGAAATCTTTTCTAGCCTTCCTGGTTTATCGTTTTTGGGTTATAAATCTCATCAGCTTGATTTTTTTTAAATCACATACAGGTGGGGCCTAGATACCTCACTGTCTTATTCATACGTAGTATTTACATTTATATTTCTTCTTGTTACTCTAGTTATTTTATTTCATAAATCTTCCTCTTGTAAACAAAAGTGATTTTAGGTCAGAAGAAGAAGAATTAGTAATTAAATAGTAAAATAAAGATTGAAATAATTGTGGTTATTTGAAGTTAGATGATTTATTATAAATGTTCACATTTGACTTCCTGGATTGTATATGCCTTTTGCATTTTTACAGGTGTAATGAGCTTTATCTGTACTTCGCTATTTTAAAAATTTGACCACTTCAGAATTTCAATAGCACCTGAGTAGTATGTTAGTTATTTATCAAAATGCCTGGTCCCAGTGACTTACTTTTGGCTTTTTACAAACTACTACTGCTATAATGTATTATATTATTCAAGCACAAATATGTCTTCTGCTTTCTGTTTATTTCCTCTGATTTTATTAATTTAAAATAATTTTTGGAGAAAAGATTTGCCAAGATCTGACATGGCTTCATATTTACTGAACCCATAAATTTTTATGGTTCATTTAGTATATTACCTTGAACTAATAATTTTTTGTTCTAGGCCTTTTTGCTGCTAGTGAGTGGGCTATCAGGGCACTCTTGGTCAGGGGTACAGCTTCATTTATACTGAGTCCGTAAGGTAAAATAATTGCTACTTGAATAATTTCTCTTTTATTTGCCCCTATTCACCTTTTTTCTTTCACAGCTTCCACCCGATTTGTGAAGTGTGAAAAATGTCATCATTTTTTTGTTGTGCTATCTGAAGCCGACTCAAAGAAAAGCATAATTAAAGAGCCTGAATCAGCAGCAGAAGCTGTAAAATTGGCATTCCAACAGAAACCACCTCCTCCCCCCAAAAAGGTATAGGTCTTAGTTTAATCTTTGTAAGCATTCTTTCCTTAAAATATTCCATCCCCTCACCCCCAAATAAATTCTAAGTCCACAGTGAATTCTAATCTTAGTAATAAAACATAGATAAGCCTCAGAATCTTGGTATAGTGATCTGAATTATTGTAGATATTTAATATTTACCATTTAGGTAGAGAAATTACCTGCTTTTTGTGATCGTGTAGCTGCTGCATTCATTTGTTGTAATTTGAATGTTCTTTTCTTTCCTTTTTAAATACCAGTAAAAAACCAAAAATATTCAGATGATTATTGAAGACACTTTATATCAAAAATAAATTACTTGGTCCTTAATGAGCAGCAGCTATAATCTTTTTTTGTATTAGTTTTAGCCTGTGTACCTAATTCAACATAGTATTCAGCATACTTTCCCCTTTTAGACAGTGTGAATGAAATATTATAGTTCACATGTCTACAAATCCGCATTTTAAACTACGTACTGAAACTACTCCTTGGTCAGGGTACCTGGTTTTCTTGTAGCACTTGTGATAGGTGGCTTTGGTCATGGAACGACCTGGCTGTTGCATGGAGAGTCCAGAGCCCTTGTCATTGCCTAGGGGCCTCCTGTGGGCCTTATGCAGGCAGCACCCAGACTGAGAATCTCCCTTCCTTCTACCACAGGGTGATCTTTTTCATTTCCAGCTTATTTTCTCAGTGTGCTTCCCCTCCATTCCATACCTTTTGTACATCTTCCCCCATCATAAATTTTCATTAATGAGCCTAGAGATTTCCCTATTCAGGTATGTCCTAACAAATTTACTTGATTTTTAGATGTGATATGTGTGATAAATGAAAAGTGAAGAGTAGAATTGTACTAAAATGTATACTGTGAACTTAGGATGGCCCTTGTAAAATAACCAAATAGGAAAAAGTAACCTTTTAAGATTATCTTTGCTAATCTGGATGGAGTCTAGATATCTGTCTTCAGATGTAGATGATTGTTTTTAAAGAGACAGTCCTACTCAAAAGGGCTGAAGAAATTTGCCTTCATACCCTAAACTGTTGATATCAAAATAGAATTGAATCTCTTAATTACTTGTCATTCCACAGAGCCGTAATATCTGGCTCAGTTTTTTGTCGTGTCTTGTCAAATGTTAAATGTTTCTGATTCCTATATATTGTGAAAGGTGATTATTTGATAATTATGCAATACCTTTTTCTGAAAAGGTGAACCTTGGTTCTGGTTCTTGTCTGTATCCTTGTGAAGAAGGTAAGAGTTCATGTGATTAAGTTGGAAAAAGTCCAATTTACTGACCAACAGCGAGGAAAAACCCTTTTCCTACTCATTCATGTTGTGGGTTTTAATTTAGTTTTTGTTTGTATTGATATTGTTGTTCCTGTACTGGACATTGACAAAACAAAAGTAGAAAAAGTGCAAAGTACCTTTAAAAACAAAATAAAGCTGAAACTTCTCTTCATTAAGAGTTTTGTGCCTCTGAATTAGTCAAACAAGTCAGCATCTATTGCCCTCTTTGTGCCAGGCTCTATGGTCTACTAGGTATACAGACACAAAGAAGGGAATTACTCCCACTTGATTTCATTTCTTACCATCTTAGTTCAGATTTTTAAAAGTAAAGCATGTTTGATATTTTGTCTTTATGTTATGCTTTGTTAAGTAAATTCTAATCTTTTTTTCATTTCTAATCATTTTCTCTCCAGATTTATAACTACCTCGACAAATATGTTGTTGGTCAGTCGTTTGCCAAGAAGGTGCTTTCAGTTGCTGTATACAATCATTACAAGAGAATTTATAATAATATCCCAGCCAACCTAAGGCAGCAAGCAGAAGTGGAGAAGCAGACATCATTAACTCCTAGAGGTCAGTGTTCTTGGTAATTTTTATAATTTAAATTTCACTCTATTTAGGAGGTTGTAGCTGTTTTTCTCTTTTGGCTTTTCTAAGTGCTTTTGCTATGGAGATGTGGAATTTTTTTGAGATTCAATTTTATGACAGCTAGTTCCCAGTTATTTTGTTATTTTGGAAGAATTTGCATCCGTGACTCATTCAGTTATCATTATAAATGGTGGATTGTGATACCTCAGTCAGCTGTCATCTTGACATATTATGGACAGTGACATAGTCAGTAAAAAAGTTTGATGAACTAGTGACTGCTACAACTTTTTATTAAATTTGTAGACCATAATATTTGAGCGGATGACTTACAGTCACTGAATATGTAACTGATTAAGCGAGGCTACATCTTGAACATCCTACAAAATAGTTCTACAGTAGAAATCAGTTACTTTATTTTTAGAAGACAGTGTGAGGTAATGAAAGAACTGGTATCTTTATTATTTATAGACTATAATAACTGCAGTGCAAAATAGCAGTGTACACAGGTCTGTTCATTAAAAATTCCGATTTCTAATAAGTAACAAATCTAAGGTGTTTACTATTTGTGAGAATAATCCTGTGAGGATGAAGCATTTGAATCTCCTTTTAATAAAAACAATTTTAGTTAAAGCTGGTGTTCATATATACACACACATATATACATATATATGCTGTAATTTAATCTTTGTATCTTTTAAAAATATGTTTGCAAGTTATGCCATTTTTTTGTTATTTTAATTCTTTAAAAATTATACTTGTAACCATAAAGAAACTCAAACATACAGTAATAGGAATTTTAAAAGATGGTACATGAAACTGTAAATTTTCGTTATTTACAAGTTTGTTTAAAGACAGTATTTAATTTTATTAATGGTACTAAGAGCACCTTTTTTCCATGTCCCCTTTGAATTTTTTTATTTTGTATTTTTTCTGATTTTTGTTGCTGTTATTTATATAGTTACAGCTGTGTGTTGTTGTTGGCTTAGCTTTCTTTATTCTGCATCACTTCAAGTAAGCTTTCTCTTTTTTGTTTTTAAATTTGTCACATATAGTAAAATAGAGAAGTCAACATGAGATCTCAATAAACAAACCCAGGTTCTGGGTTAGGTCCTGTGGATACAGAGACAAAAATTATATAATACCTGCCCTCAAGACCTTTTCCCAGTCAGTTTCTTTCCTTTTTATTCTGGATTCATTGCCTTTTGTTGTATAAAATCTCATATGTAAAAGCTATCTGTTTTTGTGTCCTATCACTTCTGTTTGTTGCATAGCTAAGAATTTCCTGTCTCTGCCAACTGTCATAGGCAATTTATCTCCTTTTTTTAAAAACAATTTTAAAAATAGATAATCCAGTTATAATATATTGGGGCATATAGTATATCATATAGATATATAATTCAAGACCTGTAAGTGCAAGTCCTCTTCCCTCCTTTTTTCTTCTTCATAATTTCCCTTAATCTTCTCTGTTACTCCAAATAATTTTATCATCTCCCTTTTCTGACTCTATGAAACAGCCCATTGGCATTATGATCACTATTGCATTACTCTGTAAGCTCATTTGGATAATGTTGTTCAAATAACATACATTCAGTAACTCTGCATTTATTTTGTTTCTGCTCCACTTCTGTAAAAATTGGGGTTTTTTAGTAGATCTTGTTTGTGTATTTCTTGATAGACTAATCCACATATATCTTATGTATTTTGTTATTATTTTAAATGAGACTTTAAAAAATATAAAAAAGTTAAACATGTACATTTTTTAAAGGTGAAAACTTGAAAATTTTTTTATTAATAAGTGGCTTTTCTTTTTGTATAGACAGAAGAGGGAAGGAGGTAGGATTTTTTTTTTTTTGCCTCTACCCTGAAAAGCAAATATTTACATAATAAATCAGCTAACATTTATTGAGCACCTACTGTGTGCTAACTTCTGGGGATACAAAGACAGACAAAAGACAGTAGTCCCTGCTCTCAGGGAGCTCATAGTCTAATGGGGGAGATGACATGCAAACAGCTGTGTACAAACAGGCTATATATATATATATATATACAGGATAAATTGGAGGTGGTTTCACAGGGAAAGCACTAAGATTAAGAAGGGCTGGGAATGGTTTCTTGGAAAAAGGGCCACTTTAACTGAGACTTTAAGGAAGCCAGCTAAGAGGTGTCGAATATTTCAGGAATGAGAGAGCTAGTGAGAATGGCTTTTTCTTGGTAGAGGAGGTGTCATGTAAAGAACAGTAAAGGCTCAGTGTCATCAGATCACAGAGTGCATGGTAGGGGTGAGTAAAGCGTGAGAAGTATGAAAAGGTAGGAAGGGGCAAGGTTATGAAGGTCTATAAAAACCAGAGGATTTTATATTTATTTTATATACTTGAGGTGACAGGAGAACCACTGAAGTTTATTGAATGGAGGTGGTGAGGTCACGTGGTCAGACCCACATTTGAGGATGATCCCTGAAAGCTGAGTGTGAAAAGACCTGAGCTGAGTCAGGGAGACTATCCAGCAAGCAACTGAAGAAATCTGTGAGATAGTGAGGGTCAGTATCAGGAGAGAAGGGGATACATGTGAGCAATGTTTTGAGGATAGAAATGATAAGACTTGATAACTGATAGGTCAGAAGTATAAATACTTATTAAACATTTAAGGAATCAATAGATGCAAGGTTTGCAAAATTGCATCAATGGAACTGTTTTGTGAAGTAATACACTGGGGAAAAAAAATCGACTGATTAGTTAGAATTTAAGTTTTTTGGTTTTGTTTTTGCCAATTTCACTAGGATCATTAACTCTGTGTTGAGAATTTAAAGTTCTGGCCAGGGGTCCCCACAAATGCAAAGGGCCCATTTTTATACCTGAGAAGGGCCCACATGTAACAGTGATTATTTGGCTGTTTTATTTCTCTCTTAGAATTAGAAATAAGAAGACGGGAGGATGAGTACAGATTTACAAGTAAGTGACTTCTCAGGTCCTCCCCTGTGATTTATTACTTTAAATTTTACTTTAGTGAAATATCTCAATAGTAATGATGGGACTATATCTGTTTGCATGTATGTCTCTGAGAAAACTTACTACCTTATGCACATTTACCCTGTATGAAATATATAAATCTAGGGGAGTTTCTTCAGCATTACTTTGTAGTTTGTTTATCTGATATTCTTAGCTCTTTTCTATTGTGAAACTTTTAAATATGTAGAATAATATTCTGTAGTATTTCTATGTAAATAATTGTGTCATTGCATATTAATAACTTTGTTTTTGTAACTGTGGGTTTCCTATTTGTCAGATTATAAAAAATAAACTACTAGCCTGCAGATAGGACTCACCTACTTATTAATGATAAAAGAACACTATGGGGCCGGTTATCTTGTAGTTAGTTGCTTTTTGTTTGTTATCAGCTTTTTTTGGATCCATTTTAATGTATTTCATTTTACTTAAGGGCACTTTGGAAATTACAGATGACCACTCCACTTTATTTCTATTCAGTCACACCTACTATTCAGTTCAGTTGCACCTTTTATTCAATTACACCTTCTATTCAAAACCACCTACTATATGGGCACTGTGTTAGGAGCTTGAAAAAATAACAGCAAATTTTTATTTTGTGCTTTAAGGTGAACAGAATTATTTGCATCCATTGTCACATTATCTCACAGTAACCCCATTGGGTAGATATGACAGGCTTTTTTTATCACCACTTTAGATGATGGGAACCAAGGCCCTGAGAGGTTACCTTAAGTGACTTGTCCATTTTCATGTTTCCTCATTTTGGTCACTCTTCTCTGGAAGTTCTCCAACTTGTCATTGTCCTTCCTAAAATGTAGCTTCCAGAACTAAACATGTTTCTTCAGTAGTTTGACCAAGAGAAGAGCATAGTTTGATGACATTATTACCTTCTTTGTTCTGAATGCTCTGCTGCCTCTGTTAATGCAGCCTTAAAATCACATTAGCCTTTTTGGTTGCCTTATCACATGGTTGAACTCATTTTGATCTAAAACTTAGATCTTTTCCACTTGTCTAGCTAGGCTTTTCCCATCTGTCACTTGAGAAGCTGATTTTTTAAAACTCCAGATGTAAGACTTTATACTTATCCTATTTCAGTGTCATTTTTTTTAGATTATTACTATTGTTCTAGATCTTTTTGGATCCTAATTTTGTACTACCAAGAAAAACTGCTAGATATTAGAGTCAGAAAGCCCAAGTTCACATCCAGGTCTGTCATCAGTAACTCTCTGACTCAATTTCCCCACATAAAAAATTAATAATATTTATCCTGTCTACCTCACAAGTCTGTTGTGAAGATCAGATGAGATAATGGATACAAAGTGTTTGTAAATTACTGTGTAAATGTCAGTTATTGTTACCAGAAAGGGCTTAAAAATCACCTATTCCTAAGGTGAAAAGCTGAGAAAGCTGAGTTCTAGAAAGTTTCATTTAGTTACTTATTCCCAGTCACACAAGTAGTTTTAGTGGAAAAACTGGGACTAGAACTCAGAGGTTTTGGCTTCAACTACAGTATTCTTTCTAACTACATGTTACTTCTCTTCATCTGAGCTACCAAGACACCAGCACATTTTACTTTTCAAAGTATTTCCATCCCAAATCCATCTTACCTTAGTATTAAAAGAAGGCTATTAAGCTGGTAGAGTGGACATTATTCTGATTTTACAAATGAGGAAAGTGAGCTGTGGTGAGTTTAAGTTGCTTATGTGCACGGCCATGTGCAGGACAGTATGATACAGTGGTTAGAGAACCAACTGTAGAGTCAGGAAGACCTGGGTTTAAATACTGGACAAATACTGACTCTGGGCCAAGTCACTTAGCCTCCAGTGACCCAGACAAACTCCCTGACACAGCTGGTTTCGTAGAAAATGCTAATCTGCATTGGATGAGGCTCTTATCCCATGTACAGTCAGTCATGCAAACAGGAGCAGACATACCTCTAGTCTTGAAGACCTGTGTGCTTTGTGCCAGGCAACTTATCTGTGTATTTTAGTTTCTTCAGCCAGCCTCTGGCTGGTATTTGTCACTCCACTATTTAATAGGGATGATAGCAAAATTAATTAGAAAAAGTTAATTTTCTTGGCTTAAAGTACATCTTATAAAAAGATTTTGTGGTGTTAGCTGTACTGTCCTAATATAGCACAAAGCATTCCTACATGTTAGGTAAAATCTCATGTCAGCATAATTCTTTTAATAAGGTTCTTTTTAGGGGTGTGTGTGTGTGTGTGTGGTGTGTGTGTGTGTGTGTGTGTGTGTGTGTGTGTGTGTGTGTGTGTGTTTAAGTGTAACAATAAGTGAACCTGTCCTTGGTGTATTTTCAGAATTGCTTCAGATTGCTGGAATTAGTCCACATGGTAATGCACTCGGAGCATCAATGCAGCAACAAGTGAATCAACAGATACCTCAGGAAAAACGGGGAGGTGAAGTTCTAGATTCTGCCCATGATGACATAAAGCTTGAAAAAAGTAACATTTTGCTGCTGGGACCAACTGGGTCAGGTAAGTAACTCAGACATTTTCTTCCTTCTTGAGAAAACATTATATTATGTAGAAAAGGTACGCCTAGGATTTTTTGACATCCTTTATTATAGGATTGTGGTTCTTCAGAAGGAAGTCTAAAGGATCACTCTTATAAGTTGTCAGCTTCATGTAGGCTTCATGCTCAACAATGGGCCTGGTGTTGCTCCCTTGGAGGCCAGCACAGAAGTGTGGGCATCTTTGATGATTTGTAAAAACCCCTAAATCTGAAGAATAAAAGAGCCAGGAATGGGTTTGGAGAGGAGTTTGAGACTTTAACAGCGGGACCTTCTAGCTCAGTGCTCTGACAAATGTTGTCAATCATTGGCACATTTATGAAACTACTGT
Source organism: Pseudochirops corinnae (assembly GCA_028646515.1). NCBI lineage: Eukaryota > Metazoa > Chordata > Mammalia > Diprotodontia > Pseudocheiridae > Pseudochirops > Pseudochirops corinnae. The sequence continues at coordinate 91,909,895 of CM053589.1, forward strand.
GTGCACTGGACTGGACTAAGTTCTGGGAATACAAAGAGAGGGGAGACTGACCTTGCCCTCAGGGAACTCACAGTCTAATGGTAGAGAAGCAGCATGATGATTATATTCCACCCAGAATTCAGTTTTCAGTTTTGCTGTATTTCCAAAGTATGTGCCAGTGTGGATCCAGCAGAACTCTTGGTTGTTGTTTCTATTTGTAGGTAAAACGTTGCTGGCCCAGACTCTAGCTAAATGCCTTGATGTACCTTTCGCTATCTGTGACTGTACGACCTTGACTCAGGCGGGATACGTTGGTGAAGATATTGAATCTGTGATTGCCAAATTGCTACAAGATGCCAATTATAATGTAGAAAAAGCACAACAAGGTATATCTCTCTAGAATTCTCATACGTCCCCTACTTGATACAGAAATAAAGCTGTTGAAGTAATTGTCTTGTGGTATTAGAATGCGGGATTTTATTTTAGGTTAAGAAATCCTGTAAATGTTAAGAAGTATATATTTGTCACATATTCAGTCACACTCAGTGTATTCCAGAGAAGTCTACTCCAAAAGGAAATTGATGAAGTGACAGCACAGGTAGAAGTGGGCCAGATGACCCAGCCATCCAGGAATCACTTGCTTGTTATCGCCAGTCTCTGTCTGCCACTCATATTCCTGCCAATGTCATGGGGCTAAAACAGAGAGCAACTTAAGGGCACAAATGTTCATTGGTTGATGTGGACTTTTATTCTAATTGGAGACAAAGAAATAAATAAGATCCTGTGTTTAACTGCTGCTCCATGGCCCTTTTTCCCTCCCTGTCATCGTATTCCCTGTTTCCAGTCTTAAAAGACAAAAACAACCAACAGGTCTTTCCTGCCCTACCCCTACCCCCAATTTCTCTGGCTTATCTACACAAGCAGATAAATGCGATAGAAGTGAGAAAGGGCCGCCAGGAGAGGTTCTTTTCCAAGCTTCTTTTCAGGAAAAAGAACTGGAAACCTTATGATGAGGTAGACACAGACACACACATTCCTAGGAGGAAACATTTATATTACACCCTAGTAACACCCTGTAAATTATAGGGCATGAAAAAGATGAATGGGGTATAAGCAGTGTGGTTTGTGTGATAGCAAACAAGTGCATATGTTAAGTATAGCATTTTATAAGCTTACTTTCGCTATTTAATATTTTAAAGATAAGGTTATTGTATGTATTTCATATTTCATATTATAAATAGAATCCTCCTTAAATTATAGGAATTGTCTTTCTGGATGAAGTAGATAAGATTGGCAGTGTGCCAGGCATTCATCAGTTACGGGATGTAGGTGGAGAAGGCGTTCAGCAAGTAAGCAGTTGAATATTTCGTTCAAGCCCACTAAAAAGAAGGGAATACATCAACTTCCCAGATATGTTTGGTTTGGCATTTAATTAGAGTCCATGTTATTCATACGATCCCCACAATAAACTTCGTGTGTCGTCTTGCAAAATCCCAGAGTTTAAGAAAGTTGTTTTTGAATACTTAAATATCATATTACTTAGAAAATTTGAGTGTTTTCAAAAGAGAAAAGATCAAATTTAGTTTTCAGTGTCATTTTTCCAAGGCCCTTAAATTAAGCTTTAGTGACACTTGAGAAAGGACTTTCTCACAAATTATAAATCTTTAGAGAAAGTTCTATTATTTTATACACATGAATAAATTTGTCTTTGTTTCTTTTTCCCTTATGCTTACTGAGAAGACATGATTTAAATAGTTTTATTAATTTTTTAAAGAGTTCTTTGTAGAGTAAGAAATGAAATCATCATTTGTGTGGTGTCTTAGAACGTCCCAAGGGAAAGAGGCCTTAGAGATTTTCACTTTCTCACGTTACAGAGAAGGACATTGAGCCCAGAAGTTAAGCCCACATGACTTTTAGTTAATGGCAGAATTAAGATTGGAACTCAAATCTAAAACCGACTCCCAGTTTTGTGTTCCTTGCATTATCCTTGCTTTAGTAATCAACTAATTCAATTTATGATTTTAGGCAAGGAATAAATAGCAGAAACGCATCAATGATGAAAATTCAAAATAAATATTTTTTCCAGGATTCACTTTTTAAAAAGGCTAGTCTCAAATTTTAGTGTAGGTGAGGGGAATATTTTTGTTCTCATATGTTGAAACATTGTTAAACCATAACATAATTTGATTTCTTTCATCTATTTAATATTATTAAAATATAGGCCCTCTTGAATTTTTTTTCTCCCTCTGGGAAAATAAAAATAAAATCCTTGTAACAAATAAGCACAAATAGGCAAAACAGATGTCCATATTGGTTATGTCTAAAAATGTCTATCGTATTCTGAATATTAGTGCATCACTTTTCTAACAGGAGGTGGGTGGCATTTTTATCATCAGTCTTCTGGAATCATGATTGCTTATTACTTTGAACAGAGTTCAAAGATAAAAGATAGTTCTTAGTTAAAATGCCTCTTTTTCTTGAGGTCTGGGGAAAACATTAGGGACTGTAAGCAGTACCTTCAGAAATAGTTTATAAGTTCTGGGTTGAGTAACTAGCTCCTGTTTCTTAGTCTAAGGCATAGGGAGATGTGATCACATTTTTTTAAGTGTACTGAATATTGTAAAGTTGTTTTTCAAATAGATATATTTTGTGAAGGTTTTCCCAGGACCTAAGGAGTCTCAGTGTTTAACAGTAGAAATACAAAAACGGATTTTTAATTATGTTAAAGGCAAATTAAAATTTACTCATCTGAAGATTTCCTATGCCCCCTATAATAGTAACAGTAATCATGAATTTAGAAAAGCTCGATCACATGAGCTAAGAAATTCGGATGGATGATTTCTTGAGTAACAGGGTCTTGCAATGCTTCAGAAGAAACTAACCACAGATTATAATTTACATTTTACTTTTTTATGTTAAATGTGAAAGCTGCAAATTTTTTGTTTGTTAATTTTATCTGTCCGCTTTTCTTCTTTGAGAAAAGCAGTTTCAGTTTTTCTTTTTTTTCCTCCTATCCTACATTTACTATTATGTGGTGTTATAAACTTTTCATTTTTTTCTTTAGGGTTTGTTAAAACTGTTAGAAGGTACAATAGTCAATGTTCCAGAAAAGAATTCCCGTAAACTCCGTGGAGAAACAGTACAAGTTGATACAACAAACATACTGTTTGTTGCATCTGGTGCTTTTAATGGTTTAGACAGAATAATCAGCAGGAGGAAAAATGAGAAGGTGAGCTGTGACTTAATAAAATGAGGTCATTAGTAATTATTTCTATTAAAATGGTATTTTATTTTACTTGCTCTTTAAGCATATTCAAAACTGGACTCATCTTCTCCCCCCAAATCTATCCCCTTTTCAAAATGTGTTTTGTTTCGAGCATTACTATATATATATATATATATATATATATAGTCATCTGCCAAGTCTTGGCGGTGTTATCAGCATCACGTGTCTCACATCCATTTCTTTGTTTCTCTTCACTTAGCTATCACTGTGGTTCAAGGCCTTATCATCTCTTGCCTCCTCATTTATCTCCCTACCACAAGTGTCTTCTGCACTCCAGTCCCATCTTCCACATAGCCACCAAAGTCACTTCCCTACTTTAAACCTCAGTGTCTTTCTGTTACTTCAAGGGTTAACTCCAGATGCTGCTGGTATTTAGAGGCCTTTCCTGATCATCTCCTCCATAGTTATTTGTGCTTCCTCTCCATACCCCCCAATTAACTTGTATTATTTTTCATATTTTTTGCATATACTTATTTGTATATGTTGTCTCTACCAGTATATTAGAAGATTCTTGAGGGCAGAGACAGTTTGATTTTTGTCTTTGTGTCCACAACAAAGCATAGTGTCTGGCTGTAGTAGTAGGTACTTGTGGTTTATCCTTCATACTCAAAGAGGACAGATTGACATCATGATGTTGGGGGTCAAGGTACAGTGTGTTTGACTGTGACTGATTAGTACATTGTAAGCTTGGAAGGCTCTACCACAAGTCAGGCATAAACAGTCCATTTGAACATTAGGGATGGAGATTTGTGCATCTCACATCTCCTTTGAGCTATTACAGTTCTACTTTGTTCATAGAACATAGCACCTTTTTTGATGCAGGCATGCCATGCTACACAGTCCTATGCCAGTATGTCCCATGTCACATAATTGATGTTAAAATTCTTCAGAGAGACATTGATAGTTTCCTTGTACTGCTTCTTTTGACCACCACATTAGTACTTTGCCTTATTCGAGTTCTCGGTAAAATAGTCTTTTAGGTACTTAATAAATGTTGATTGATTGACTTTCTATAATATTAGACCTATAGTATGAAGTCTCATAACTAGCCTGTTGTAAGTCATAGATCATTTTTAAAATGTAGTATTTTCATAAGAAACACTAGAGGTAGTGTAGTAGATAGATCGTAGGCAAGTCACTTAACCTCTGCCTCAGTTTCCTCATGAGGATAATAATAGCACCTACTTCCCAGGGTTTTTCAGGATGCCTTTTCTGTTATAATAAAAAGCATATATGCTCCTTCTATAGCTACTTAATGTAAAAAAAACTTTCTTAGCTATATACTTTTAAAAAATAACATTTGTTATCAGAGAGAAAGCTGTAGATCTTGTTATTATAACAACATGCAAAAACACTTTTTGCTGCTACTGTGTTTTCATCAAACTTAATTTTTAGAAGTATGTGTATACCTTCTCAATAAATTGACAGTTCAAAGGCAAGGGCCGTTTAAATGTAAATATAAAATTGCATCTCCTTACCTTCTCATGGTTTAATTCATGCATACTTACTATCTTTCTGCATTGTCATCTTATGATATCCTGTCATTCAAAAACTTCCTATTTCTAATCAATTGAACTGGAATAATGTGCGTGTGCACGCGTGTGTGTGTGTGTGTGTGTGTGTGTACATGCATATATTATGACCTTTTTACATTTGAACTGATACTAATTAGTATTTTCCTAATTTTTTTGGTTTTTTTTTCAATTTTTTTTTTACTAGTGCATATGAAATAGGAATACTCTTCCAATTTTCCTGCATGTTTGTAAGAAAAGTTTTTTAAAAATAAAGAAGCACAACTTCACATGGAGGAATGGGCACATTTCTTGATTGATATCAGTGTTGCAAGAACAGTTGTAATGATTTTATTTTCTTTTTTTACTTTAGAAGCTGATATTCTGTAATGTTTATCATTTTGATTTTTGTCTATAACATAAAACCCCACTGAATATATCATACCCACTTTTAACCTTAGAATTCCTTATAACTTTGTGTTTTTCTTTGACAGTATCTTGGATTTGGAACACCAGCTAATTTAGGAAAAGGCAGGAGGGCTGCAGCAGCAGCAGATCTTGCTAACCGAAGTGGTGAATCAAATACTCACCAAGACATTGAAGAAAAAGATCGTTTATTACGCCATGTGGAAGCCAGAGATCTCATTGAATTTGGCATGATTCCAGAGTTTGTGGGACGGTTACCCGTGGTGGTTCCCTTGCATAGCCTAGATGAAAAAACACTTGTACAGATTCTTACTGAACCACGTAATGCAGTTGTTCCCCAGTACCAGGCATTATTCAGCATGGACAAGGTTTGATCATTTTTCCTCTTATTCAGTCTGATTATTTTAAAATTTCTCTTATGAAATTCTCTAAACCAACCCTGCAAATTAAAAAAAGTCACTTCTACTACAGTGAATACCAACTGATAACTTAACCAAACATCGAAGACAGTGAGATCCAAAAAGTTGAGGGGAAGGCACACAGAGTTGGAGCTGTGATGGGGATTTGTTTCTTCCTTGTTATAGAGTAGTAGCGGTGATTAAAAAAAAACAAAAACAACCAAACCCAAACCCAGAAACACGGAGAGGCAAGTCACATCACAGCCTCCTAAGAATATATCAGTGCCCATTTTTGCATATCAGCTTCTCATCATGGATTGATCATATATATCCATTACTTTAAAAAATAATATTTATAGAGAAAAAGTGTTAAATGGTTAACTACAGAATCCTTATTCAAAGAAGAATTAACATCTCAAAGATCTATAGCTGGCTACTTTAGCTCCTACTTGAAAGAAAAGTCCTAAAGTTTTATGAGTAATAAGTAAATGTAGGACCTATTTATTTAAAGAGTTAAATTAAGTTATTGGGCAGGAGGAGGAAATTATCAAAGGTGATACTGGAAATTCTCTATATTCCAAAGAACTTCTGCGTTCTTTGGTACAATAAAATCTCCTTAATTTAAATGCTTCTAATTTGGAATTTGCGTTTAAGAGGACAGCTGGGCTGAAGTTTACTTTCATACTTTTTTCTGAAGGAAAGAATTTGCTAAGCAATAAGTAGGTAAGCAGAATTTTAAGTCTGTAATTTTAAAGGAATAGCTGTTTAATGACTTGGACCAAATCATTTTATGTTTCTGAGAAATGAGGGAGTTCAAGTCATAAGGTACCTCCTTTTTGTGAGGTGCTTTGGTAAGCACTGGGGCCACAAAACTAAATAGTCTGTTTGAGCTCACGAGGAATTTATATTCAGTTGTGGAGATATGGCACATACACAGATAAGCAAATAACAAGGTACAAGATGATTTCAGGAGGAAGAGCACAGTAAGAACTGGAAAAATCAGGGAAAACTTCACATAGGAGGCAGTACCTGAGGTGAAATCTGAAGGAAACCAGAGGTTGTAAGAGATGGAGCTGAGGAAGGAATTAATTTAAGTACAGGATACAAGCCTGTGCAGAGGCTGAGAATGTGAAATGTTGCTTTCAGAGAACAACTTTTGTAGTCAAGTTTGATTGGAGCATAGTATGTGCAAAGGCAGAAGTAACATGAAATAAATCTGGAAAGGTAAGTGGGAGATTAGGCTTTAAATGCTAGGGTTAGAAAATTGCATTTGACTCTAGAAGCAATAGAGAGCCTGTGAAGGTTTAAGAGCAGATGGTAATGCAGTCAGGCTACGTTTTAAGGCAGGGCATTAAAAAAAAAGAAGCACTAGGTTTTGGGACAGGAGTTTTGGTGTCAACCTGTGTGCCCTTTTTTAAATTGGTTGGACCAGATAATCTTTGAGGATTGTTTCATATCTAATAGTCTGTACTTACAGAATTCAGAGAAATTTTTGTGTTAGATATATTTGTAGATATATTTGTTTACTCTAAAAATTGAGAAAGCTTGTTACAAGTCATTTATAGCTATTCATTAAAATAAACACTCTTGGGGAAACTTGCCTTTGTAAAGTTAGCTTGTTACTGGACATCTGCTCACAAATTTTTTTAAAGTACATTTTTTGAAAAGCGTTGCACAATTTGATTTTTAACAGTTTCAGCTGTCCTCCAATCATTCTGAATTAGTGAGGTTTCACTATAATTTAAGAATATCATGAAAGACCTAAATATATAAAACCTAACAGATAAACCCAAGCCAAAGGAGTTGATATTGGTCATTAAAGACTAAACTCAATGATAATGTTCATTGTTACTGAGTCATTTCAGTTGTGTCTGATTGTTTGTGACCTCATTGGGATTTTCTTAGCTAACATTGGAGTGGTTTGCCATTTCCTTTTCTAGCTCATTTTCAGATGAGGAGCTGAAGTAAACAAGATTAAGTGACTTACCCAAGGTCACACAGCTAGTAAATGTCTGAGGCTAAATTTGAGCTCAACAAAGAGGAGGCTTCCTGACTTTAGGCCTTGCACTCTATCCACTGCCCAGCTAGCTGCCCCACCAGTGATGTCTACATCAGGACAAAATAGTTGTCTCACTCATTAATTGTATTTCCATTTACACAAGTGTTTCCAAAGATACCATTTTTTCTCTAACATTAATAAATAAAAATCAGTTTGAATTTTCATAAATTTTATGTTTGAAACCAGAAAATAAATTCAGTCAGTATTTCTTTGGCTGACACAGCCTAAGTGATGCATGAAATCATACTTTAAAAATCAGTCATTGTAACAAGGGTTAATAAAACTAACAAAATATTTTTGCTAATTATTTTTCCTTTTTTTTTTTAACATGATACTGTTTCATTTATTGAGTTACTGAATCTTTAAAATATATAACACAAAAAAAGTATTTTCAATGGGACTCTGCAGAATCACAAAAGTTGGAAGAGATTTCAAAGGTTTTCTAATCCAACCCATACCTAAAATATCAAGCCTTTGGTTAAAGTGATTGAGAAACTGCTACCTCCCGAAACTGCCCATTCCACTTGTGGAAGTTTTCCTTACATTGCCCCTAAAGCTGCCTCTGTAACTTCCACTCTTTCCTTTTTGTTCTTATCTTTGGAACACAGCCAATCTAATGCATCTGTCTTACCATTAGATCTTGTCATTCAATATTTTAGTTATTATCAGCTTGGGTTGGCCGCAAATTTTGATACACTTGTCAATCTATAACTTCTTTAAAATCATAGATAGAATGTTAATCAACAGAACCAAGGGCATATTTTTTGATCTTTGAAAAACCTCTTGATGTAACTGACCCACAATCAGTTGGGCATGTGGTTTTATGGATTTTTGCCCAGTGGTGTTGCTGGTTTTGTATTGATTGACCCATATTTTCTTGTTTGGGCCATTTGTGCAGATTTGGAAAGATAACTAAAATTAGGGAGCATTTTGTGGCCAATGTTGAGATAAAACCTGAATCCTTGGCTTCATTTACATAATGCTCTTATTAGTGGAACTAGTCCAGAGGGAAAATGAATTTTGTGTTAAAGCTTCAATGTGCTTTCAATTCTACAGCCTCTTCAGAATTCCAAGATGATACTGGACAGTGTCTCAGAAATCATATGCTAATAGATATTTGTGCAGAATATAACAATAACATTTCAGGATATTCTACATTTTTAAAAAATGCACTCGTACTCTGTTTAAGTCAAACACAGATTTGGGACACAGAGGAGGGGATGATCATCTGCTCAGTGGGTCAGGGAAAGGAAAATGAAGTAAACGTGTATAGTGGCTGCTGTGTTCTAGGTGCTGTGCTAAGCATTTTTTAAACAAATGTTATCTTACTTGATCCTCATAACCACCTTTTGAGGTATATATTATTATCCTCATCTTATATCTGAGGAAACTGAGGCAAATAGAAGTCACATGACTTTGCCAGGGTCACAGGGCTAGTGAGTGTTGAAGCTAAACTTGAACTTCTCCACTGCACCACCAACTGCCTCTGGCTTTATAAGAGTATTTGTTAGAGAATTCCTTTAATTAGGCTCTCCTAGTACATGTAACTTAACCAAAATTCATTCCTTTCCCAGTTTCTATTTTTGTTTTTTTTCGTAATTAACTTTTATTTTTAGTTTATATCATTCATTTCCACGAGATTTTGAGTTACAAATTTTCTCATCTTTCCCCTACCCACCACCCCAAAACAGCGATCCCACTGTATACCCCTTCCCCCAATCTGTTCTCTCCTATGTCCTCCCCCATCACCCCTCTGACTTTCTGGTAGGGCAAGATGGATCTCTCTACCCCTGTGCCTGTATATCTTAATTCCCAGTTGCATGTAATTAATAATAATAATTATATACATATACATATATATTTTTTTTCAACATTTGATTATAGAACTTTAAATTCTAGATTCTTTCTCTTCCTCCCTCATCACCCATCCCCACTAGAAAGACAAGCAGTTCAGTACAGGCTGTACATGTGTAGTTACGCAGAACATCTCTACAATGGACATATTTTGAAAGACCTTTCCCAGTTTCTAATCATAGCTGTAATTACATTTCTAAAAACTTCAAAGGTGATCATTGCTTTTCTATTTGGAATTCTTATTTGAAATACTTATTTCTTTGACTAAATGAAATAAGAATTTGTGTTGTTACCCACTTTTTCTTCAGCTGAATTGGTTTCCTGTGACCGATTTAGGTACATTTCATCTTTCACCACTTAGAGAGATGTAGAATTTTCATCTTTCATACAAGTATGTAAAAAAATGTGTCTCCGCTTTCTGGCATCTTCATGCCTGTGTACACATGTATTGGGCAGAGACTTTTGTGGGCTCTCAGTGAGGCATGGCAGCCATGCTCCTGTTTTTCTAAAGTCCAGCAGAGACATCAGTAGAGCCCTGGCTCTATTGAGGGTCTGAAGTTGGTGACAAATGCAAGTTAGTTCTTTTCATATAGTAATAGGAATATAGTTAGTTGTGTGGGTTGTTTGTCTTGTTTTATGCCAAATAATAAGGTTCCTGAAGAAGAGAAGCTTCTGTCCGACGGCATTAGAAATATTTTGTTGGGAACATGTTTAACCTCGTATTCTTAATGAATGATTCTAAATGATGTAGTACATATTATAATAAGAAATCTAAAGTCAGTATTAAATGCATATAATGTCTACAGTATATTATTTTATGTTGCAAATAAGTGGCACACGAATAGATTTTTGGACCTGGAGTTGGGAAGACCCAATTTAAGTCCAACCTCATACATTTGGTAAGTGCAGGACCCTGGGCAAGTCACTTACTCTATACTACCTCAGTCTCCTCATCAGTATACTGATAGCACCTACCTCCCAGAGTTTTTGTGAGGATAAAATGAGATATTTGTAAAGTACTTTGAAAACCTCAAAGTACTGTATAAATGCTAGTTGTTATTTCATTCAGCAAGTACACAAATGCTTTGTATAAGGCTCTGGGTTAGGTAGTATGTTGGATACACATATTAAAGACATAGTCCCAGCTCTAGGATATGTACATGTGTAAGAAAATCGAAAAGCATTACTAGTGTGCGTGTCAGGTGCTCTGCGGTGTGGGAATATTTGATAAGTGTTGTAAGAATGGTACAACCAATATGCTGTACTATTTCAGAGAAGGGAGGGTAATTAAAGAATGCTCACTAGAGGGAATAGCATGTGAAATGGGTATTGAAGGATGGATAGAAATTTGGTAGTTGGGGAGAAGGCTTTTCACACAAGGGAAAAATCACATGAGCAAAGCAGGATAGGGCAAAGTACATTCAGAGAATAAAGGGGTTTAGTCAAAGCTTAGAGAATGTGTAGAAGAGTAGTGGGAGATAAGACTAGAAAGGTAGCTTTTGGGCCAGATCATGGAAAGCCTTGAATGCCAGCTGAGGAGTATGTACTTTATTTCCTAGGCAATGGGGACCCATTGAAGATTTTTCAGGAGGGGAGTGACATGATCAAAATGGTGTGCAGGATGAATTGCAGGGAGGAGAGACTGGAGGCAAAGAAACCAGTTTTAGGCTATTGTAGTAGTCCAGGCATAAGGTAATAAAGGCCTGGACTAGGGTGGTGGCAGGCCACCCTATGGCCACTTAGGAAAGCTTTATCAAACATCTAACAAATAATCTTTTTTTTTTTAATATGTAGTGTGAGCTTAATGTTACCGAAGATGCTTTGAAAGCTATAGCCAGATTGGCTCTAGATAGGAAGACTGGTGCAAGGGGCCTTCGTTCTATCATGGTGAGTTTGCATCACCTTACAAGACCTATATTGTTTTCACTTTGACTTTCAAAAGAAAAAATGTGTGTGTGTGTGTGTGTAGTATGTGTACACATATATATAACATGCACACACACACATTCAGTACACCAAACAGTAACTCAGTTCAGAAAGAGGTCATTCTGAGGGAAAGAGAGCCTTCAGTTGGGATATGCAAGTGGGATACTTAAGGAGAAGAAATTATAGTAGTTACCTAAATCTAGCTGAATGACCTCTTTCTGAACTGAGTTATATTTTTGTATGCTGAATATAAAACAAGAGCTTATCCTTTGGATATTTTTGCCATTCAGTGGCTATATAGAAAGTGCAAGAATTTAGGGTTGAACTTCAGTTTCCTATATAATCTTATTTTTTCTCCCATAGGAAAAGCTGTTACTAGAACCAATGTTTGAAGTACCAAATTCTGACATTGTATGTGTGGAAGTTGACAAAGAAGTTGTAGAAGGAAAGAAGGAACCAGGATACATTAGGTAATGTGAATTATTATGCCAAAACAAATTCATAATTTTAAGTACAGTTACTATGTACATGAAAATAGTATAAAACCTCTGTTACATGATTAATACATGACTTAAAGTTTAAGGAATTTCTCAAAGATAATTTATTGCATGGGCTTATAAAATGTAGTATTTATGAGCCATTTTTAAAAATCTAAAACTTGATTTTTTTTAACTTAAAGAAAAAACAAATAAATAAAACCATCAAATGCAGTTTGAATTTATGAATAAGTAGGTTAAATGTTTGTGTAGTGTATATGAATTGACAATGCAGTCTTTTCTTTCTTATCTCTGAGGAACTCTTCCACTTCTATTCTATAACCTATACCCTGCTTTCTGAGACCTTACTCCTTCAATTATTTACTCTTTTTCTTACCTATTCACTTTTTCTCCTTTACTTTGGCACCTTACCTGCCCTCTTCCTACAAAACAATTACATCTCCCTTATTTTGGGGGTTAGGGGAAACTTTTTTGAAGTAGGTGTCATTTCTCTCCCCAAAATTCTTGAAAGAATAGGTTATACTTGCTTGCTCTACTTTGTTACCATTCATTCACCCCTTAGTTCCCAAAATATGATTCCTGCTACCTCAGCAACTCAACTGAGAATGGGCTCTTTTAAGTCACCAGTAATTTCTAATTGCCAATTCCAGCTCTGATTCTTATTTTCTTCTCTACAGTAATCAGTCTTGTTGCCCATTCCTTCTTCCTTTTATTTTCTAATCTTTTTTTAAAAATTTACTTTCAATCTTTTTTTACCTCTCTGGTAGCTCCTCAGTCTCCTTTGTTGGTTCCTCTTTCTCCTTTTACCCCTTGAATATTGGTGTTCCTCATATTTCTGCCTTTGACTCTCTGATGCTCTCTCTCTCTCTCTCTCTCTCTCTCTCTCTCTCTCTCTCTCTCCCCCTCCCTCCCTC
>CM053589.1:91923244-91938514 GCA_028646515.1 Pseudochirops corinnae
ACTTGTTTCTCCTTCTGGCCTTGTTACATCTGTTAAATAATACCACTGCTCTCACAGTCACCCAGATTTCAAACTCTGCATTTCTTTTACCCTTTCTTCCTCACACCCAATATTTGATTAGTCATCAGTCCTGTTATTTCTGCTTCTTTGATATTCTTCACATAAGTTCCCTTTTTCTCTTCTTACAACTACCGTCCTAATTCAGACTTCCTGTAATTAACATTTGGATTACTATAGTAACCTACTGGACAGTCTTCTTCTTGTCACTCCTTTTTTGTTTTATATTGATAGTCATATTAATCTTTCTCAAAAAGTCTGATCATGTGAAATCTCCATTTTCACTTTCCAGAAACCTTCAGTAGCTTTCTGTTTTCTACCAAATCAATTCCAAAGCATTCAAATTCCTCCCAACTTACTTTTCCACGTGTGTCTCAGTAAGAGAACATTTCTCAATCATTTTGCTCACATATTCCCTTCTCTCTAGTTCCCCATTTGCCACTCTTTTCAAGTTTTGCCATGAAATCTTTGCCTAGGAGTGCATTATGCCTCTTTTCTTGCATTTTCACATCTACCTCATCATTATATTTATCCCTCCCACATTGCAGAAGGTTTAGGGGCATAGCACCCCTGCATTCTGGAAAATCCCCATTAAAATTTTTTGGCTTTCCATACCAGACAAGAAGTTTGAATTTGTTCTTTTTCTTCTGTGGGGTGTTGCTGTACATCTATTTTATGTATTTCTGAGTTTCCAAACTTTTCCTTTGTCATCTGTTGACCTTTGTGTGTCATCTGTGGCTTCTGCAAAACACCCCAAAAATTCCCATCTTAATTTCTTATGTGATATATGAAAACTGTGATGGGGAAAATCAGGATGTGGAAGGGATAACTGTATGTCTTTTTTCGAATTTTTCGAATACCAACAAAGGAGAAAGGGTAAAGCTTGACCAAGGCTTTTTGTTTCAACTTGATCATAAGAAATTTTACATTCATCTATTTTTTTTACATTGGAAAGAATTGACCGATTTTAACTATATTTGGTTTACTTGTTTTTTTTAAAAACCAACTGTGAAAATAATTTTATGCCTATGCCAGAATATATTTTGGAAGGTGAAGAGTATGAAAATTTTACAAAGAACTCTCGAACTCTCCAGGTTTATTTCTTATATTATATACTTTTATCTAAAAATAGACATAGAGGATTATATCAGTTTTTTTTAATTGCCAAAAAATGGATCAAACAAGAAACAAAAAAGACCAAAGACTTTTATAGACATTTAAAAAATACACATAGATTGTGAATATTCTCTTTAAGAAAAAGAATTGGAAGCATTTGCCATGGGAAATACCAAATAAACATGGAAAAAAGTTAAATTGTTATACCCTAGCACTTGGGAAACAACTAGTTACTGACATAGGAACTGATTGAAAAATCACTTGTATAGTCAGACTGTGAACTTGTTAGTACTAAATTAGAATTAAAATGAGATGTGATGTGGAATTAAGACAAACTCAGCTTGACCTATTTAAACTAACTTGTGACATCAAAGTATGAAAGGTGGATAAAGAAACAGATCTATCTGTACAAACTCAAGTCCTAATGGGGTTTAACTGGTAAAAATAAATTACTACAATGAAAGAACTGAAAGAACCTAGAAAGTGCCTTAGCCAAGCAAACACTTGAACTCCTTAGCAAGGAAGAGGTATTAATTAAGGACAACAACACTGCTTTAGAATGTCAGCTTATTAGTAAAATCTGTGAGTGTGAAATATTATGACCAGTTTTAGTTCATAAGACATTGACCAACATTGGAAGTAAAAGCAGATTTACAGAAAGGGTGGTAAAAGATCAAACTTAATGGTGAACATTTTAAGGAGAACATTTAAAAATGAAATGGAAGGAAGACAACAGACAAAAATAAGGAAAAGATCTGAGAGAGTAGAAGAATCATTAAAGTACTAAAATTGTTGTTCACCCAAAGAGCCACAAAAAGATATGCCTGGGAGTGTGAGTAGGCTGTATCATGTTGCCAGGAAGCAGCTTCAAAGATATGATCAGTAAGATACTTGATCAGAAAAGGAGGTGGGCTGGCTTTGCAGAGTGATAGAGCTAGGAGGACCTGGGCAAGTCACTTAACATCTCTGGGCCTCAGTTTCTTATATTTAAAATAAAAGGTTTAGACAAGGTACTCTTTAAAGTTGCTTCCAATTCTTAAATCTGATACAGCAATACCATGTAGGTAGAGCAAAGGATAACCTATATTCTTCATGGGTAGAGAGATCTAAAGGAAAGCCTTTGGCACGTTAGGTGGACCCCTAGGAGGGCTTAGCTGTATGGTTTATGGACTAGAGTTACATAGGCTGTGGTGGGTGGCATGGATTGGTTGCTATTTGCATCATTCATTCAACAAGCATTTTAAAGCAGTTTCTATTTGGAAAGCACTGGAGAGATACAAAGACAAAAATTAATAGGTTCCTGTCCTCATCTTACTTAAATTCTACTGGGATGAGAGTTGGAACATATACATAGATAATTAATTCAGTACAAAATATATACAAAGTAAATACAAAGTGTTTTCTCTGGAGGGTGCTAACATCTAAGGAGCTCAGGCCCCTTGTAGGAGAGACTTTTGAAGTCAGCTCAGGATTCCAAGAGGCTGAAATGAGGAGGGGTTACATTCAAGACAACGCATGCAAAGACCAAGAGTCAGGATAGAGTGTTGAGTACTGGAATCTGCAAGTGGGCCAGTTTGACCAGTAATAAAGAATTAGCCTGGAAGCCAGACTGGGAAGGGCTTGAATTGCCAGATTAAAAAAATGATATATTTTATCCCCAAGACAATAGGGACCTAGCAATACTTCTTGAGCAAATGATATTGCCAGGCCCATGCTTTAGAATAGAACTTAAGCAGCTGTATGAAGAATGGATTAGAAAGAAGAGCAATTTAGGGAATAGTTAGGAAGCTATTCCACTAGTTCAGGTCAGAGATGAACATCAGAAATAAACATTTCAGTGTAGTGTTCACTTGTTTGAGTATTAAAGGTGTTGGGGAAAATGTATTAATTAGTTGTGTTAAAGTTAATTTGAGTTTTTTCCAGCTATGAAACACTGACATGTTGATTGGAATTTATTTTTTATTTGCATCTAGAAAGACATACATACAGAGACTTTTCAATTGTTTTTTAAAAAGTAACTTACTGCTTTTCATCATAGGGCTCCAGCTAAAGACTCATCTGAAGAGGAGTATGATTCTGGAGTTGAAGAGGAAGGATGGCCTCGGCAGGCAGATGCTGCTAACAGTTAAAACACTGTTAACATTATCCCATAGAAATTTTTCCCTTTTGTTTTAAGATCATAACTGGCTTTACAGTCTGACATTAAAGGCATTGGATCTATCCTGGATATTATACATGGTCAGAAGCCTTTAGGATAAGAATCAGATCATGTATGTTATTGTAACATCACATTGATTTTATGCAGTGGACATTATGTGGACTTTAATGGCACAATGTTCAAAAATAAAATGTACATTTTTTGGTTCAGTTTTTTAAAATATGCTTTAACTAAATTCTGAAATTATTTTAAGCAATGCAGGTATTGCCAGTAACTAATGAATTTTACAATAATGTTACTCTACAAGTGGGAAAATAAATTTCCTTAAAAACTGAATGTTGATATACCATTAGTTTCCAACTTTTTTTTACCCACATTTGTTTCCTGAAGAGATCAGACTTTTTATTCACATTTGAAATTGAAATGGATACTGATGGTGACACATTAGTAATGGAAAAGTGCCCAACTGACGGTGACACATTAGTAATGGAAAAGTGCCCGAGATTACTGAATTTTGATGATGTTTAGTTATGTTCTTAGGCTGCTTTGCTAATTCATGACACCAACTTACCAAATGATTTCAGTATAAAAGGCAGTTTGCTTATTGGCCATTTGAGATGCACTTCAATGCAATGGAAAAGCAGATGTAATTGGAATCTCAGCAAATTTTTCACAGGAAAAACAATGAGGAATACAGCATGTAGGCATATTTAAATTTTAAGTAAAATACTTTTAATATTGTGCAATTACCTAAAGAGCTAGTGTGCATCAGTTTTTTGGTGCTGGATATTTGTCCAACCTCCTATTTCCACATCAAAGAAAGAAAATGTATATTTTATCTGTAATCAGTAGTGAACTTGTTCATACAAAAATGACTTCTAAGTTGTTTGTTCTCATTTGTTGTACATCTTTTTCTTGGTCATCATTGATTTGGGACTTGCAGCAAAACCCAAGAGGAACAAAATTGAAATCCCTTGAAGGACTTAAACGTGAACAAAAATTGATCCTTTAGCAGAAAACTTAGGAAAGTAGTAAAGGATTTTTGATTTTAAAAAAAAAAAAAATTAAATATCAAAATCTTCAGATACTTTGACAGTTTTTTTCCCTTCCTGTTAAGATGTTGCTGCAGGTTTGTTATTCATCTAGTTCAACTTTTTTTTTAATTTGAATTTAACACTGATTTAAACATTCATTTATTTTCGTTGTTTAGCCTGCTTACTAAAGATGAGGATTTTCCTCGTGCACTTTGTCAGGAAGAAAAAACATCAAGCTCTAACAATTTAGTTGCAAGCCCTAATCTTGTACTGAAGAGCCAATTTAATTAGGGCTTTCTTGACTTAGATAGTAGGAGAGTTGTGAAATATTTATCTCGATGGGAAAGGTACAGAGATGCACATTGACTAAGTCAGGTTATGTAGCAGTGAGCAGGAACAAAGAATCAATCCTTAGTCTCCCCGGTAATGGTTAAAGTTACTGTTTCAGGAAGTCCTTGATACTGTGTTGTAACTTCATTACTTTCCTTTTATTGTATAATTTTCCTTTTTGTAGAGTGGGAAAATTGAAGTAAATTTTAATTCTTTTGAGGATAATCCTCCAGAAACGGACCGGGAGACATTATAGTGACAACAGTAAAACAACTTGCATTTAGTTTTGGAAGTTGTTTATAACATTGTGATCGATGTTTTTAAATCAAAAGACAAATGCAGTGTAACTACAATTTGTACCTTGGAACTTATGTTTTGGCATTTGAATAAAACGAAGCTATTAATGAAACAGTTATTTTGTCATCTCCATGAAATAGAGAGCAATAAGCACCAGAGAGTCCCAGTAAGGGGGAGGGGAGAGGGATCGAACAGCCAAGGACTGAGAGCAGAAGTACTTTAAGAAATATGGCTGAAACTAAGGCATTCCTTTAAAGGAGAACTGGGGCCTCCAAGGCATTCACTTTGGAGACTCCGGTGGCTGACCTCGTATCCTTCGGAAAGCTTGTCATTTCTTTCGCCGTCCCAGACAGGTGAATCTCCCCAGCACCGGGGCGAAGGGACAGCGTTTACGGGGAGGGGTCAACTAAAAAAAGGCCTCATTCATTGGCTGGCAGGCTCGGGGTGGGGCCATCAGTTCTTTCAGCTCGACGTCACATCCGGAAGAGTTGCCCTAGGAACCTCTCGGAGTGGTCTCGGGGGTCTCTTCCGGGTCTTCAGTACTTCCTCCTGGCCCACTGGGGCGATAAGGATAGTACTTCATGGCTCTGCCGCCTTTCCCTGGCCGCTTTGCTCCGGTCTGCCCGGTCCCCCCGCCACCACCTCCTCCTCCCCCTCCCACTCCGTTCCGATGCCTTCCCTTTGGGCCACCCCCACCTCCCCAGGCCTATCCGCCTCCACCGGTCCCTCCGCGGCTGGGGGCCTTCCTGGGGACCCCAGGCCCCAGCGCGGGCCCCTTCCTGCCGCCTCCTATCCCGCCGCCCCCGATCCCTCCACCGCCTTCTCCCCCCCAGTGCAGGCCTTTTCCGGGGCTCGAGGGGGGTGAACGGCTTCCGCCCCCCTCTCCTACCCCTCCGTGGGCCCAGCGCTGGGCAGAGGCCCCGCCACCCGATGGGCTCGGGGACACGGCCCTGCAGCGCCAGCGGGACCGCCAGTGGCTGGAAGCCGTCTTCGCAGCTCCACGGCGAGCGAACGGCCCACCGGCTTCGGGGGCGGCAGCAGCGGCTGCTCCGCCCGGCCCCAGCCTCGGCGAGCTCCGGGGACGGCTGCGCGGAGCCCTGCGCCTGGTGAGCCGGCTGCGCGGCCTGTGCCGGGCCCTGCGGGAAGCCGAGGCCGACGGGGAGGCCTGGGAGCAGCTGCACCAACAGGTAGCCCCGCTGCGGGAACAACTGCGCGGGGATCTCGAGCCGCTGAGCCAACCCGCCTATGTGGGCGCCGCGCGGAGGAAGCTGGAGCGCGTCCGCCGGCGGCGGCAGCGGCTCCGGGAGCGGGCGCGCGAGCGCGAGGCCGAGCGCGAAGCGGCCCAGGCCCGGGCGGCAGAGCGCGAGGAGGAGATCGACCGCTGGAGGAACAAGTGTGTGCAGGAAGTGGAGGAGAAGGCCCGGGTAAGCCCAGAGGCCGAGGGACGCGCCCCCAGCTTCCCTGGGCCTCGCCCCGTGACCGTGGTCCCCATGGAGAGCCCTTCCAGCCTTACCCCCGGGATGCCATCCTCCTCAGCCC
The DNA here is from genome assembly GCA_028646515.1 of Pseudochirops corinnae. NCBI lineage: Eukaryota > Metazoa > Chordata > Mammalia > Diprotodontia > Pseudocheiridae > Pseudochirops > Pseudochirops corinnae. The sequence continues at coordinate 91,929,776 of CM053589.1, forward strand.
GCAAGGGGAGACTCCCACTCCCCAGCACACCTGCCGCTCTGGAAGAAATGCCAGAAATAATTTTAGTTGTAGGGCAGGCAAATAGAGCAATATTCAGAATTTCTCCCATACTCCTGCATCTGAGATTATTAGCACCACCATAGGTGGTTTTAGCTGCCTAGGCAAGATTGGAAATTTTCCATTAAAAAAAAAATAGAAAATGGCCCTTCCACCATTTCCCACCCCCACCCCCGTGTTCTACAGTCACCTCCTTATCTCTCCTTTCTATGATAATTATTAACTTTTGTATAACTTCCTAAGTGCCAGGCACTTTTATGATTATGATCTCAACCTGGGAGACAGGTGCTCTTATTATCCCCATTTGGTAGATGAAGAAATTGAGGCAAACAACTTAAGTAACTTGCCCAGAGTCCCACAGCTGGTAAATGTCTGAGTCTGCATTTAAACTCAGATCTTCCCAACTCCAGTCCCAGCACTGTATCTGTTGCACTGCTGAGATGCCTGTACTGCATTCATTAGTGTCCACATGCCCCCTGGTTGCCTAGGCACCTTCCACTCCCTTTCCTTCAGAGATGTACCTGAATAGTTGTCCCTTCCTCCCACCATCTCACATTCAAAACTCCTATTTCCTCAGGGCCATGATCTCATTTGTCACATAACTCAAAAGATTGTAAGTCTAGAGCTGGAAGGGACCTTAGAATTCTTCTAACCCAGCCTTCTTATTTCACAGATTAGGAAACTGACACTCTGTCAGGTTAAGTGAAGAGTACACAACAGTACTAATTGATAACAGTTTATTCTTCCTTCCCCCAGTAATCCAAAGGGTCGTATTATCCGTGCTATTTCAGGTACTGCTTAATTAAATGGGGAAAATTTGGGAGGTAGGAAGATTTTATTGCCACCCTTAAAATTACACTTTCTAGGCAACTCTTTTTTTAAGATGGGCCTTGAAGATAGAGGCTAATAATTTGTTTTCCCACCAGGAGCAAGAACTCAAAGTTGCTGCTGATGGTGTTTTATCAGAAGTGAGGAAAAAGCAAGCAGATACTAAGAGAATGGTGGATATTCTTCGAGCCTTAGAGAAACTGAGGAAGCTGAGAAAAGAGGCTGCAGCTAGGAAAGGTAATTTAACATACATCCTGGGTTGTGCTGGAGCCAGTTGACTTGTTAAATTTTCAGTTCGAACATTTACACTTTGGAAATCAGCAAATGTTACACATTTTGTCTTGCTCATTGGACTTAAGAAAGTGATGGGTAAGATTTAAATAATGTAGATGAGACTTTAAAGTGCTCTGTAGCAGCAAGCCCCCTAGCATACCCAGGGTGGCTGCTAGCATAGGTTCTTAGATCTGCTTTTCTAAAGGAAAGCAACTCAAAATGGGTTAACAGTCTTACTTTAACCAACCAAACATATATCATTTACCTAGTTGAGGGGAAAAAGTCAGCATCCTGAACTTCAGAGAATGCAAACAGAAGTTACAAGCAGACAAAAAAACCGATCAGCAGACGGCTTCCAACCATCTGGCCATTACATCCATACCTAGTCAGTTACCAGAGAGGGAAGCACCAACATCTGGGTTTTTCAAAGTGGGGGGGTGGGGGTGGGGTGGGGCTCAACTGCTTCCCAGAGTCTCGTCTGGCCAAATCACACAACTCTTCTCAAAGTGAGCCCCAAAGCAAAACCTCACATCAGGGCGTATATATAGCCTTCTCCTGGATGGGAGAATGTCACAGCCCTCTTGACCCACTGCCCAAGCACAAAGTAATAAGGCACGGGCATTACTGAAGAACAAGCCTCCCACCACAGGCTCCACGTGACCACATTCAGCCCATTAGGGGGCAGAGTATACTTTCAAATCAGGGAATGTTCTCAGAGCCACTTAAGCCTATCAAAAGGCCCAGGGGCAGGGAAGATCTTCAGATTCCCATAACATGCTCCCAATATAATTTTTCCCCCCGATCCTGTTGTTTATGCTCATGTCCAGTGCCAGTATGATTCCCTTAAATTTCAGGTCTAGCCCTGTCACTGCCCTGTTCAGTAAATTGCTTTGGCTTTTTATCTAGAATCAAATACAACATCCTCTGTTTAGCAGGTTAAACCCTTTCCATGCTGGCTCCATTCTGCCTTTCTAGCCTTGTTATCCATCACTACCACATTCCTTCTGTGTCATTTGCTGAGACTGCTCCCTGTCCCTCCACTTCTCTTACCACCTCCTCTGTGTGGCCTTTCTTGAACCTTCCAGGTGTGTTCTGATGAACTCTTCCTCCCAGCCCCCAAATTAAATTACCTTGCAATTTACATTGCTGTGCATTTTGTGTCTACTTGTATATATGTTATCTGTCTTGATAGAATGTAGCTTCTTTCCTGACCACAAGAAGTATTTTTCTGACTTTGTAGCATTTATACTTAAAGCTGTTTCTGGCCCATAGCAGCCACTTATCCTTAAATGTTGAATGGTTTGATTAGCAAAGACACAGTCCATTGGAGGTAGAAGACAACTGAATTCAGGCCCTGGCTCTGACACTGGTTAGACATCTCTCAGCATCATGTAAAACCTCCTTCAAGGGATTGTTGTGAGTCATGGCTAGGTGGCATTGTAGTGCACAGAGTGTTGGGTCTAGAGTCAAGAAGCCCGTGATTTAAATTTGGCCTTGGATACCTAAAGGTTGTGGGACCCTAGGCAAGACACTTAACCTCTCCTTGCCCCTATTTCTGACTCTGTAAAATGGAGATAATAGTAGCACCTACTTTGAAGGGTTATTATGAGGATCAGATGGGATGACAATTGTAAAGTGTTTAACCCAGTGCCTGGTACATGGTAAGCACTATCTAAATGTTTTGTTGTTTAGTCATTTCAGGCATGTTTGACTCTTTGTGACCCCATTTGGGATTTTTTTCTTTTCTTTTTTTTTCTTTCGCTTTATGGAGGGGGAAAGTAGGGCAGTTGGGGTTGTGACTTGCCCAAGGTCGTATGGCTAGCTTTGTGTTAAGTGTCTGAGGCTGGATTTGAACTCAGGTCCTCCTGACTTCAGGACCAGTGCTCTATTCACTGCGCTACCTAGCCACCCCAGGGATTTATTTTTCTTGCAAAGATACTGGAATGTTTTGTCATTTCCTTTTCCAGCTCATTTTACAAATGAGGAAACTGAGGCAAACAGCATTGAGTGACTTGCCCAGGGTCACACAGCTAGTAAATGTCTGAAGCCAAATTGAGTCCTCTTTTGACACCTAGCTGCCTATATAAATGTTAGCTGCTACTATTATATCTTAAAACATATATAAATTGCTTTTATTACTATGATTTGGAATAAGAAAACCTGAGTTTTAGTTATGACTGTCCCATTAATTAGTAATGTGACCCTGGGTGTATCACTTAGAGGGGCCACATTTTTCTTAATTAAGTCTTAAAGCCCAGCTCACAAAGAGCTAACTAACTTAAGTCACACAGTTAAGTGCCAGAATCAGGAATTAATTCCAGGTCTCTCTGGCCTCTAACACTCCAACAATTATAATTTTATATAATTTATTAAACTTAGTACCTCTTGTTTTTGAAGTGTCGTGCTAAGTACTGTGGGATGAAAAAGAATAAGTCCCAGATGAAACCTCACATGAAGCAAGAACAATAAAACAACAGATCCATAGTTTAAAATGACAATATAAAATGAATATAACTGTTTTTAAAAGTTTAGCCTGAGAAAAATTCCTTGTGTGCCTTTTAGCTGCCTATCTGTAAGTCCATTTAGGCTCTAGTTCCCTAGCTCTTCTGAGGGTAGACGTTATGACAACCTCCAAGTAGGCCTGGTGAAAGGCAGCTCCTGTTCTCTTCTCATAGAACCAAGATTTAGAGCTGAAAGAAACTTTAAAGATATTTAGTCATGCTCCCTCATTGGCTTGACATCCTATGCCCAGACTTGGATTTGGAATTTCCTGAATAGGAGAATTTCTTGTGCCTCGTGCTAGGAGCCTAATGTATACTTTTTTTAGTGCATATAATTTACTTTAAGGGAAATGTTTCATTGGTTTTTTTTTAACCAAAAAAGCCTCTATCATTAAATTCTCATGTTTCTTTTTCAAAAAAAAAAATTAGCCTAGAAACTTGATGTGGGGTAGATTAGATTGGGGACTATCTGAGATAAAGTTGAGACCTGCCAGCAGGCAGTTACAGGAAACCAGCTGATGATTTAATAAGGGGTTAAATAAAGGTTTTTACAGTTCAGCAAAAGAACAAACATGTCAAGCAAGTCCAACATTTTATACAATGATATGTACAATTTTTAAAATTTGTTATAAACTTAACCATCAAAAGAGAAGCCAACAATCAGGGTTAAGATCTTATAAAAATGGGTTGACAATGTCCTTTGCCAAGACCACTTGGAATTCCATTACCTTTGCCTTGGTTCTCATTCTCTCTCTCTCTGTATATATCCTAAACACACACACATATGTCTATGTGTATATATACACACATATGTACATACACACACGAACATAGTTGTCAATACATATACGTTCTGGTTTTGCGGCTCTTGCTGCATTGTTTCAGTCTATCCATTTCCTTGTATTTCATTCCTTTAATTGCACCTTAATGGTATTACATTAAATGCTGTAATTCAGCCATTCTTTAATCATTGAATATAAAAGTTGCTTTCAGTTTCTTGCCGTTGCAGTTACAAATATTTTTGTACAAAGAGATCCTTTTCCCCCCCATTTTGATGATTTCTTTTTTAAAGGAGAAAGTTGTAGCAGTTTAATCTCTTTGTCAAAAATTGTGATCACTTTTATGATTTTCAGTGAATACGGTCAGAGTACTCTCCATAATGCTTATTCTAGTCCACGTTTGGTGGGTGAGAACTTTGAGAGATGCCAACAGTTAAAAGTTGTGGACATTTTCATATTGCAGTTGGGATTTTGTGGGGACTTCATAAAAATAATGGGTTTTGCTACTTAGATCAGATATTTAAATACATGTATCTAAATTGTTATTTGACCCTTTCTTTGCAGGGGTTTGTCCACCTGCCTCAGCAGATGAAGCTTTTGAACATCATGTAGAGAGACTGAGAAAATTAATCAAAAAACGCACTGAACTGTATGAAGCTGAAGAAAGGGCACTGCGAGTTATGTTGGAAGGAGAACAAGAAGAAGAGAGAAAAAGAGAATTAGAAAGGAAACAGAAAAAAGAAAAAGAGAAGATTTTACATCAGAAACAAGAAATTAATTCCAAGTTATTTGGGGATCCAGGTATGTTCTGTAACTGTAAAAAAAATGGATGGAATTCTCATAGCAGGAATTATTAAGCTGGCTTCTCTACAGACTAATTAAAACTTAGTATTTCCTTCTATTATAAATTGAAAAAAAAAACCCACATCATTTTGAGAAAACTCCACCAGGCTGCCAGAGGAGTGTAGGATACACACAAAAAAGTGAAGAATAGTGGTAATAGATAACCTGAAATTGAAATTGAGTTAGAAAGTTGGTTAGTAGTAAATTATTTCTTAAATAATAAGAATTGGAATGAGATGATTAACCACATAAAAAAATCTATCAAATCATAGCAGTCATAAGTCAATGTACTTTGCTAAACCATAGTTTTATAAGTTGTTCTGAGCATGAGAAATCATAAGCTGTTGCTATTTGTGATTTTTCTTTTTCAGCTGAATTTCCACTTAGTCACCTTCTACAGCCCTTCAGGCAGTATTATCTACAGGCAGAACATTCCTTACCAGCTCTTATTCAGATCAGGTAAGAGCATTAGTTATTTGTAATCATATTAAACTCCCTTTCTAATAAATAAACAGGAATTGATAATGTGACATAGTAAAGTTATGTTAATTTGTCAAGTTATTCATGTACAGCCCTATATCATGTTACTTACGAAACATAATTTTAGGATCAGAATGTTAGTGCTATTATTTTTGTAAGGCTAAGAGCTAAGAAGAGACTTGAGAGATAATGTATGTGATCCAACTTTTTTATTACATAAATAACAAAATAGGTCCAATGGGGCTTAATTGACTCCCCTTGAGTCATATAACTAGTTAGTGGCAGAGCCTGGTCTAGAATCCTAGGTCTTCTTACTTTTATCACAGAAATTCAGAGGTGGAAGGTATCCGACAGGCCACCTGATGCAACCTATTTCTGAAAAGAAATCCACTGTATAATATGTGACAAGTGACCATCTAGCTTCCACTCAGAGACTTCCAGTGACGGAGAACCCCTCGCTCTCTAAAGTAGTCCACTCCACTTTTGGATAACTATGTTAGAAAGATTTGATACCAAGCCAGACCTGCCTCTGTGATTCCTACCTGATGCTCTGAGCCCTGCCTTCTAGTGCTAATAAGAAACGTCTATTGCCCTTCCACATGACAGCCTTTAAAACAGTTAAAGACCACTATCATTTCTCCCTGTCCACATACCTAGAGTCTTTCCTTCTTTAGGTTAGACATCCCTAAGTCCTTCAGTCTGTCTTCTCGTGGCGTGGTCTCCTTTTTCCTAGCCACCTTCTCTGGATGTCTTCCAGCTTATCATAGTAATTAAAATGTGGTGGGGATGGGGGGGTGATGCACCCCCGTTCCAGTCTGGTCTGTTCAGGACCGTGACCTTCCTCTTGTAAAAGGATCTTGGAATGCATTTGCTGAAAAAGGGAGGGTGATTTTTCCTTTTCACCATGCTGATACTCAACAACATCGATTTGAAATGCTGGCGTCATTTTTTCCAGCTCTTCGTGGTAATGCAAAATGAACCCATAAACAAGGAGTATAATTCGTTGTGGAATTGACAGTAATAATCTTGCAAAATCTTTTCTGGAGTTAGATCTTTGTTTGAAACTTAGGTCCTGAGAGTAGGAGCCCTACCTATGTTTTCACCTTGTCCTGTCTGGGTGTCCTCGGGCAAAATACTGACTTCCATTTTCCTCATCTCTGAAATGGAGTTAAATTGGAACATAAAGGACAGAGATTTTTGAGGTTCTGTTAGTTATAACCCATGTAACCTAGGGTGAGTCACTTAGCCTTTCTTGGCTTTAGGGTTCTGATCTGTAGAGTTAGGGAGATGGACTGTAGATAACCTTCAGAGATCCCTTTCTCTCACGTTTTGTGGTTCTCTAAGAAAGAAGTGTTTTCCATACTAAGGAGAGTCAGTTACTTTATTATGGTGAAGGATGAAATATTTATGTTTGGATACAATTCTGAGCCTCCAAAAGTAACTTTCCATATTTTGGTCAGGAGTTTAGTCAATTGATAGCATTTGTAGTTTAGAAAATGAGTAAAGAATGTTTTCCTCTCTTTGTTTAAATTTTAAAAACTTAGTCTTTTATATTTTAGAACAAGACAGGTTTTATGATATTGCAACAAAAATTAATTGTATGTTTTGCTAAAATAAAACCGAAGTAAACTTTTGTTCTGAAATGTTCTCCTAAAGGCATGAATGGGATCAGTATTTGGTACCTGCAGATCATCCTGAAGCAACCTCAGTCCCTCAGGGATGGGTCATTCCTACACTCCCCAGCAGTGACGCCTGGGCAGCTGCACTCAGACTGAACCAATGAAGATGGTCTCATGAACATAATTGTGTCTCTACAGACAAAGCCAGGACAGAACCTCTGAACTCTCTTGGGCAACACTGAGTGAAGGCTCTATTTTCATGATGTAGTCTTGTGCTAGAGGGATCTTTGGAATTGGTAGGTTAATACTGTTCTTCCGGAAGAGCCAAGGGCAGGGAGGAAGAAATATAAATTGTGCTCTTACTGTGTAGAACAGTCTTTGTCGTTGCACTTTTAAACCTAATTTGCCCATTTTGAGGGGGTTGGGCAAATGTAACTTCTCCTATGTAACGTGTGTGGGTGTGTTCACGTCCACAAATAGAAAATCCAGATATGCACTGTTGGTCTTTTCTGAAAGATCTGAAAAAAAGGAGCTGATCTTTCCTGAAAATGTAGGGTTCTGAATGGGTGTGAAGGCCAAATCTTCATTCTCTTCACCTGAAGTCGTTAAGTCCTAGGTTGTTGCTAATAGTCTTTATAAATAAAAACGATGCGATCTTGTTATAAAGTCCTTAGTTGGAGTAACAACACATCAAAGCGCTGAAGATAATAGTCCTTAAGCTGCCTTCCTCTTGCCAGCCCTCCCCCAACCATAGTTTTGTAGCTTCATTATCAATACTACTTGTGTCCATACAATAAGAGAAAACATGTTGGTACTTCTCAACGGGTTCCAGCCTGTGTTGGGTCACCTGTAGTTTTTGGATATCAGATCTTCTGACCTGGATGTTTTTCTTCAGGAAATTTGAACAAAGTGTTGAATACCTCTTTCCACAGGTTGGATGGATCTGCCTTAATTGTAGAACCATGCCTCTTCTGCAGTTGAAAGTCCCAGTGTAAATACATTTCTGTATAGAGGTTGGAAGGCTCGGCATGTGTATCTATAAGGATTCTATTTTGCCCCTGGGAGCAGATTCCCTAACCTATAAGTGTTACACATTGGAGGAAATATACAGCTATTTTATAAAGTCTATCTTATATTGTTTACCTTAGCCTTACAAAAATAACAGCATCAGATGTTCAGTTTAGTGTCTAGGGTTATGCTGTGAGAGCATTTGCAACTATAAACCGGTAGGTGTGTGCTCCCTGTGATCTAAGAGCCATTCAGCTTGCTGAGGCTACGTCACTGCTCCTGCATGTAAGAACACAAAGAAGATCACCCTGTCATAACCATCTGGGTAGCCTTATTGTTCCAACCACTCCA
>CM053589.1:91939014-91963422 GCA_028646515.1 Pseudochirops corinnae
CTATAAACCGGTAGGTGTGTGCTCCCTGTGATCTAAGAGCCATTCAGCTTGCTGAGGCTACGTCACTGCTCCTGCATGTAAGAACACAAAGAAGATCACCCTGTCATAACCATCTGGGTAGCCTTATTGTTCCAACCACTCCAATGAGAAGAGGGAAGCTGCTCTGCATCCTTGTCAGGTAAGCACCAAAGTGTATATGGAATGTTGGCATTTGATGTGATCCATGAGGTGTTTATTGCACATGGAATTACTGTTTTATGCCTGTTATGTTTAAGGGAACAGGCAACATATTACAGAGTTTTGGGGGAGAAAAGCCGTAAATCATATTCCTCATATACAGACAGAAAGCTAGATATTTTGATTTAGAACTTAGGTAACATTCTAGGATAATGAATGGCTGGTATTAGACTAACTTTAGTTGTCCATGTAATGATTTCCCAACTTGGCCCAACCTAATCCCACAAATGTAGAATTTTTTTCCAAAATGGATCCTGAGTAGAGAAAGAGTTCATGACTGAACAAGTTACAAAGAGGCTTCCAGGAAGTAAAATGGACAATTTTTATTATATAAAATTAGTTTGTGAATTTCTTAAAATCAGAAAAGAGGGAACTTGGATGAAGAAATACCCACAAATTTCTCTGATAAGTCTCATTTCTAAGATATATAGAGAACTGAGTCAAATTTATAAGAATAAAAGTCATTCCCAAATTGATAAACGGTCAAAGGATATGGATAGGCAGTTTTAAGAGGAAGAAATCAAGATATCAGTAGCCATATGGAAAAAAATGCTCTAAATCACTAATAGTTAGAGAAATGCAAATTAAAACAATTCTGAGGTACCACTTTATACTCACCAAATTGGCTAAGTAGATGGTAAAAGAAAATGACATGCTGGGAGGGTTGTGGGAAAACATACTTTACTGTTAATGAAGCTGTGAAATGTCCAGTCATTTTGAAGAACAATGAGGAACTACGCCCCTAAAATTGTTCAACTGTGCATGGGAATGCTCATCAATTGTAACTAGTTTTAGTATATGTATGTGATGAAATACTATTGTACTGTAAAAAATAATGAAGGAGATGGTTTCTGAGAAATCTGGGAAGACTTGTGTAAATTGATGCAAAGTGAAGTGAACAGAACCGGAAGAACGTAGATAATAACAATATTGTAAAGACAACATTGAAAGACTTAGGAAATCTGATCAACACAACGACCAACCACCATTTCAGAGGACTCCTGACAAAACATGCTACCTACCTCCCAGTAGAAAGGTGATGGACTCAGTACAGACGGAGGCATATTTGGGGGACGAGGGGGCATGGCTAATATGGGAATTTTATTTGTTTGACTATACATATCTGTAACTCATTTTGTTTTTCTGATTGGGGAGGGGCAGAGAAAGGGAGGTAAAAGGGAGAGAATTCAGAACATAAAAAGGAAGTAAAAATAAAAATAGCATGGGGTTGGGTGGAAACCTCTATAATTCAACTTTTTAGAGACAGTCTTGTGTTCTTACTGTGACTATTCAGATTCTTGGATATGGACAAGGTCTTTGGTTCAATTGACTAATATTATTCATGGGGCACTTACTGTGCAGAACCAAGGCTGTTTCAAACATCAGACATTTAGAGACTAGGGGTGGGGAGGGTGGGGGGGAACGTGAGTGAGGGCTGATGATTCTGTTGCAGTTTCCATTCCTGAAAGGATTCTCTCTTCAGGCCAAAGAGAAGCATTTCTCAAGACTGCTTTCCGACAGTTTTGCAAAGCAGTCTAAAGAGAGCTTTTAGCTATTAACAGCACTCAAAATAGAATTTTGGACTTAAAGTATGGCAAATTCATCATGGCAGCAAGTCTCCAAATAAGCCCAGTTCACTGCGTTCCCTATGCCCATATGGAAACTTCCAGGCTCTGCCTTTAATTTTCTCTCCATTCCCACCAACGCCACCTTGGTCCAGACCTTTCCCAGATGCAACGAGGCGCTAGACCGTTGTGGTAATCTCTCAATTTGCCAAACATTCATTAAACTCTTGCTAGGGATCAAGACATTGCTAGAGCTCTGGGGATCCGTGGGGAGATAAAAATGAAATGGACCCTGCCCTCAAGATGCTTCCATCATACTGCGGAATCTCCCTGCCTTTAGTCTTCTCCCATCTCTCTACTCTGTCCTGCACACTGGCACTCCTACGGTTCTACGTCAAACACTGCTTGTTGCGTATGTCAAGATCCTACCTGCTTCGTAAGAGGATCAAGTCCAAACTCCTCAGCCCAGCTTTCACAGTCCTTGACAATGTGGCCACAACTGACCTCTCCAACGTTATTCCTTATATTTTCCCCATGTGTCACCTGCCACAGCCAAACTAATATTCCCTGTCCTCAAAGCACAAGGTGCTGTTATAGTTCCTTTGCTTGCACTGGCTTGTGATGACTTGCTTTCTCTCCACTTAACTAAATCCTGCCTGTCCCACCTGAGGGCAACTAGATGGTACAGTGGGTAGAGTATGGGGCCTGGAGTCAGGAAGACTCATCTTCCTGAGTTCAAATCTGGCCTCAGACACTTACTAGGTATGTGACCCTGGGCAAGTCACTTAACACTGTTTGCCTCAGTGCCTCATCTGTCAAATGAACAGGAGAAGGAAATGGCCAACCACTCCAGGATCTTTGCCAAGAAAACCCCAAATGGGGTCACAGAGTCAGACACACTGAACAACCTGACCTTTAAGGCTCAACTTAAGTCCTACTACAGGCCTCCTGCAACTGTTCAAACCCACAGGATTTTCTCTCAAGTAGGGAAAATATTACATTTTAAAAATTATTATGAATATTATTACTATTATCTTCCTCCACTAGCTTGTAAGCTCTCTGAGGGCAGGGGCTGTCTTTTTCTGATTTGTATCCCCCGCACTTAGGATAGTGCTTGGCACATAGTAAGCCACTTAGTAAATGTTTCTCATGCTGTGGGATACCGCCCCCACCCCTTATTTATTGTTTGTACCACTCACTTGGCACTTAGTATATGATGTCTTGTATCGTTTAACTCTTTGGGATGTGTTTAGCCTCACCGATAAGATGATCATAAAATCCTTGACCTCGGTTGCTCCCTCATTTCTTCGTGTTCCCTCCTCCTCCTCCCTATCACACACACAGCACCACCCATAGAACTTTACATATAATTGATTCCTCCATAGGTTTATTGATGTTAATTTATCTCCAAACCCTGGACCAGGCTCTTTGCCTCTCTGTTCTTCCTCCCCTTGTCAACTGCCTATGGAGGGAGAGCCCCACAGCAGGGCTGCTTCGAGCCGAGCCAGAACAGAGTCGACCATTAAGAGGTTTAGCCAGATGGCCTTATGCTACCTTTCCAGGCTCAGATTACCCTATTTCCCACATGGAATGATGTCATCATTTGTGTAAAAGGATGCTTGGAGCTGTTGGTGTAGAAGTGGTGGGGGATTTATGCTAATCCCTTACGCAGTAATTCAAGGCTTCCCCCTTGGCCCTCACCTCACTGAATCCTCTTTTGTAACAAAGAATAACAGTTAATCAGCTGACTGTGGCAAAGTGTGTAGCTAGGGTGAAGAGCCCTGCATAACTACAGATTATCAACAAATTTAAACAGCTTCGTTTTACCAACCGATAGAGCAATAGGTCCCATTTCTATATCCCTTTGAAATTTACTAAGTCCTTGCAAAAATCATTTCATGGGATCACTGCATTTGAGTTAGGAAGGCAAGGGACCTTGGGGACCTCCTACATCTCTCTGCACAGCAAGCCTGCAAGGCTAGTTTGCTTATCCTCTGGAGAAATGGCTAACTCCTTTTGCAAGTAAAGGAAATGAGAATTGAAATGAAATGATTTGCCCAAATTTGCACAGGTGATGACTCGAACCTAGGTCCTGTGGTATATTATAACCTGTTGGTAGAATCTTAAATTTTGTCCTTAAAAGGAAAGAACTCCCTTGTTTCTTACTTTAGGGATACTCAGTGATGTGCTGGTGTTGAGGTCAGAATTGTGAGAGTTGGTTCAGATTTGAAAGAATTCACTTAGACCTTCTCTTTAGCCAGTGGGAGCTTTATTGACACAAAAACACACGGACTTCAGATTTAGCAAGGAGCTAAACAAAGGCACTGATATAGGGAAAGGACCAGCCTGTAGGGTGATGATGTAATTTTTAGGGTTTCTAATGGGGGTTGGAGATTTAGGGACAGGAGGAAGAAGATGGATGACACAAGATAAGGGAGATAGGGGAAATTTTATGACCCACATTGGGGGGAGACAAGGAATTTCATGATCCAGGATAAGAGGAAAGTTTTATGATATTCCAAGATAATGGAAGGGACTTTAGGGCACCTTCAGGTTAGAGAATAGACTAGGGGCTTCACAAAGTTCTGGATAAGCAACCTTTTATATTATTTTTAACCTTTAAGGGATGCACTCACTGGTGTTTAAAAATGGATTCTCTGTGGGGGGAGGTAGGTCTGCACCAACTACACATTTTTAACTTTAATCATTCATTGTTGACATTTTCTCCATCACATTTTTAAGTCTAAAGAATCAGCAAAACAATAAATCAAACCATAGATTTGTAGTGTTTGCTGATTTTGTGGTATAAATGTTCACACTCTTCTAACAATCTGGCAGCTAGATAATGCAACGAATAGAGCACTGGGCCTGGAGTCAGAAAGACCTGAGTTCAAAAATGACCTCAGATATTTACTAGCTATGAGACCTTGGGCAAGTCAATTAATCCTGTTTGCCTCAGTTTCCTCATCTGTAAAATGAACTGGAGAAGGAAATGGCAGACCACTATAGTATCTTTGCCAAGAAAACCCCAAATGGGGTCACAAGGAGTCAGATAAGACTGAACAACAACAATCGGCTACACATACACATCTACTTTTGATGTGTCTGGGAAATTTTCATTCTGTTCCTCCCTGAAACTGTTAAAGGACAAGTCACCTAAAAGACCAACCAAACCACAAGATAGGGAAAAACAGTCCCATGCATTCTATCTTTACTGTTTTGTCAAACTTTGATCTGAATGCCCTAACATTCAACCACAAAGATAAACCCCAGTTTTTCTCTTTTGTTCTTTGATGTGTCTATGAATTCTCTGTTTACCTTGAGATGTCCTCAGAGCCTCTATGATTACAGCATCTGAAAGTCTTGAGAGATGGTCTTACAGTGCTGGCTCCTTGGATACAAATCATCTTTGTGGGGTTAGCCAATGAGAAACATCCTGAGTGTGTAAATATGTAAATCTGGGAAGAAGAAAGAAAAGAGAGAGATGAAGTCATTTTGGTTTATAGTGATTGGCTCAAAAAAAGGAAATGCAATGATTGGCACATCTCCCTCTGGGCAGCTCCAGTGAGTATGTGCTTTTCCTTAGTCCCTTGTAGGATTCTGTATCTTTCCTTCTAGTGTCTCTCACATAAAACTCTGCCTCCCTAGTACCAGTAAAGAAAGGGCCATGAACAGAAATTGATGTGACCCTAGAATGTGAAATATTTTCCTATTTGCAGAGCAATTTATCACCCATATACTGATGAACAATATTAAATTGTTACTGTTTGAGGAATTCACGCCTTGCTTCTGTGTGCTGGATAAAAATCATTTCAATGAACTTGAAGAACAGCCTTGAAGAGGGAAAGAAGGGGAAAAGATACCACAAAAGGGTACCATTCAGGCAGCCCGAGTAGGGAGAGTATGGAAAATGGGGTGGTGGCTTTGTTGTTAACCACAGTCCCCTAATGGCAGGATACTTTACAGGCCTCATTGAGTATACTTGAGCCCCCTGTCCATTTTAGCACCAGCTACAATCAACCAACAAGCATTTATTGTCTGCTATGTCCCAATTGTGTTTTCTTCTCTTCCACTGCCTTTCTGGGTTATTACCTCCAGTTTTTTGGTCCCAGAAGCAAGGTTCTCCACCTCCAACTCCCCCCAAAACCACTGGACCCCAAAATGACTGCCCTAACTTGCCTTATAACCTAGGGGAACAGTTCAATTGTACAAGGTACTGTGCTAGACCCAATATCTTGATTAATTGTCTAGAGAACAGTACTAGCAAGTCTCTCTTCTCTGATTCAGTGTCTACACAGATTAACTAGTTCAGGGGTGGGGAACCTTTGTCCTCAATGCCACATGTGGTTCTCTAGGTCCTCAAGCGCAGATCTTTGACTGAATCTTCTCTGATTCAGTGTCTACACAGATTAACTAGTTCAGGGGTGGGGAACCTTTGTCCTCAAGGCCACATGTGGTTCTCTAGGTCCTCAAGTGCAGATCTTTGACTGAATCCAAACTTGAAGTCTATGCTTGGAGTCAGGCCACATAGCGATCTAAGATTTAAGAAGGTTCAAAATGACAGTAAAAGGGATGACCAAGACTGTGTTAAGCACTGAAAAGGAGGTACAGATGAGAAGTGCCATATAGAAGAGAGGATGGGCACCATGGGCACAGGTATTTAGGGAATGCTTTTGGCAGAGGACAATGGACCTTGAAGGACACATAGAATTCTAGTAGATAGATAGTAGTAAGGAAAGCATCCCATCTGGAAGGACTAGCATGAACAGAAGGTGGAAAGAAGAAGAGTGCAAGGTGTGTTTAGCTAACTAATAAACCAGTTGGGAATGATAAGGCTAGAAAGGTAGATTGGGGGCCAGCTAGATATTGAAGTGAACTCCCAGTCTGGAGTTAGGAAAGCCTGATTTCCAATCTGGCCTCAGTTTACTTATCTGTAAAATGGGGATAATCATAGCACCTACCTCCCGGGGTACTTAGCATAGTATCTGGCAGATAGTAAGCTCTAGATAAATCTGAGTCGTTATTATTAAGCAAACACTATACAAACATCAACAGTTTATAGTATTATTGTTGTTGATAACATAATCACTGGGTTGTGTTTTTTTCTTCCTTGGACAGCACCAGCCTCTTCACCTTTTTCCTTCCTGGGTCCTCCAAATTCCACAGGGAGCTGTCCAGAGATTCCTTTGATCATCCTTGAACTGCTGAACAGCCAAGTAAGGTTCAGGATGAGTTACCTAGATGGAGTCCCTTTCAGGGTTTCCAAGAATTTTCTGGTAGACTGGGAGCCAACCACAGCCTCCAACTTCTGTATACCTGACTGCAGAGAGCTCCTGCTAGGCTCTATGGTGAGTATGTCTGTCTGCCAGATCCTTTTTAGCCTGGACCCAGGCTAAAACTCCGTGGGAGTTCACAGAATGGTTAGAGAATCCCACTATTCTTTTGGAGAAGAGCCCATGCTGGCAAAGGTTGACTGTATGTGTGTTTTTATGTGCATAGGGCAAAGATTTTACCAGGTGATTTCATCCCTTTAAGGCTGTGGGCTTGTATATTAAGCTCACAGATTAAAAACAAAAAAGGATTGTTGAGGTTCTCCAGTCCAACTACCCCTATCTTGTCTAAACGAAAGCCCTAAAGAAAGATTTTGTTTCTGAGTCATTTCAGTCATGTTCAACTCTCCATGAACCCATTTGGGGTTTTCTTGGCAAAGATACTGGAGTGGTTTGCCATTTCCTTCTTGAGATCATTTTACAGATGAGGAGCTGAGACAACCAAAGTTAAAAGACTTGCCCAGGGTCAAACAGCTTGTAAGTGTCTGAGACTGGATTTGAATTCAGGTCTTCCTGACTCCAGGGCCACTTCACTGCCATGAAGACCAAGGTACACAGGCATTAAGTGACAGTGTCAGTATATATTAGATAGAGTATTGAACTTGGAGTCAGGAAGACCTGAAAAGATCTCTCTGACCCTTCCTCCAATTGGTAAATTCCTCATATAATCCTCATTTTGAAGAATTTCTTGAACCAGTCATACTTACTCCTTCACTCCTTTCTCTTCTCCTCTCCTCTCTGACTCTCTGGATTTCTCCTTTCCACCCCTGCCCCTCTTTTCACTTGCTTTTTATGTATTGTTTTCCCCATTAGAATGTAAATTCCAGTAGGGCAGGGTCTACCTTTCTTTATGCTGTATTTCTATTCCCAGCTCATGTATGGCAGAAGTGCCTAGCACATGGTAAGCACTAAATAAATAATTGTCATTGACTCAACTTGAGTTTCAATCCTCTCACATCTTTGAAAGCTGTGTGTTCCTCTCTGAGCCTCAGGGGGCTGGACTCATGACCTCTTAGGTCCCTCTCACCTCTAAATTTATGATTCTTCCAATCCAGTGAATTCAAACCCAGGTGCACTGACTCCAAATCCTTCCCATCACCCTATACTGGAATGAACTTTAGAAGAGAAACAAATGGCTGTCTCACCTAGGGTAATAACTGTATCCTCTGTAAATCACATTATAACTATATTAGATATCAATGTGAGAGTCTTCATGGTCCTTCTGGATGGTCCAATTGTATCTTCCTGGTTCTTCTTTTTTTTAAATAATTTTTATTGATGCCTTCTGTTATTTTCCTCCTCGTCATTTTCTCTAGTATCTCTCCCCCTCCTCCTCCTCCCATAAAGCCATCCCTTCTAACTAATAGTATTCTTCCCACTTTAAGCTATCTCATCCTCTTTCAGAGTGTGGCAGAGTCTGCTGGTCAGTCCTCAGGCACTCAGGGTGCCAAAAAGGTTCACCAAGATTTCATGTTCTGTGCCTTCCATCCCCTTCCCTAGTTGAAACATGATGAATCCTGGGTGGATTTAAAAAACAAATGGACTCAGTAAGATCAGCGACACTTAAACCAATCCATTCAGTCAACAAGCATTTATTGAGCCTTGACTACATGCCAGGTGGGCAGGTAGATGGCATAATGGATACCTGGGCAAATCACTTAACCCTCTTTGCCTCAGTTTCCTCATCTGTAAAGTGATCTGGAGAAGGACATGGTAAACCACTCCAGTATCTTCACCAAGAAAACTCCAAATGGCGTCATAGAGTCAGAATGACTTAACACCAACAAAACATGTGCCAGGTTCTGTGTTAGGGGTTAGAGAATGATGCCAAGACAAAAATTAAACAATTCTTGCCCCCAAGAAGCTTCTATGCAGATGGGAGAAAACAACACAGAGAAGTCAATACAAAATATGTCCAGAGTAAATACAATTTTCATTTTAATTTTTTGCAAGGAGAGAGAAGGCAGTGCTTGAGCCCAGGAGGAGATCAGGATGTTTGAGCTGAGCCTTGACTTCCATCTAAGAAGGCAAGTCATTCTAAGTAGTAGAGGAGAAGGCGGGGCCCATTGCAGACATGGGAGCAAAGTCTGAGCAAAGGTATGCAGGCTGGAGATGGTATGCTGGATAGAATAAACTAGTTAGCCTATCCTTTAAGCCTGCTCAGCTCACAGAGACTTTCGACCGATGGTATGTGAATTCTTGTCAGTTCTCAGTGGCATGGTCAATTCTCATTTCTGAAACTACCCTTTTTAGAGGCAGGAGAGATCTTAGAGGTACATTTAGTACAACCTCCTCTCATTTTATACTTCAAGAAACTGAGACTCTGGGTGGCTAGGTGGCGCAGTGGATAGAGCACCAGCCCTGGAGTCAGGAGTACACTTTATCACCTACCAGTCGTGTGAACTTGGGCAAGTCACTTAACCCCAATTGCCCTGCCTTCCCTCCTCCAAAAGACAGAAAAAAGAAAAGAAAAGAAACTGAAACCCCTTGTTTTTCATGATTCAAGGAACTCCCAGATAAGACTAGCTTTGTTTTGGGAAGCATTGAATCCCAGCTCTACTATTTACTATCTCTGTGATCTTGGACAAGATCCTCACTGGGGCTCAGTTCCTTAATCTGTCATTTTCCTCTTCTGTAAAACGGAGGGTCTTTTAGACCCATTTCATTTCTAGGAATCAGATTCTGTGACTGAGAGCAGGCTGTATGTCATTATTGAACCACAAGGGGGAGCCATTGTCCTATGCCTTGGACATTACTGGGTGGACTCACCTCCCAGTGAGAGCAGCTCTTCTGAATTTCCCTGAGAATTTTATTCTGAGTGTAGAACTACCCTTAGGGAATCACTCAATCATCCAACCAACAAGTAGTTATATTAAGCACCTGTGATGGCGCCAGGAACTGGGTTGGACTCTGGGGAATGAAAGGCAAACATGAAACCTCCCTGCCCTCACGGAGTTTACTGGCTCTCCTTCCTCCCCAAATAAAACCCCTTGGGCTGACTTCTGGTCGTCTTCATCATAGAATTATCATTACCATCACCATCATCATCACCGGTATTTATATTACTGCTTTAAGATTTGTGAAGTACTTTGAAAATAACTCATTTTATTCTCACAATGACCCTTGAAAGGTTGTTCATTCAATCATATCTGATTTCATGACCCCATTTGTAAATTTGACGGGATTGAAGAAGCCATCCATGACTTTAAAAAAAATCTTGGGAAAGACATCAGAGTGGTTTGTCATTTCCTTCTCTAGCTTACTTTACAATTGAGGAAACAATGGCAAACAGGGTTAAATGACTTGCCCAGGGTCACACAGCATGTGTCTGGGGCCAGATTTGAATTCAGGAAGATGAGTAGAGATGGGTAGAATAAACTAGTTAGCCTATCCTATAGGCTCTTATTATCCCCTTTTTACAGATGAAGAAACAGACACAACTTAAGTGACTTGCCCAGGGTCATGCAGACACTAAGTGTCTGAAGCTGGATTTGAACTCAGCATCCTGACTTTCAGTCTAGTGCTCTATCCACTGTACCACTTTGTTGCCTTCAAGCTTTCCTTTGGCATTCATTTTATTTATTTATTTTTGTATCACAGTTATTTTCTGAGAAAGCTTGCCCCACCCCTATTTATTGCAGCACTGAACCGTCTGTCAGCAAAAACAACAAACACAGTGACCATATGTCTGAGGCTATATGGGGCCTTCTGGTCCTATCATCCCCTACTGCTCTACCAGGAAGAGGAAGATATGCTTCATCATCTGGCCTCTCTAAGATTACTCATTATAATTACTCAGAATTTCATCCACATACATTTTAACCAGATTACAAATACATAGAAATGTCTGGGGAGGACACAAATAGGCGTCTTGCCAAGAGCTCTCCAAGTCTCAGTGAGGGGGGCAGTATCCCACCGTCTTTCTGAGCCACCAGTCAAACTCGCCAACATAGGAGAATGGAAAACGGGTGATCTGGCCTCCTCCTTTGATTTGTTGCTAAATCCATCCAAAAGTTTAGCTTTGGGGGAATAGAAACACAGTGTCCCCAGTGATGTCTCTGAGACTCCCAATATCTTGCCATCTTGACCTAGAAGACAGGAAAGACCATGGCATAGGTAAACAAGCAAAAACCTTTTGTCCAGAGATGATGGCCTCAGCTGGACCTCAGATTTCAGCCAGTAAGAAAAGGGGAGAGTGTACTTTCAAAGAAAAGTATTTTAAAAGACTGACCTTACCCTACATGGAAGATGATTTGACAAATACTCCATGGCCCCAAATCTCTTGCTACTGATACCTGAAATTTCACCATTATTGATTCATTCCTTGTTCTTGTTCCGGTTCTTCTTTCTGGGATGGGTAATCTACAAAATCTCTGATACTTTAATCTGAATGATTTTTTAAAAAAAATATGTTTTTACTGATGTCTTTTTTTTTTTTATCACATTACTTCCTCTCTGTATTCCTCTTCTTCCATCTCCTAAACAGCCATCTCATTTAACAAAGAATATTTTTTGAGAGAGACACAGGGAGAGAGAGACAGAGAGACAGACAGAGACAGAGACAGAGACACAGAGAGAGACAGAGAGACAGAGACAAAGAGAGAAACACAGAAACAGAGAAAGACAGACACAGGGAGAGAGAGAGAGACAGACAGAGACTGAGAGAAGAGGAGAGGACAGGAAAAAATCAACTCACCTGATCAGTACACAAAAAATTCACCATCACCCCACCCCTCTACCACCTCTGCAAAGGGATAGGATGAATCAATAAATTTAAGTATCTTTTTCCTTCTTGGAGGAAGCATGAGCACAGTGGGTATCTTACGGATTTAGGAACTAAAGGTGGGAGGGTGGGAGAGATAGGAAGGATATGTGGAGCCTTCAAAGGCAAATTTCAGCAAATTCACACTATTTCACATGATTATATTGAAATTAATTAATTAATTAACTCCACCCAATTTTTTGAATAAAGTTCACAGACCTCAGGTTAAGAACCCCTGTGTTAGAGAGGGAATCTGTGGGACCTTGGCATATGGGTGGTCTAGAGGGCAGCCATAAGAACAATTTAATATGAAGCCAAAGAAAGTGGGTCTGGGGCCCAAGTAGGAAAAGTGTCTGTGTCTCTTGGGACCTAGGAGACCCAGAGAGTGAGTCCATCCTTGCAGTACCACTGTGATAGCCAGGCCCTTCTCTGGACCAAAAGGGGAAGGAAGCCAAGAAGGAGCCTTGGAAGTCCCCACTAATGCTCCAAACCTGTGCCAAGGGAACTCAGTGCAGTGAGACTATGGGTGAGGTTCTCCCTAAGCTGTGTATTATCTATACTTTGAACTTTCCTCACGTTGTGGTAAAATGTGCACTTGAACACTGTGAATTAAGGATACAGTGGAGGAAGGGATACTCTCTCTGGAGAGGAGAGAATGAAGAAAGATCATAGTCTTCAGGAGAAAAATGCTCCCTCCCTTTTTTTTTACCCTTGAGTAGTAACACTGGAGGGGGCAGCTAGGTGGTACAGTGAATAGAGTGCTGGACTGGAATTCAAATCCAGCCTCAGAAACTTCCTAGCTGTGTGACATTGGACAAGTCACTTCTTGGACAAGCAAACTTCTGTTTGCTATCAAGGAAGGGAATGGCAAAGGATCGTTTCCAAGATAACCCCATAGACAAAGGTCCTAGAGGTCATGAAGAGTCGAGACATGATTGAACAACAGCAAAAGTAACACTGGAACATGGTAAACGGGCAGAAACAGGATTGAGGGTAACCTTTGGTGGATTCCCTGTTTCATGAGGGGCTGATTTCATACAGAACTATAGAACAAATACTAAGATGTTTTGGAGGTAAAGGACCTGGGTTCAGATTCAGATTCTGCCAATTCTTACCTGTATGAATTTAGGCAAATTGATGAACTTCTCTGGATTTCAGTTTCTTCATCTGTAAAATGAGAGCATTGGATTAGATGACCTCTGGTATCCCTTCCAGTCATCAATCTATGAACCTAAATTCCCATGTGGCTCTTCCTTTCTGAGTATCTTTGTGTATGCGTTCTTCCTATCTCCCCCCGCCCCTCCCCTTTAGTTCCTAAATCTGTAAGACACCTACCGTGCTCATGCTTCCCAAGACCCTCCTTCCAGGAAGGAAAGAGATACTAAATTTATTGACTTATCCTATCCTTTTGCAGGGATAGGGCAGGGGGGTGGGGATGGGGTGAATTTTTTGGTGTATTGATCAGTTATGCTGATATTTTCCTCTCTTTTCTCTCTGTCTCTGTCTGTCTATGTCTGTCTCTCTGTCTCTGTCCATCTTTCTATCTGTCTCTCTGTCTGTCTCTCTCTCTGTCTCTGTCTATGTCTGTCTTTCTGTCTCTGTCCATCTTTCTATCTGTCTCTCTGTCTGTCTCTCTCTGTCTCTGTCTATGTCTGTCTCTCTGTCTCTGTCCATCTTTCTATCTGTCTCTCTGTCTGTCTCTCTCTGTCTGTCTGTCTGTCTCTCACTCAAAAAATACTATTTGTTAAATGAGATGGTTCTTTAGGAGAGGGAGGAAAAGGTAGGGGAAGTATGTTGACATAAAAAAAGATATCAATAAAGTTTTTTCTGTGTGTGTCTCTTTGTGAGCCCCTCTCAGAGTGTCCCGCATGTATCCCTGGTGTGGGACTCTGTGTGTGTCTCTCTGCATACATTTTTTTCATGTTTGTCTCTTTTCTACTTCTTTTACCTTGCCCATCTCAAACTTCACCCTGTCTTCTCTCTCCTAACTTGGGTATAATTAGAGTGTGAGGTTGTTGTCTTTTAACGTTTTTTAAAAATAGAATTCTATGTGCCCTGTTCTTAATCTTAAAAGTAAGTGAATGGAATGTTTGCTATTTCTCTCTCTCAAAAGGAAAAAATTGCAAATCACTTAACTAAATTAGTTTGCTTGTTACTTTTGTGTATATAACTTTCAGTTGCTTTTTCTTTTTTTTTTAATTAGTCCGCACTGTGCTGGGGGCCAAGGATATTGGGGGAAGGGGAGAGAAGGAGGAAAGAGGAGGGATATAGTATGTGCACACACACACACACACACACACACACACACACAAGGTACCCTAATGGGTGCAGATCTTGCAATTTTCTGAGGGAATATGAATGTAGGTGATGATGAGACATACCCCCCTTTCTCCCAAAAAACAAACAACCCAAAAGGTCTCTATACCTTTGACCTAAACCATATCACCTTATAAAAGAACTGTCTCTTGTTATTTAGTTCTTTCAGTCATGTCTGACTTTTTGTGAGCCCATTTTGGTTTTCTTGTCAAAAATACTGGAGCAGTTTTTCTTCTCCAGCTCATTTTACAGATGAGGAAACTGAGGCAAACAAGGTTAAGTGACTTGCCCAGGGTCACACAGGTAGTAAGTGTCTGAGATCACATTTGAACCCAGGTCCTTCTGACTCCAGGCTGGGTGCTCTATCTACTGTGCCACCTAGCTGCTCCAAAAGAACTGGGGTGGGGTGGGGGAGTAAAGGGGAGGCTTAAAAATATTTGAAATAACTTTGTCTTTTGGGGTCTTGGATACTGGATCTTACTCTTGCTTTTTCTTCTGTAGCATGATTTTTCCCTGGAGAGAAAGGTGCTTTACTGGTTGGAGGCTGCAACAGGACAAGAAATGAGTTGGGGTAATGAAGCCCCTGGGATGGCCACTGCACCTCCATGTTGGCTTCTTTTGGTTGACTCATTGGATTCACCCAGTACAACTGAAGCTGAGCAACAAGAAGACAGAGAGAAAAACTCTGCTCATCTTGGGAGCTGGAACTGTGGGGAAGATGGATTCATTGAGGAGGAGAAGGAGGAGGAGGAAGAAGAGCAGGAGGGGGAGGAGGAGGAAGAGGAGGAGGAGGAGGATGAACACACTTCTTCAACTAGTGAGGATGACAGTAGCCCCAAGGAGATGCCATCCCCCAGCTCTTCCTGGGGCCCCAGGCCATTCCTTGAGAAAGGTTATACTAGCTCCCCAGGGTCACCAAATCTAGGCCATCGGAGGAGGTCTCTGGACATCTTCCACAATGTGAAGAATGAGTTGGAGGGTGTCCGAAGAAGGTTATCATTGCTGGTGCCTCCATTGAGCCGGACTGCTTCACCTGAGCGCAGATTGGCTGCCAAATCCTTGGCTCTCTACCACCACTTCAGAAATAACAGGACCATGACTTCTACAGCACCTGTCCTTGACATGCCTCCCCTGACCCCCCCAACAATGCCACCAAGACCATCCACAGCCGGTTCTATCCCTCCCATCCAGAGTCACAAGCCCATGTTCCCAGTAAGGCTATGAGTTGTGAACTCAGATACAATATCCACAAAACTTTTCTCACCAGTATCCTTGACCATCCCATTTCTCCCCACCCCCCAAAAAACACCAAGGTTTAATCTGCAGAGAGAGAGGAGCTAAATAGTGTTGACCTGCCAAATCCTGGGACTTCCCAGAAACAGGGGCTTTCCCTGCATTGGCCGGTGCCAGGTCTAATCAATCAGTCAAACAGGAAACATTTATTGAACCGATTCAATTCAACAAATATTTATTAAATGGCTGCTTTGTTCAAGAAAACACTCTGGGTGCCAGGAATCCTGGAGGAGAGGGCAGGACATAGCATTTATGCATATATACGAGGCACCCAAATGTAGCAAGATAATTCAGAAGATGTCACAAAGCAGTACGTAGTGAGTGTCAAATGGCTGGTACAGACAAGTGAGATGAGCACTAGATCTGAATGCAGAGAACTTGAGTTCAAATCCCAGCTCTGCCACCTTTTGCCTATGTGACCTCAGATAAGTCATTTAACCTCTCTGAACCCATTTTCTTACCTATAAAATGAGGGCATTGGGCTACATGTATGGAAGGGCCCTACCAGCTAGCTCTAAGTCCATGATGCTTTGTTTTGGCAAATCTTCACAGAGGGGGTGGGCTACAAAGGATAAATAGGTTGGTAGTAAGAAACAGTGACAGAGACAGAAACAGGCTTTCCTACTAATATTTGAACTGTCAGTAAGTCAAAAAGTATTTATTAAGCACCTGATATGTTCCAGGTATACATTACACAGATATTATGCTTTAAAATGCTTTAAAAAATTAAAAAAGATTATGCTTTAGAATACTATAGAGGATTGTTGTTGAGTTGTTTTGGTCATGCCCAACTCTCTGTGCTCCCCTTTTGGGGTTTTCTTGGCAAAGGTACTGGAATGTTTTGCCATTTCCTTCTCCAGCTCATTTTACAGATGAGAAAACTGAGGTAACCAGGCTCAAGTGACTTGACCAGACCTAGTAAGTGTCTGAGGCTAGATTTGAACTCAGGTTCTCCTAACTCCAGGGCCAGCATTCTGTCCACTGTACCACCTAGCTGCTATAAGGGGAAGAATCTTTAAAAGTTGTCAGTCCAACTCCATTTTATAGTTGAAGAAACCACGGTTCAGAGGAGGAAGACTGAATAACAACTAAAATCACACAGCAAGTTAGTGTGAGAGCCTAGACTAGAACCTGTCTCCAGGCTCCTAGTCTTGGATTTTCTCTGCTACATCATGTGGCATTCCATCCAGTGAGAGTGGGACAGGTACAGGAAGAATTCCCATCCAGGCCCCAGTAGCTAAGTCTGGTTCTCTGGGGTGAATTTTGGAAGGATGGTTTTTGTTATGGTTACATGTTTCTTTCTCCAGGTGACCTATGGAACAACTAAAAGGGGATTTTCTTTCATCTGGGGGAGAGGGAGATGTTTAAAACAGAACAGACTGAGACTTTCCCAAGCCTTCTGTCCTCTGATTTTTATCAGTCCTGGCCACAGGATTGTTTGAGGTTTCCCAAGCAACATAACAAATCACATTAGACTCAGTCTGTTTGTCTCAGAAATAAGCTTGCAATAAGCTTTTTCAGGGAACATGATAGAGAGGAAAAAGCTGGTATAGATGAGACAGGGAAATACTCTGCCTTTGTGTCCCACTCTTGGAATAGACCAGGTTAAATTTTCTGCTTGACAACTCTAGCTCATCAATGTTCAGGGTCTGAGGGGAAAAGAGTGAGGGAGAGAAGAGTACAATCGAATTCAGCGAGCATTTATTGACCACCTCCTTCGTGCCAGGTACTGTCCTTGGTGCTGGGGACAAGAAGACAAAAGTGAAACAGTCCTTACTCTCAAAAAGCTTACATTCTACTGGGGGGAAACAGCACACACATACAGATAAGTCTGCCCAATATATATTCAGAAGAAATACAAAGTAATTTGCCGTAAGAGTGGACCAGAAAACAAATAATTGAGAGGAGATGGCATTTGAACTGTGCTTTACGTGACCACTTAGATCTGAAGAAAACAGAATTTTAAGATCCAACAGGGCCCTCCCACTCCCAGTCACTGTGGATTTGCCCATGAGTGGTCTCAGTGCACCTTCCTAAAATCTACCCTCTTTTTTTTGTATTTCAGTCTCTCAGCCCATACTCCTGCCTCCCGCCCTGCCCTGGCACTCCAAGACCTCTCAGTTCAGATAACAGCCACCCAGATCCCACTGCTGACCTGCTGTCTGCCCTGAGTCAGGAGGAGAGGGACCTGATTGAACCCGTGCTGGCTCTGGGGTACCCCCTGCGCAGGGCCATCTTGGCTCTGCAGAGGACAGGGAGGCAGAGTCTGAGCCAGGTGAGTGATCTCATCCAAATCAAGTAAGTGAGACAGTCTGGACCAGACAGATGGCAGAAGCTAAGACAAGGAACTGATATTCCTAATTGGTTTGAAAAGCCATGTACTTCAATGATTCAGTTCAATGAACATTTGTTAAGTATCTGCTGTTTGCAAGGAACTAGGCTGGTTCTGGAAATGCAAAAATAAAACCAAGAACAGTACCTGTCTTCAAGGAGCTGGCATTCTACTGGGGAGAGAGGGAAATACAACACAAACACAGAAGGAAATACAGAGGAATTTGATGAGAAAGAGAGCAATCAATAATAATTTGGGAAATCAGGAAATGGATATCACTCCACTGATTCTCCCTACTCAGGGTAGCTTATTCAGTTGAAAATAATGATTATTGTGTTTGTTTGGGTTTTTTATAATTTCAGAAAGTATAGATCCTGATAGCTTTGAAATATTCAAAACCATCCCTTCCCCACAGCCCCTGTAGAAAAAAAGGTAGAATTGCATAGTGACTAGAATTCTAAACTTAGAGTCGCCAAGATCTAGGTTCAAATCCTGCTAGAGATCCTTATTAACTCTGTCTCTGGGTAGGTCACTTAACCTCTCTGAATCTCATTTTCCTGGAAAAATACAATAGAACTCTTTATAGCTTGGAAATTACCTCGTAGAGTTGTTGTAATGGTCAAGTGAAATAATGTATTATTGAAGAATTGACTTGGTAGCCTGCATTTTTTTAAACTTAGCCAAGACTTTGTTCCTTATTACATGACCATAAGGGAGGGAGAATTTAAAACACAGACACAAAGTGTTGTTGCTCTGAAAAAGCTCCTTCCTAAGTCAGTGAAGTTATTTGGAACCTTTCAAGAAGACAAAAAAAATGTTATGAGAGGAGTGCAAAGTTATCTGGGAGATGGAGGTACAAAGCTAAGAGATTAATAAAAGAAAAATAAATACACATTTTAAAAAGAGAGATTAATAAAGGTGTACAAGTGCAGCTAGATAGCATGGTGGATATCAGGAATGAGTTCAAATCCAGTCTCAGACACTTACTAGCTGTGTGACCCTGGGCAAGTTACTTAATCTTGCTTGCCTCAATTTCCCCATCTGTAAAATGAGCTGGAGAAGGAAACAGCAAATCACTCCAGTATCTCTGTCAAGAAAACCCCAAATGGGGTCACTAATAGTTGGACACAATTGAAACGACTGAACAAAGGCATACAAAGTTTGAACCTACATGCCAGTATGTAAAGGAGTCAGTGAGACTCAGCAATTAAATGAGGAATTTTGTAATGTTCCAAGAAAAAGGTTGCACAATGATGGAAAGTTGAGTATGGAAAGTGGATTGAGTGCTTCCCATTGTTCCTTTGGGTTCCCATTGTTCATTGCTACACCTGAGAAAGCCAATTTCCTCATAGTCTTTCAGAATAGCAATGCCTTGCCTACCCATAGACCTTTGCAGTAATGGCAAACTCTCCAGAATCACAATCACATAAGAAGGGCCTAGAATCCTGATTCAGCAGTATGTAAAGCTCTTTGCAAACCTTAAATTATTGTATAATTTATAATTGTGACCCTGGGCAAGTCACTTAACCCTGTTTGCCTCAGTTTCCTCCTCTGTAAAATGAGCCAGAGAAGGAAATGGCAAAGCACTCTGGGATTTTTGCAAAGAAAACCCCAAATGGGGTCACAAAGAATCAGACACAACTGAAAAATGAGTCAACAACAATAAATTATTATTAACTATCATGAGATGCCATGTTGACATGAATATGACACATGATCCCTATCCTTAAAGAAGTAACAGTCTTGCTGGGGAAACATGGTACATCCACATGAAAAGAGTTGTTGTGAGGGTCAAATGAAAGAACATATATATGTATATATATATATATATATATATATATATATATATACACACACACACACACACATATATATACACATATATGTATATATACATACATACGTATTTATATGTCTCAAGGGCTTTACAAACTTTTAAGTGAGATATAAATGCTAAGTGGTTATTACAATATAACAGATGCCTCAGGGCAGTACATGACAAATTGGCCCATGACTGGTATAGGTGATAATGGCACAGGAAGTCAATGAGGATGGAGATCACTGTAGAGTATGTTGCTGAAGAAAGATTTCCCAAAGGGCTGGGGACACTTAAGCTGAGCCTTGAAGTGAAGGAAAACGTTGATTCTGACAATCAGCAATCAATAGAGAGTATGCCCTCCCTCCCCATCTCCACCTGCACTCAGCAATCTAACCCATCCAACATTTCTCATGCACCTACCACTGCAGGACAAGAGGGAATGCAAGCAAAGGTGTGCTGGTGAGTGTTTAACAGCCAGCTCTCCAGAAAACTGGACCAGGACACACTGTTACATTTATCAGCATTATTAACATTTTCTCCATCACTTTCTTAAGTCTAGACAATTAAAATAATAAATCAAGCCCTGATTTGTAGTGGTTCCCGAGGTGTAAATGCTCACACTGAAAGCCTGTTTGAGTTGACTGCAGCACACAAAGACAAAGAGGAAAGCGTGAATTTATATTATTGTATAATATTAAATGAATTAAATATTCCATATGTTATGATATTTAATAAGTTTGTATTCTCCTAGAATAGCACAATGTAAGTAGAGGTAATTAGAGAAAGGAGAGAGCCCCTACACCTGGAGTAGAGAGGGGTAGAATTAGGGAAAGTTTCCGAGAGCTGAGTGAGCTGAGTCCTGAGCCGTAAGCACTACAAGTGGCAGGTGTGAGGAAGATGTGTATTTCAGGGACTGGGACAGAGTGTGTGAATTCACAGAGGACAGAGAGGGAAGTTTAATTTGAGGAACAGCTGAGAGTCCAGTTGGATTGGAACAGAGGATGTGTGGTATAGAATAAAAGCTAAATTGAGGCTAGATTTTTGGAGGACTTTAAAAGCCACACTGAGGAATTGAGGCAATAGATAAGCATTGAAGACTTTTGAGCAGTGAAACGGTGAGTGTTGTATTTTAGGAATATAATTTTGTCATCTGTAGCATTGAAGAAGGAAAAGAATTGGAGATAAATCAAAAGAATAGTACGGTAAGGCAGGCCAGAGGTGATGAGTACGTCAACTATATGGTGGCCATGAGAATGGAGAGAAGGCTATGCACGCTGTGTTCTGGCAGTACAATCAATAAGACTTGGTGATTGATTGCATGTGGGAAGTAAGGAGCGAGGTCACATGGTGAATAGAGTGCTGGGCCTGGAGTCAGGAAGACTCCTCTTTGGGTGTTCAAATCTGACTTTAGACACTTACTATCTGTGTGATCCTGGGTAAGTCACTTTACCCTTCTTGCCCCAGTTTCCTCATCTGTAAAATGAGCTGGAGAAGGAAATGGCAGACCACTACAGTATCTTTGCCAAGAAAACCTCAATGGGGTCATTTAGAGTTGAACATGACTGAAATGAAAAAAAAAAAGACTCAATATGTGAAGTGATGGAGAGGAAAGAGTCAAAATGATTGACATTATGGCATTTCCATATACACAATAGAATAGAAAGAGGATTGCCCATGAAATTACAGACCTCTATTATGTACGGCTTGCTTTTTTTTTTTTTTTTTTTTGGCTTTTTGGAGGGGAGAAGGCAGGGCAATTGGGGTTAAGTGACTTGCCCAAGATCACACAGCTAGTAATTGTTAAGTGTCTGAGGTCAGATTTGAACTCAGGTCTTCCTGACTCCAGGACCGGTGCTCTATTCACTGTACCATCTAGCTGTGCTTAACTTGCTTTTCTTTTTAAATATATAATAAGCTCAACCTGGAGCTTTCGATGCTATCCTCCTTATCTGTGCTTCTTTCTGGCCTTCTGTCTTCTTCTCTGCATTTGTATAAATGTGTGGTCTGGCATATAGGCAGACACCATCAGCTTGCTTACGTGGCATTCCTACACATACAAAGGTACCACCTAAGCAAGCTAGACTGTCATTACACAGGGCACCAGACCCCCCTTATATTTGTAAAAAAAAAAAAAGATGCCTCAATGCTTCTTGAGTTTTTTTTCTATCCTCATCACCCTTTCTACACCCCACTGGAAAAAAAGAAAAACAAAGTCCTTGTCGGAGGAAGCTAAGTGATACAGTGGACAGAGTGCTGGGATGTGGAGTCAGGAGGACTTGAGTTCAAATCTAGCTCAGAGGCTTACTGACCATGTGACCTTGGTGATGTCATTTAACCTCTGTTTGCCTCAATTTCCTCAACTGTAGAATGGAGACAGTAATAGCATCGGGGTTGTTGTGAGAATCAAACAAGATGATATTTGTAAAGAGCTTGGCACAACGCCTGGCACATAGTAGGCATTCTGTAAGTGCTGGCTATCCTTATCATTAACAAATTATGTGTAGTAAAGTCAAACAAATCGCCATGTCGACTCTACCTGAGAGCCCAACAAGACAGATCCAGTGGCCTGAACATCTATGAGAGTCCTGGAGATAGGTTCTATGGCTCTAACTCCAAGTGTCTGATAATGGATAAGTGCTGGAACATGTCAGGGAGGCCACAAGGTGACTCAGTATGAAGAGTGTTGTCGGGTGAGAGGGGGACATTGATTCAGTTCTGCTTAACCTTTCCCCACTAAAGGGACATGGAGAAAGAACTCAGGATTTCAAAACTTTTTTGAAAAGATTGTGCTGGCAATAAGAACAGTGAGATCCAGGCCATGACTTAGGGATGGGGACAAGGAGAACATTTTGTCTCCAGATTTGGGCCATGCTCACAGAAGGCACTGCTTAGACCCCCAAAGCCTTTCCAAGTGAAATGTCAGATTCTGCGGCCTGCTTCCTTTGAAGGGGACATGGAGTGGGGCAGGGGAGATCCATGAGCCTTCACCCCTAGATCAGGGGCAGAGAAATCCAGGCTTTGACAAGCAAAGCCCTGCAAAGGCAGGAAAGAGGAAAGGCAGGCAGTCAGCAACGTTCCCTGCAGATAAGCCGGTGCCAGGCAGGAGGGAGCCCAACAGCTTGCCTGCACACACGCCAAGGTGGGTGGAAGGCAGGGAGGGGATGGCGCTCTTTCCATCTCAGGTGTAGCCTGGACGGATATGTTGCCTCTTAGATCTTGCCAGGCCCGTCATACAGTGCTACGTCTCCCTGACACAGTTTTTGTGTCTTTCTTTTGGAGGGAAGGTAACACTCTGACCCTGTTTCCTTGGGAGCCAGTGGGACTCCCTCCAAGCCGATTCCAAGCAGGGCTGGTCGCATTACCCAGGGGTCAGTTCCCAGGGGACAATGTGACAATAATAACAATATTTTAAGAAATAATAATAACAGCTAAATAAATGTTTTTCCTTGTCAGGTGACATGCTGGTCCTTCTGATGTTTGACTCCTCTGCACTTCAGCTTCCTCATCAGCAAAGTGAAGATAATAATGGCATCTCTATAGCTCCTTAAGGCTGCCAGTGTCCTTTACAAATAATATCTTATCTGATCCCCACAACCCTGTGGAGAGGTGTCGTGATTGTCCCCATTTTGCTGATGAGGAAGTTGAGGCCCAGAGAAGTTAAGCATTAGAAGGATCACGTACGTCACTGGGCAAGGACATATATTTTGATCATAAACATTTTCTTCCTCCTCTCTATGCAAATGCACTTTAACCAGCAGATGCCCTTTCAGTGGTTCTGTGACAACCAGACAAAAGTGCTGGATTTGAAGTTAGTGAGTTTGTATCCCAGCTCTGACACTAACTAGTTTAGGTGTCCCTGGGTGAGTCACTTGAAGTCTCTCAACTTTAGTTTCTGTATCTGTAAAATGGAGTGGATAATAGCTATAATCTCTACCTTAGAGGATCGTTGTAAGGCACAAATGAGAAAATGCATATAAAGGGGTTTGTACATTTTAAGTTATTAAGCAAATGCCAGTGATTATTTTTGTCCCCACTATAGTAAGTGATGAGAGGAGATGGAATTCCTCCTGGGAGGTGGTAGTCAGAGGTTACACACCTCCCTCCCCAGCGATCAGGCCCCCACTGGCCCACCATGCACATGCATTTCTGTGCTTATGTCTATACACAAGATGCAATGTTGTAAGCTTTAATAGCTTCAAACTGCACTAAGGTTTATGGGGGCAGCTAGGTGGTACAGTGGATCGCTTGGCCTGGAGTCAAGAAGCTGTTATTGTTCAGTCATGTCTGACACTTCATGACCCCAGCTGGGGTTTTCTTGGCAAAGATACTGAGTGGTTTGCCATTCCTTCCTCTAGCTTATTTTACAGATGAGGAGCTGAGGCAAACAGAGGTTAAGTGACTTGCCCAGGGTCACACAGCTAGTAAGTGTCTGAGGCTGGATTTGAACTCAGGAAGATGAGTCTTCCTGACTCCAGACCCAGCACTTTGTGCACTACACCACCTAGATGCTCAGGAAGACCTGAGTTTGTGTGTCTAACATAACAGTGACAGTGTGTGCTAAATGCAAAGCTCTTATGGCCCATCAGTCTTGTAGATTAAAAGATAGATATTTATTGCAGCTCTCTTTGTGGTGGCAAAAAACTGGAAATTAAGGGAATGCCCATCAATTGGGGAATGGCTAAACAAGTTGTTGTAACAGCAAGCACCCTAGCATACCTAGGGCAGCTACTAGCACAGGTTCTTAGATCTGCTTT
>CM053589.1:91963922-92016569 GCA_028646515.1 Pseudochirops corinnae
TATTTGCAGATCCTATACATGATTGCACACCACCATGGGGGGGAGGGAAGAGAGGGAAGAAAATCTGAAACTCAAGGAATTGTGGAACTGAATCTTGTAAACTAAAAGTAAATTTTAAAAAAATTTATGTGCCCTATTGGGTGAGACATTCAAACCTTCCTTTTTAAACAAGTGTCTCAACCTGTTTAGCATATACCTCTAAATCCTGAGCCTCCATTACTATATTCCCCATCCTGAGCTTCTGGGCTAAGGCCTGCAGTGACTATTCCCAGGCTCTTCTGTCCTCCTGGAGAGTCCTCTCCGCTGGCTTTCCTATCTTCCCTGCTCCTTTTTGAGGCCCTGTTCAGGCACCATTCTGTCAGGGTTCCCTAACTTTACTGCAGGGGTAGCCGGTTACTTACTTTAATCAAGAAGGCACTAGTGCATTTTCAAGAACAGAAGAGTCACGGCTCAGAGGTGCAAGCAGAGAAAGTTTATTGAGTCCTCTCCATGGGGAAGCCTTACAGCCAGATCTTAAGGCAGACTTCAAACTACCTCCAAGGCTTAAGCCTTATGTAACCCAGATGCATGTAACAAAAACAGAGCCCAGCTGAACAAGAATGTGAGAGGGAAGGTGCAGTCCCAAGGGCA
Organism: Pseudochirops corinnae; assembly: GCA_028646515.1. Lineage (NCBI taxonomy): Eukaryota > Metazoa > Chordata > Mammalia > Diprotodontia > Pseudocheiridae > Pseudochirops > Pseudochirops corinnae. Next base: position 91,964,553 of record CM053589.1, read on the forward strand.
TGAAGGCCCCAGGGTGTGGAGACGCTAATGTGGAATGCCTGGTAACCACACACGTGAGAACCTTGAGCAATGCTCTGAACTCCACATGACTCAGCTTGTTCCAGGGCCTCGACACTCCCTGTGCCTCAACACAACCGCCTGCAGCCTGCATGTATTTCCTAACCCTCACAGTCGTATGTGTTCCTAATGTGTGTCCCTCTCCACTTATGTTCTTTGTGTGTATCTATTCTTCTAGCTGATGTCATATGCATTTGTTGGTGAGTACTCTCCAGTTTTATGGATGAAATGTTTTATTGCTATTTTTTTTTCCCATGTCATTTCATTAAATGCCTTTGCTTTGAGTTAATTGTATCCTCTGTCTGACTATTACAGGTAAATGCATTGGTAGGGGTTCAGAGTATGGATGCTGACCTACAGAGTTTCTTGAGCCTACGGTAGCCATCCACTAAAGTACACATTTTGTGAGTTGGGGAGGTACCCTAGATTTTATACTTGTTTAAGCTAAATTTGAGCTTTTAAAGAGGCGTGGAATTCATATTTCAAAAAAGCTAAATTAAAGTGATTATTATTGCATAAATTAACAAGAATAGCCAGTCCTGTGGTAGAAATCTCCTATCATCTACTATACTTCCCTGATAATGCTGGTCTTAATGCCTAAATAATCTGTAACATTTGTCCCTAATTGTGTTTGATGAACTAATGCATAGAAATTATTATATGGGTCAAAAAAACCACACAAGATATGGATCCTGTCAAGGGGCTTATATTCCAGGCGGGGAGATAAGACATAAAACATATACACAATTTTATGCAAAATAGTATATTATCAGGTGATAATGGTGTGGTCCATAATATAATTCTCTGGGAGTTCAGAAATGAGGGAGCTCCATGAGGACAAGAATATTGGAAGAGCAATTGATCCTGTTGAAACTCAAGGAAATGTTTGAATCTAACCTTACTTTTTGATCAGCTGAATTCGATCATCTTAACCTGTCAACATTCACTAAAAAAAAAAATCCCTGGAGATCTTTTCTCATTTTAATTCAGCTCTTCCTCATCTTTGTCTTGTGGCTTCCCTGGCATCTTGCAGGTCCCAGCTAAAATTCCTACCTTCTGCAAGAAACCTTTCCTCAATCCCCTTAATGCACATGACTTCTCTCTGTTACTTATCTACAGTTTGTCCTGTATATAGTTGTTTGCATCTAGTCTCCCCCATTAGAGTATGAGTTCCTGGAAGTGTTGGAGGGGTATTTTCCCCCTTTCTTGTGTCTCCAGCTCTTAGTACAGTGACTGATACATAGCAGATATTTACTAAATGCTTATTGACTTGATAAGACTCAACAAGAATTTTGGAGTAACCTGTTATATTCAAAGCACTTTGCTAAGTTCTAGGGATACAAAGACACCCAGGAATTATTTCCTGTCCTCAAGGAGCTCACTTTTCTAAGGAGAGTGGATATACCATTTACATGGATAAGTATAGGTACATGATAGTATGGGAGGGGGTAGAGGGAAGAGATTCCAGGAGCAAGCAGTGTGAAATAGTAGACAGAACACTGCCTTTAAAGCCCAAAAACCTGGGTTCAAATCCTGCCTCTGACTCTCACTATTGTTAATCTTGGGCAACTCAGTCCTTTTTTTTTTCTTTATAGCTTGATAATTCTGGAAACTGCCACAGCTGCTGCGATCCACTCTTCTGTTGCTCCAGCTGCAGCTCAGCTCCTCCGGCTGCCCCAGGGCCATCCGCCATTTCAGGCTGGGCTGGTTTCAGCTTCCAGCCCTGAGATGGTGCCTCTTGGCTGAGCTGCCTTTAGTGGAAAGTATACTTGTGTGTGTTTTAGAGTTCTAGAATTTTTTTAGAGTCATATTTTATGGGTATTTTGAAGTGGCTATTTGGGAGTTGTGATACTTTACTGCTCCTATGCCACCATCTTGGCTCTGACCCCACCTTGGGCAACTCAGTCAGTCAAAACATATTTATTAAGCACCTTCTATGTTCCAGGCACTGCGCTAAGCACTAAGGGTACAAAGAAAGGCAAATACAGTCCCTAATCTTGACAACTTCACAATCAAGGGGAGACAATATGCAAACAAGTATGTTCAAACCAAGTTTCTCTCTCTCTGTCTCTCTGTGTCTCTCTCTGTGTCTCTCTGTCCGTCTCTCTCTATGTGTCTCTCTTTCTCACTATATACATATATGTATATATGTATATGTATATGTATATATATATATACATATATATATATATGAGAAATAGGAGATATTAACAGTGGATCAGCACTAGAATTAAAGAGAGATTGAGAAAAGCTTCCTGTAGAACAGCGGTTCTCAACCTGTGGGTTATGTTCAATTTGTAACAATGAAAATACATCCTGCATATCAGATATTTACATTATAATTCATAACAGTAGCAAAATTACAGTTATGAAGTAGCAACAAAAATAATTTTATGGTTGGGGGTCACCACAACATGAGGAACTGTATTAAAGGGCCGCAGCATTAGGAAAGTTGAGAACCACTGCTAGAAGGTAAGATTTAAGCTGGGACTTGAAGGAAGCTAAAGAAACCAGGAGGAAGAAATAAGTAGGGAAAGTATTCCAGGCATGGGACAAGATGAAGTGTCTAATTCAAGGAACAGCAAGGAACCTGGTGTCCCTGGATCAAAGAGTATATGAGAGAGTATAAGATATAAGAAGACTGGAAGGATGGAGGTGAAAGGGCATGTGTAAGGGTAGGTTATGATGAGCTTTAAAAGCTAAACAGAGGATTTGACATTTGATTCTGGAGGTAACAGGGAGCCACTGAGATTTATTGAGTGGGGAGGGGTGGCTGGGTGAGACATGGTCAGAATTTCCCTTTAGGAAAATTACTTTGGCAGTTGAATGGAGGCTGGACTAGAGTGGAGAGAGGCTTGTGGAGGCAGACTAACAAACAGGCTATTGCAATAGTCCAGAGTAAGGAGATAAAGGCTTGCAAGTAAACTAATCTCGGGACAGCTAGGTGGCACAGTGAATAAAGCACTGGCCCTGGAGTCAGGAGGACCTGAGTTCAAATCTGGCCTCAACCACTTGACACTAGCTGTGTGACCTTGGGCAAGTCACTTAACCACCAATTGCCCTCCAAAAAAAAGTAAACTAACCTCCATGGGCCTCAGTTTCCTTAAATGTAAAATGAGCTGATTGGACCGGACAGCTTCCAGTTCTAGATCTGTGGTTTTATTACAAATAGGCAGTAGTACCCAAGATGACCTTGGAAAGTAGCTAAGGGTTCCAGGAGGAGGAGAGGAGACAGATGGGACCTGAGATGGGACATAAAATGCTCATTTCTGGAAATAGCGAAAAGGTCAGTTTGCCTGAGCAGTAGTGTATAAAGGGGAACAACTTAAAATAATTCTGGCAAAGTAGGCTGGATCCAGATCAGGGAAGGCTTTAACATATCAAAATGAGGAGTTTGTACTGTCTCTCCCATACTTCATTAGCACGGCATTCCCTCCTTTTCCCAGGCTCTTTTACACACAAAGTAGACTACTTCCTACAGTTTATTTCTCTAGGTAGGGACAGCTAGGTAGTGCAGGGGATAGAATGTTGGGTGTGGAGTCAGGAAGCATTGAGTTCAAACATAGCCTGAGACACTTAGCTGTGTGACCCTAGGAAAGTCACTTTACCTCTGTTTGCATCTAACCTTATTTCCCTCAGTTTACTCATTTGTAAAATGAGCTGGAGAAGGAAATGGCAAACCACACTTTGCCAAGAAAACCCCAAATGGGGGTCACAAAGAGTCTCGGACATGACTGAAAAAACCGACCAAACAATAACAACATCCTTCTAGTATAGTGGTTCTCAACCTGTGGGTCGTGACCCTTTCACAGCGGTCACAGGGGTCACCTAAGACCATCAGAAAACACATATTTCCAATGATCTTAGGAACCGAGACACTGCTCTTCTATCCATCTCCAGGCAGGTCTGCCCACATGCAGACATACCCACATACCAGTATTAAAGGGTCGTGGCATTAGGAAGGTTGAGAACCACTGTTCTAGTAGAAAGCAAGCTACTTGAGGGCAGAGACTTGTGTTTCTGTCTTTGTATCCCCAGTGCCTAACCCGGTGCCTAGAACACTAAGGAGAGCCTTATTAAATACTTGCTGAATTAAAGTGTATTGTTTACTCTAGCAGATTTCAATCATTTTCCTCCTTCAAGGGTGAAACACATGAATGAGTAGTCTTTGAGTCTTAGCCCTGATGACAAATCAGAAGTTTTAATAAAGCAACCCTTTTTGGTTAAGTATTGATAGTACTTGGAAAGAGTGGATCTTAGGCAGCAGGGCTAAATTAAGGCAAACTGGGGTCGTGTACTACTAGGACCCCCACCACATTTACTCTCTCTCTCTCTCTCTCTTCCTCTCTCTCTCTCTCTGTCTCTCTCTTCCTCTCTCTGTCTCTGTCTATTTTTCTTTGTCTCTGTCTCTGTCTTTCCCTTTCTTTGTCTCTGTGTGTCTCTGTCTCTATTTCTCTCTCAGTCTCTTTCTCTGTCTATCTCTCTGAGTCACTCTGTCTCTCTCTCTCTCTCTGTAAAAAAAAAAAAAAAGCTTACTGTGTCATGGGGTCAGAATTTTTTATTTACTCTTAGTTTGAAATAAATGAAACAGATGCCCTTTGGGATTGTGTAACCATATCTGGTGACAGGCATTCACCTTAAAGAGATTTCAGAGGTCAGCTTGTTACAGAGTTCAATCACCTCTAAGTTGTACAAGGGAAACTCTAGAAGTGGGTGTGTTACTCTTAAGAGAGCTCGCCTTCTAGGTTGGGGCTTTATAAGGCTGTAGGCATCACTCCCAGTGAAGGTGCACCTGCCTCCCTCAGGGACCACTCAGTCAAGGGGACTGGAGAAAGAAGAGAAAGAGAAGTATGCTGCTTGGAACAATCAGTTTGTCCTAGAACTGGGGCATTCAAGGTAAGTCCTTTATTAATTTTATACTTCCTGGGAGTTTGAGAATGTTGAGAGAGGCAGTAGGAATAGTGAATAGAGGTCTGGACCTGGAGTCAGAAGCAAGTAAACTATCCTGGCTTTTGCCTCTTATTTATGTGATCTTGGGCAAGTTGCTTAAAGTCTCTGGGCCTTGGTTTCTTCATTTGTAAAATAACCTCTGAAATGGGCTAGCAATGCTCTCACTTCTCATGTAGCTCTGAATCTATGATCCTGGGAGGGCATGGCATCCTTCTGTAGTATTATAATCAGCTACATTAAATAATTCTTATATATAAGTATATTCTTTTTAAATACTTTTAAATTTTAAATACTTTTAAAATCCAGACATAATAATATCTTCTGTTCAGAAGGAGGGCAGCTAGGTGGTAGTGAATTGAGTGCCAGGTCTAGAGTCAGGAAGACATCTTCTTGAATTAAAATCTGGTCTCAAGCTGTGTTACTCTGGGCAAGTCACTTAGCCCTGTTTGCCTCAGTTTTCTCATCTATAAAATGAGCTGGAGAAGGAAATGGCAAACCACTCCAGCATCTCTGCCAAGAAAACCCCAAGCAGAATCACGAAGAGTTGGACACAACTGAGCAACAACTGCTACTCAGAAGGAGCATATAAATAGATTGAAACATTTTACTTTTCAAGGACACCCAGACGCATGAGAGGCAACAGTGATATAGCACAGTGGTATCAAACTCAACTACAGATAGGGCCACTAACCCAAACATGCATAATATACAACCCTTTGGGTCACATATTGACTGATAAAACCACAAGTTAACATTACTTACATTCCATTGTATTTTTATTTATTGTTAAATATTTTGCAATTACATTTTAATCTGCTTTGGCCAGACTCCTAGAGTGTGAAGGAGGTTCCTTGCCTCCTGTTTGACACTTACGGTGTAGGAGATATGGTGCTGAATTTGTCATCAGAAGACCTAAATTAAAATCCTGACTGACACCAACCTGCTGTGTGACTCTGAACACAGAGTGTTCTCCTGATCACTCTCTAGCTCCCTTGACTGAGCCTCAGACTTGTCTCCTACCCAGAAAACCATGAATCCTTAATTCTTTCTTTCTTTCTTTCTTTCTTTCTTTCTTTCTTTCTTTCTTTCTTTCTTTCTTTCTTTCTTTCTTTCTTCCTTCCTTTCTCTTCTTTTCTTTCTTTCTTTCTTTCTTTCTTTCTTTCTTTCTTTCTTTCTTTCTTTCTTTCTTTCTGCTTTTTGGAGGGAAGAAGGCAGGGCAACTGGGGTTACATAACTTGCCCAAGGTCCCACGGCTAGTAAGTGTTAAGTGTCTGAGGCAGAATTTGAACTCAGGTCCTCCTGACTCCAGGGCAGATGCTCTATTCACTGAGCCACCTAGCTGCCCCTGTGAGTGGTTATTTTCTAACCATTTTGTTGTTGTTCAGTTATTCAGTCATGTCCAACTCTTTGTGAACCCATGGACCATGGCACAGTAGGCCCTTCTGTCCTCCATTATCTCCAGAAGTCTATCCAAGCTTATGTTCCATGACACTATCTATCCATCTCTCATCCTCTGCTATCCCCTTTTCCTTTTGCCTTCAATCATTACCAACATCATTGTCTTTTCCAATGAGTCCCATGTTCTCATTATGTGGTCAAAGTATTTAAGCTCCAGGTTCATTATTTTACCTTCCAGTGAATAACTAGAATTAATTTCTTTAAGTATGGACTGATTTGATCTCCTTGCTATCCAAGGAACTCTCAAAAGTCTTCTTTAACACAGCAATTTGAAAGCATCAATTCTTCAGAGCTCAGCTTTCCTTATAGTCCAATTTTCATAGCTATGCATTGCTACTGGAAAAACTGTACTTTTGACTATACAGGCCTTTGTTGGCAAGGTGATGTCTCTGCTTTTTAGTAGGTTGTACAGATTTGCCATTTCTAACCATAGATCATGACAAATACCACACATACAGGTGAGATAGACATACTTATTTTAGTGAGAGAAATCTTCAAAAAATGCTTTAGTGTTTCATGTTCTGTCTTATCTCTGAGTTTTATCTTTATCTTTGTCTTATCTACACTGTTTTCCAGCACTAGGTGAAAGGATTCGACTTTCACTTTTCTTACTTGTGCTAAAACAGGGGGCTATGTATTGATTTAGGATCAGATCATTGATTCCAACCAAACCAACAATTGCAGTCATGGTCAGCTCAGTAGGTAGAATTTTCTTAGGATTTCTTTGTTTTTTTTTTTTTTCCTTCCCTGAATTTCCATAAATTTACAAATAGAATGATTTTTTGCTCCGTAAGACAGAGGTGAAACTGTTACCAAAAAAACTTGTAAAGAAAAGTTACGTTCCTCTATCTAAACTTCAAGATGTTGCATAGTCACAGGGAGAGTGTTCAGGGTTGGGGATTATAATAAGAATGGGTCAATATGAACAAAAGGATGGAGCAGGAAGGATGCTCCCTAGAAAAAGCATACGTAGACAGTGTCTACACAGCCCTAAGGATCCATCTCCTCGATTAAGTTGACTATTCAACTGATTTCAGTGCCATAATTAGGGTAACTGGTGCTTTGCCACAGGGTTACATTTAGAGGGTGTGAAACATTTTTTAAAAATATACTAAGATGTTATACAATTTAAAAATCTGTCACATTTATATATTGATAGCACATGCACACCTTCAGCAACATGGAAAAAACCGACCATGGCATCTACTCAGCAAGAATAATTAAACTAGGTAGCCACCAGATGGTGTTCCTTATTTACCCCCGTCTGTGAGTCACTATAGTCTCTGATTTCCCTTCCCACCCAATTGCATTTATCTTAATTCCCTCTTGTACTATTTTCATATTATGAATCACAAAGTAGATTTGAGAGAATATTTTGTCTTGTTTTCTTTCCCCAGGTACCAAAATTGTTAGCTATGGCTCTTGTTGATTGGTTGGAAGAAAAAGACATAGTTAAGTCGAACAGTAGATTATCACTGCTTTTTTTTTTCACCAATATGTTTTGTTGTCAAATAGTAGGTGCAGGGTTTTGTTGTTGTTGTTGTTTGTGAAATGGGAGAACAAGTAAGGCATAATTAGATCTGGAGTATACTGTGGACCTCAGAGTTAGAGTGACTGCCTCAGTCTAGCCTAGTTAGATGGATTGTTTGTCTGTTATGGCCAGGTGAAGAAATTGCCCTCCTTGGTGGGAAGAAAGGGGAAATACCCAGAAGGGAAATTCCCCAAAGAGAAAAAGCATAAATCCTGGTACTGCCCCCTTAACAGGGAATAATGAACCATTCTTTTGGTGAGTCCAAATTCTCTGGGCTCTGATCTGCTGGGCATGGAGTCTATACATCTTACACATCTTTTCTGATCTCACAACAAACAAATGAGTCACTAGTTTCATGTAGATGGTTCCTCCTTACAGCTGAGTTGGTGTAATTTGGGTTTTGATAACAGCTTGATATTGCTAACTGTGGTCATCTCTCAGCTGTGTTTCTAAGTGGGGATGTGTAAGAAGTGAGGCAGAAGACTATGAGGCTTTAAAAGAGACTGTTTTTGTTGCTAGGGTTCAGAGTGGCTGTCCTGCGACTGGGTCCAGAGTCTAAGCCCTAGCTAAGGACTTTGGGAAACACAGTCCAATGTCTTAAAAGGAAAGCATAGTCTTTCCAGCCCAGAAAGAAATAGATATTGAATTAATCATTTAGTTTGAACTGGACTGGCTGGGGTTCTGACAACTGGAGAAGTTGGAGTGTCTGTGACAGATGGGGGAACAGCTGTGGCAGCTGAGGATAGTTTGAATGGGGACTGTGATAAGCATTGAGTGATTGGATGCTTTGGCTCAGAACTCCAGTTAGTGAATGGGAACCCCACTGAGGAATGATGGGACTGGTCTTTTCCTTTGGAAACCTAAGCAGCTGATAAATCATCTCCTTTTCCTCCTCCTGTGCTAAGAAAGGGAGGTAGTTTTAAATCTTAAATCTCCGTTTCCTTTTGGTAAACTGTTTCTCCCTGATTCATTTGTACTTTAAAGCTAGCTTTCCTTTTAAATATACAATCATTAGTAAATAGAGCACCGGCCCTGGAGTCAAGAGGACCTGAGTTCAAATGTGACCTCAGACACTTAACACTTACTAGCCGTGTGACCACGGGCAAGTCACTTACCCCGTCCAAAAAAGCAATAAATAAATAAATATACAATCATTCTTGTCTTTATTTAAATCCAGAGAGAGGGCAGCTAGGAGGCTGCAGTGGATAGTGTGCCAGGCCAGGAGTCAGAAAGACTCATCTTCCTGAGTTCAAATGTGGCCTCAGACAATTACTAGCTGTGTGATCCTGGGCAAGTCCCTTAACTTTGTTTGTCTCAGTTTCTTCATCCGTAAAATGAGCCGGAGAAGGAAATGGAAAACCATTTCAGTATTGCTGCCAAGAAAACCCCAAATGGGGTCATGAAGAGCTGGAAACAACTGAAAAAAAATGACCGAACAACAACAGAGAGAGAGAGAGAGAGAGAGAGAGAGAGAGAGAGAGGAACAGGGAGTATGGAAATGACTTTTTGAACACAGAGAAGTTAATAAAAACAAAGGAAAAGTCCTCAGTTCAATCAGCTGGACATTTTATCTGGTTTAGGGGCTCAGGAACTGTAATCTGGCATAATTAGAAGTTGTATACATTTTTCTAAAAATAGAGTTTAAACTAGATAGTGGCAGAGTTCTTGGGTTAAGGTGACAAGGTATACTAAGAATGTGCTTATCTAAGACAAAAATTTCCACTTGGCAGGACTGAAAGGAGGAAAGGGAGGAGAAGGCGTTATTAGAAAAGCTGACCCCTTGAGCAGAGATAAGCAAGGTCGGGGAGATTTTGCCCAGCTTCATTGGATCAGGGGAAGGGAAAGTCCTTTTAGGTCTAGCTCCCCTCCAAAGAAACACCTGCTGGTTACAATTAGATTTCGCCAGTGTATTTTCAAATATCACTGAGTGAGGGGTTCCTCTCTTGGCTGATCCCTGATTTGCTTCTGAGCTCCACCAGAAAGGGCAGCTTGGAAAGGGCCCACGACGGTAAGTAAGTCAATCGTAAATTCCAATTCACAAGGAAAGGTTTAGTCCAGCGTTTCCATTTTATAGATGAGGATGCTGAGGCTCAGAGAGATGAAGGATTTAGAACCTCAGATGCCCCCGTTCCCAGACTGCCAATCACTCTACCTAGAGAGTACAATTTTTTTTCCTTTGAATGACTTAAGACTGTACAATTTTAAAATGTGCTCATTTACATGTTGATGGCACAAGTGCACCTTCAGGTGTTGTTTTCATTCCTGTCCAACACCATGTGGGGTTTTCTTGGCAAAGATCCTAGAGCGGTTTGCCATTGCCTTCTCCAGCTCATTTTACAGATGAGGAAACTGAAGCAGACAGGGTGAAGTGATTTACCCAAGGTCACACAGCTAGTAAGTGTCTGAGACTAGATTTGAACTCAGGTCTTCCTGACTCCAAGCCCAGAGCTCTATCCACTGCTGCACCACCTTCAACTATGGAGAAACAATTGAGCCAACTGGCCCTCACTCAACAAAAACAAGGTGTTAAAAATAGGAAGCTATCAGATGGTATGTTTGAATAACATTCCTCTCTGAGCTAGAATAGTTAACTAATCTTCTTCCCACTCAACTAAATGTGTCTTAGTTACTTTTTGTGTTATTTTCTGCTTCAAGAAGACCCAGTCTCACATCAGGTCCCACCTCTGATGCTTACTGGGTATGTGACCATAGGGTACATGACTTACTCTTTCAGTGCCCCACAGTGTTCTAAGACTAGAAATTATAAAGAATGTGGTGATCTGCATTGGTAAAGGGAGTTTCCTCCCCGGGAGTTCCAGTAGAAGCAAAGGTCCAGTCATAACCATTATTTTCACATCAGAACTTTTTCTGCCTTCAGGGTTCAGATCAGGTATCACCTACATGAAATTATACCACACTCCTTATCTCCCTCGCTGTTAGAGCATTTTCATTCCTTAATGTATTTTATTTTATATTTACGTATATACATATCCCAGTGCTCAGCAGTGCCAGTCCCTCAGTGGCTAGCATTTCTATAGCACTTTGAGGTTTGCAAAGTATTTTATGACTATTATCTCATTTGACCTTCATATCAACCCTGCAAAGCATTAAAATCTCCATTTTACAAATGAGGAAACTGAGGCTGATGGGTTAGGCGATTTGCCAATGACCACATAGCTGCTAAATGTCTGAGGCAAGATTTGAACTCAGGTCTTCCTGACCCCAAGTTCAGTACCTTATCCACTACTCTACCTAGATAATTGATTTGAATAGCTTCCTTTATATAGGGAACAGATATCAGTCAAACTTGCCAGCTACCCCCAAACTGACATTTAGATTTAGCTATAGATACCTGGAAGGCAGTGTTTTGCTGAACACATGGTCCATTCCCAGACCAGATTTGCTTTGGGATCCTTCTGCTAAGATTGATTTTAGAACAGTTTATATTAAACTTGGCTCCTACAGAGTCCTACAAGGAAGCAGGAACAGGAAAAGGAATCAGATTCAAAGCAAGTAAGACTTTTAATAGTCAATCAAATGCACCATAAAACCTACTCTTTGCTGATCTTGTTATTTCCTCTACAGGTTCCTGTTTCTGGAAATCAGATGAGTCAGTCCTACGATATTTAGATGGAAGTGTGGGAAGACTTCAGGAACAAACTCACAAAGCTCTTCTCTTTCTCCAGCAGTCTTGGCCTCTTCTAGGCAAACCTTCAGGGCTTTTGTCTCAGCTCTGAGTGGCCCATTGGGCAACAGGGAGGCCAGAGGGATCTGTGCAGGAGCCCACATCAGGAACATATCGACATGGACAGTAGTGAGGGGCAGTTCGAGGCCCTGCCTGGACTAGGGTTGTCGAAAGAAGAGCTGGAGGAAATGCTGTGGTTTTACCGGGCAGAGGACTGTGAGTTCTCTGCTTAGACTCAGAAGGGAAAATTTCAGGGACTGATTAGGTCAAATTTCTCTGAAAATCCAGAGGCAGGGGAAAAAGCAAACTTTGTTTTTCATTGGACCCAGATAATGCTTAATGAATGAACATTTAGTAATTGCAGTCCATCTCCCACTATCTCCTTTAAGATTTTCCATTTTATAGTCATATTGGGCTCATTGTTAGATCCAAGATGGCTTTCTAGTACCAGCAAGTCAGAGCAGCTCAGAGAAGCAGTAGATAGAGCACCAGGCCTGGGGTCAGGAAGATCTGAGTTTAAATCCAGCCTTAGACACTTACTAGCTGTGCGACTCTGGGCAAGTCACTTAATCCCTATTTACCCCAATTCTTTATCTGTAAAATGGGGACACACTGGAGAAGGAAAAGCAAACCACTCCAGTATTCTTGCCAAGAAAACCTCATGTAGAATCATGACGAGTCACACATCACTGAGTGACTGTACAACAACAACAAACGTGCCAGGCTGGGGGTAAGAAACAAAAACACAGTTATTGCCTTCGAGGAACTTACAGTCTCCCCTGTGAGATAACATATAAACATACACAAAGCAAGCTATATATAGGATAAATAGGAAATAATTAACAGAAAAGATAATGAATTATGAAGGGCTGGGGGAGGCTTCCTATGGATGGTAGGATTTTAGTTGAGACTTAAAGAAAACCAAAGCCAGAAAGGTCTGTGGTCAGAGACCAAGAGGGAGAGCATTCCAGGCGTGGAGGACAGCCAGAGAAAATGCCCAGAGGAATTCCTGGTCTCTCCATTCTGCCCCTTAGAGTGCCCTCTAACTTCTGCCCAGCGATACCCAACCCTCACCTACTGTCATCATATTCTGTCCCCTAATCCTTTCAACAAAATCTGCTCTCTGGAAAGGCTCTAAGGCTCACTCTTACTAATGAATTAGTCATTGATATTAGCTAAAGTATCATCCCTCCTAGGGCAATAGATATTTGACCAGGAATCAAAGCTTTAAGATAAGATAGTCAATATTTATTATAGATAAAAGAAGAGTCAGCCAGAGCAGGTGTTTTTAACCTGAGGTCCAGGGAACTGGTTTTTAAAAAAACGTTTTGATGACTGTATTTCAATAGAATTGGTCACCTTTGTAATTCTATCGATAGATTTACAACCAGAATTCTGAAAAGGGGGCCATGAGCTTCACCAGATTGTCAAATTGTCCACAACAGAAAAGGTTAAGAACCCCTGCTAGAGGTATACTTTCAGTTAGTCATCCAGTGAGTGAGGGATTTATTTAGTCAATGGAAACGTGAAATATGCCCTCTCAGGCACCTCCCTCTAATTATCAGAGCCATGTTTTTAAATAGTATTTTATTTTTTCCCCAATGACATGCAAAAACAAATTTTAACATTCACTTTTTTAAAATTTTGAGTTCCAGATTGTTCCCTCGCTCTCTCATTTTCCCCCTCCCTAAGACAGTAAGCAATTTAATATAGGTGATACATGTGCAATCATGTAAAACATATTTTCATATTAGTCTTGTTGTGAAAGAAGAAACAGACCAAAAGAAAAAAAAGTGGAAAACAGTATTTTTCCATCTGCATTTAGATTCCATCAGTTCTTCCTCTGCATATGGATAGCATTTTTCATCATGAGTCCTTTGTAATTGTATCATTGTATTTTGAGAATAGCTAAGTTACTTACAGTTGGCTATTGTACAATACTGTGTATGTACAATGTTTGCCTGAGAATTATTTTTTAAAGATTCATCATATAAATATATATATATATATATATATACACGACACATCATATATATATATATATCTGTCAATTTCTTAAATATCCTATGACACACCTGGTAGAAACAGAGCTTTCCACACCCACTGATGAAATTTAATAGGTAGGTGCATATGTCAAAGTATCATAAGGCAGGAAGCCTATCTTACTGGGGCTATACATATAAGGAATTGCAAACTACCTGGGCTCAAGTGGATTCCAGGATGGGAGAAGGAAAAAAAAGGAGAAGGATGTCCATGGGGGAGAGAAAAGCATCCCAAGGGAGGGCAGCCTTAATGACAGCCAGAGAAGAACCTCACTAGGATGAGCTCAGATTTTCAAAGTTCACCAGAGAGGTCTTCCTGATGTTCTGAAAGGTCTTGCCCCACAGAATAGTGATTGGGAAAGCACATGCTATATTGTGTGCTCGGAAAATAACATTTAAAAAGTGTTACCTTCAACTCATGACGAAACATGCTATTTACCATCAGAGAAGCAATAGATTCAGAGTATAAACTGAGGGGTGTATATACACATGTGTATGTGTATGGGTGTGTATATATACACACATATACCCATGTACACACATACATAAAACAATATACATATGTGCACATACACACATGTATAGGTATATATACATGTGTGTACATGGATGGATAGATGTGTATATATCCTATAGGACATGACCAATATGGGAATTAGCTTTGCTTGATAAATACATACATATTTGTAATGGGTTTTGTTTTTCTTTATTTCTCAATGGATGAGGGAGGGGTAGGTGGGAGTGAGATAATTTGGAACTGAAAATAAAACATACTGAATTTCAAAAACCATTAGCCTCAGAAAAAACAATCAGAAATATAAATCTGCTATAAGAATAACCACATAATGCCAAATAGGAAGTGTACCATTTTGTTTTATTTGAGCCTCTATCTCTTCCCCAGATGTGAATAAATGCAAATTAAATAAAGACAATGAAAATCCATCCTCATAATTTCCTCTAAGGGCAGAAACCAAAGGGAATGAGCTCCTAATAATGATTCTGTCACCATAGAGTTTTCCCACCTATTAATGAGGACAAAACCACCTGCCCTTCTCTCTGAAGGACTTATAAAAACAAACCCTTTCATTTCCATAAAACTCTGACATCCTTAGAGACAAGAAAAGTTCCATAGGTAGGAATTGTGGAAGTTGGGGAACATTCAATTGGAAACAGGGGCAATCCTGTGCTTAGTTGAGATAGACTTACCTCTTAGGAGGTGAGGAGGTTTAGGAACATAAAGTTGGAAAGGAGGTGAGGTGGAGAAACCAGGTATTGGAGCCATTGTGGAGGGTATTTGGATGGGACAGAATGAACTTTAAAAGAAGTTATGGTTTGCTGAGTGATGGTGGCAGAGGAAGGATTTAGAGATGACAATGGGGAGCAGGGAGTATACCAATTCCCTCTCCTGACCCTATACAAAAGCAGGTGAGAAAAAAAGCAACCAGTTTGTGGGGGGGGGGGGGGGAGGAAGTGGGGCGGGGCAGGGAGATGCCAAGAAATTTGTTTCTAAGGGAAAAAATTTCAGTGAGTACTTGGATATGGAAGGAATATGTGAGTTAGAAATCAAGAAAAAGGAGGAGAAAGTATCTCTCCCCTCCCTTACTCCATCCCATCAATGTCAGCACCTAGACAAAGCCTCAGCTGCCCATGCTGATTCAGACTCTGGAGAGGGATCTGTTTCTCTCATCCTGCTAGGAATTCCCTGAGATTGGAGATGGTTCATTCCGTCCTTAGGATCCCTGCTCAGCACCCAGTAGTTGACAATAGGAGTGAGGCTGACTGACTGATAGACATGAAATATTGTTGTGGTGGGTCACAAACACCAGATCCTACCAGAAGATTGAGTAGCAAATGTTTGTATCTTTTCTTTCTACAGCAACACCATGGAATATTTCTGTCCTCGTCCTGTCATTTGTCATGTTAGCCCTGAATGTCTTCCTTCTATGGAGAAATATCACGTCAAACAGGTTAGAAAGTTACTTATTTAAGCTCTCTGGCCGTATTTGAATAATGTGGTTCTGATTTTTTTCCCCAGGGCAGTTGGGGTTAAGTGACTTGCCCAAGGTCACACAGCTAGTAAATGTTAAGTGTCTGAGGCTGGATTTGAACTCAGGTTCTCCTAACTTCAGGGTGGGTGCTTTATTCACTCCGACACCTAGCCACCCCTCTGATTTTGTTTTAAGAGGAATAAGGTGACTTTTCCTGGGAAAATACTATTTTGGATCTTCCTTGACCTCTCTTGGCTTCTGCCCATGATTTAGAACTGGGAATACGCTACCCTCAAGGACTTCTCAGGGTTCAACCTATGAGAAATGAAATGCTACCTCCCAAATTGCCCTTAATTACAACCACTACAACCCTGTAAGATGAGGGAGAGAGGAAAAGACTAAAGAGAAAAACTGGAATTTTTCCAAGATTATATTCATTATTACTTGTTCAAAATAGAATTCAGTAGAGACTCCTGGGAAGTTTTAAAGATCACAAAACTCCATAGCTTCATTAACAGCCACTAGAGTTTAGAGACAAACGATATCTTGGTAAGGTTATGTAGTAATCAACTCATTCATTCAAAAGGTATTTTTTGAGAACTGATTATGTAAAGGGTACTTTGTTCAATGATGGGCAGAATGAAAAGATAAGATGAGCTGGCCAGGGTCCTTTTTCCTAAAGAGCTAATCATCTGTTACAAGCTCATCAATAGAAGCAGTGGGGTGTGTTTAAAAAAAAAAAAAGAATCGTAAACATGGAGACAAACGCAAGAGACCTGGGTTCAGAATCTCAGCTCTGGAATTTAGTAGCTATATAACCATAGGCAAATTCTGGATCTGTAAAATGGAGCCAGTACCCTCGGTATTTACCTAACATAGTTGTTGTGAGGACGAATAATAATGTATGTTAGGTGCTTTGGGAAATGTTAAGAACTACTTAAATGTCAGTTGTTATTAATTAACATCATTAATAACTACTCAAAATAATTTTGCCATAAAGTCATCAATCAATGACTGTCCAATCCAATAAGTGCTTATTAAACATTTACTTATGAATGGGGCATGGCTTATTAAATTTTACTGTGATTGATTATTCATTATATTCATATATATTCATCATATTCAATATTCATTAATCATTATAACTCTGCTATATTATTACACCACTCCTGCTTTTGAACCTCCGTAGAACTTTTTGACCTCTTACTATACTTTCTCTTTCTGTTTTGTTTTT
The DNA here is from genome assembly GCA_028646515.1 of Pseudochirops corinnae. Lineage (NCBI taxonomy): Eukaryota > Metazoa > Chordata > Mammalia > Diprotodontia > Pseudocheiridae > Pseudochirops > Pseudochirops corinnae. The sequence continues at coordinate 91,981,498 of CM053589.1, forward strand.
TTATTTGTATATATATCTAATCTCATTCTATATGAAACACTGCTCACTCTTGTATTCCCCACAGCACTTTATATGCAATAGAAACTCAAAAATATTTGTTGAATAAATGTTAGGCTATGCTTGGGAGGGGGAGGAGGTGCTGTCTGTCAAATGCTCAACTCACTTTGCACAACCTAACAACACTCTAGGGCAGTGGTTCTCAACCTGTGGGTCGTGACCCCTTTAGGGGTCGCCTAAGACCATCAGAAAACACATATTTCTGATGGTCTTGGGAACTGAGACATTGCTCCTCTACCCATCTCCAGGTAGGTCCACCCACATATGAATATTAAAGGATCATGGCGTTAGGAAGATTGAGAACCACTGCTCTAGGATATCACCCACAGCTCCAAGGGCCTGTCTCAGGCTCTGTGGAAGGTGTTGGGACTTTTCCCTTTGTCTCAGCCCCAGATTCTTGTTGGGTAGTCCATTGGTTTCTACGGTTCTTATAGATTGCTCAGTCAGATCAAGACTTGATCCCTTTTCTTCTCTCAGAAAACTAACAACAGTAGCTCGTATTTATATAGCACTATGAGGTTTGCAAAGTGTTTTACAAATATTATCTTATTTTATCCTCATCCACAATCCTGGGAAGCAAGTACTATTATTATTCCCATTTTATCATTGAGGAAACAGGTACACAGAGATTAACACCAAAGGGATCAGTCTCCAGATGAATGCGGGCCTGTAGTCCCAGCTGGGCATTGCTTCCTGCTTCTGGGCTTCATCTCTTCAGGGCCACTTAATTACCATCTTAGCTCCAATCCATTAGGGTATGATGGCAAGGACTTCTCCTTGATAAGGGCCGGTTGAAGATTATTTACTTATAGCCACCACGCCCAGCTAAAAAAAAATCTAGCTAAAGTTCTCTCTCTCTCTCTCTCTCTTCCTTTCCTTGCTTCCTTCTTTTTTCTTCCTCTTTTCCTCCCTCCTTTCCTCCTTCTTTCTCTTTCATTCTTTCCCTTTCTTTCTGTTTATTTTATTTTATTTTTCAGTTCCACATTCTCTCCCTCCTCCTCCTCCCTCATCCATTTAGAATTCAAGAAATAAGACAGCCACTAGTCATGTGAAGTCATACAAAACATATTTCCACATTGACCATGTTGCCAAAAAGAAAAAAAAAAGTGAAAATAGTATGCTCCAGTCTACACTGAGTTTATCAGTTCTCTCCCTGGAGGTAGATAGCATTTTTCATCATTAGTGCTTTGAAATTGTGGTAGATAACTATATTGATCAGAGTAGCTAAGTCTTAATATGAAGTCTTTTCTTTTCAACCTCTATGTCTGGGTAGAGATTGTAGACTTCTGATCCAGACAGTTATCTAACTTAGGGTCAGACATTCCCCAAATCCTCTTTGGTCTAGTAGAAAAATGAATTTAAGCTGAAATAAAAGGCGAACTAAGGAGGCAAGGTTATTATTTTCTAACCACCCAACTTATATTATGCACCTTATTATGCAGATCTATCCTCAGCAAACCCAATAACAGAATAGGTAAGGCCATAAGTATCTATATAGCAACTGTTTTGTGTCAGACACTGTTCTAAGCATTTTATAAATGTTATCTCATTTGATCCTCACAACAAGACTGGGAGGTAGTTGCTAGTATTATTTTCATTTTACAGTTGGGGAAACTGAGGCAGGCAGTTAAGTGACTTGCCCAAGGTCAAACAGCTCAATGTCTTAGGTAAGATTTGGTCTTCCTGACTCCAGGCCCAGGGCTATATCTACTGTGCCACCTAAGTATATCTTCCAACCACCAGAAAAAAATCTTGCTATCTTCCTAAAGGCCTGTTGAGAAATAATTAGTAAACTGGTTTCTAATATTGTATTTGTATAGGAACTAGTAGCAGATGACCAGAGGTAGGCTGCTTCCAGACTGTGACAAGAAGAATGCCAGGCAGAGGGCAGAGGAGGGGCAGAGGAGAAGAGATGAGTGCCTGTGGCAGGATTCAAACTTGAGTCTTCTTGACTCCAGAGGTTCCCAAACTTATTTGGCCTACCATCCACTTAAAAAAAATTACTCAGCAACCCACCCCACCCTGGAAATCTTTCTTTAACTCTTTAATGGTTTCTTTAAAAAATTTCACCATTTAAAAAAATGACCCATCTTAAATTTAATAATTTATTGTAAATTTGAGGGTTTTTCCTGCATTGAAATTTTGATGACACAATATTGCATCATGTAACCATATAGTATTGTATTATAAACAAGTCATCACATGCACATATTCCTGCCAATGAATGCCGGACTTTCTGATAATGCAGGATTCTCCCCTGCCAACACTTGCTTGTTAAGACCTGTCAGTGGACTTGACCTTGCATTTTGTGTGTTTATTTGGAAAATAATGTAATCATTACTTTAACTCTGTTACATAACAGATGAAACATGTACTGGATTTTCAAAATTTTCTTCTCTTCTCTCCATATGCTTCTACTGCCTCCTTTTGTATTCAATGCCCCTCAATTGCACCCGAGGCTATCACCCTGTAGATCATTCCAGCACTCCCAGGGGGCAGTATCGCCCACTTTGGGAATCTCTGCATCCAATATACTGCCTAACTGTCCCTGTTGGCAATGGGGAAGCATTGAAGGTTTTTGAGCAGGGGACCAGTGTGGGTAAAATGAAATTTTAGTAAAATTAGCTTGGCTATATATAATTTGTAGGACATTAAAGGGAGGAGGGACTCATAATTATAACAATTTGAATGAGTAATAAGGGCCTGATCTACAGTATTGGCATTAGGATTAGAAAGGAAGGAATTGGTGAGAGAGAGAGAGACCTTTCAAAGGAAGAACCTCTTGTTCTACCACTGATAGTCCTACATATCCCACCTGTTATTTTCTCTACTGAAATACAAAATGTTTAGTTTACACTTGAGGCCACTTATCTGACACAGCCAATCTGGAATCTCTACATACATCAGAGACCAAGCCCTCTGAGCTGATAACTTGAACATCCCCTAACCTGTGTCTGGGATCAGGGGATGAGTACTCAATCTTAGTTGCTTGTCATTTCTTTTTCTCCCTCTTAGAAATCAGAAGATGAATTCCCAGGATAAACAAGCAGTGGAAACAAAATCCTCTTTTGAGACTGTAACCAACAAGAAGGACTCTGTGTCACAGGATGATAACAGCTTTCATATTTTAAAGGAAAAATTGCTCCCCGAAGACCAAAACCCAGAAAAGGAAATGAATGAACTGAAAGAAATAGCCAGTACAGTCACTTCACCAGAGTCATCAGAAGCTGGAATCTAGTGAAATTATGGAGAGCTGAAAAAATTGAAAACCAGAGAAGCAATTTAAGCACCAAGTGCCTGCTTGGTGGGTTAAATTAAAGCACTGAAGTTCTGCCAAAGACATCCTAGTAGTCAAAGCCAAGCAAAGAGTAGCTATGGGCCAAATATTTTGTGCTTAAGCAAAACTAAAGGATAAATCACAAACTAAAATGCTGTTATTTTTCTTTAAGAATTCTTTATTAAAATGTTTCCAGAAGTGTTCAATAAAACTTGCATATGTATTCAAATGGTTAAATGCACACAGATGTGAACAAAACTGCAGTGAACTGTATATACAGAGTGGCCTGACCCCAAAGGTGTGCGTTCCTGATGAGTCTCTTTCATATTGTCCTTAAGTTACAGAGGCAGGGCCAAATAACTTACAGAAAAATAATAGTTTTGTTGACAAAAAAAATGTTTTAAGGCTCAGAGTTCTTGAGCACAGCTGTGATTTGGTATAATGCACTTCTAAATCCAAGCCAGTTTAGGTAATGGTACTTTGTATGGTGTTTGCTCTCTGGGTCTTCAACGCATTATTTTTAGTCCTGGGTGTTATTTCTCTTAAGAATTTTTTTTTTTTTTGCTAGTATGGCCTCAGTAGGCTCTCTCCTAAGAAAGGCTGTTGGGAGATCTCATACAGGGTCTGTGGAGAGTGACTCAAAGATGGAAAAGAATGAGGTGGCTTCAGAAATGGATGTTAAAGAAAAAAAAAAGGCCAGAGCTTCATGTACCCACATACAATCAGCCTGCAAACTCTCCCATTGTCACCTAAGCATAGATGAGGGCTCTTCCCTCTTCTACACACGCTTTTCAGATTGCTTTTTTTTCCCATGAGCTTTCTTGTTTTCTTTTCAAGTTATCTTTTGAAGTTCTATTTTAACCCAAAATGGAGGGGCACCCACTGTGTTTCAAACAACTATTATGTTCCTGATACCATACTGTCTGTCCTCCGGCCTTTCATGGGAATGGACCACGAGCGCTCAGTGATATGCCCACAGGTCACTGTTCCAACTAACCAATGCTCCCCATATGGCTTGCCCATCTCAATAGTTGCTCTTCTCTTTCTTTCCACCAGGGGACGCTCAAAGGTCAAAGTTTCCCCCATAGGCAGAGAATCAGAATCTTTTACTTTGTAGCAAAAGGCACAGCTCCTGGTTGTATTTCAGGGACCACATCTGGCCACTGTAACTACTGAAGTTAGGGAGGGAGGCAGGAAGCAGGATGGAGAAGAGGTACAGAGCCTTTGAACTTGACCTCAAAGGCAGAGATTCCTCAAGTTTCACCCGGCATGTTTGTGAGACGCCTCACACTCTGCCTTTGCGTTCCACAGCCCACAGCTGTTATCCCCCAAGGTCACAGCTGCTTAGGTTGCCTCGGAATCTCATGGATTGCAGGAACAAGATTCTGTCTCTCTCTCTCTCTCTCTCTCTCTCTCTCTCTCTCTCTCTCTCTCTCTCTCACACACACACACACACACACACACACACACACAGTCTGCCCTCCTGACAAGGGGGCTGTGAACTGCTTGGTGGGGAGCTGCCCTAGTCAAGCTGAACTAACTCAGCGCCAACAACCCTGGAACTCTAATTCCAGAAGTAAATGGGGATGGGAGGATGGGAGTGGGAACCAGTCAGTCAGGGGGAGAGTCTGCCCCAAAGGGCTCAGTCCCTTATCCTAAAAGTCTGAACTGATGGGCACAGTTCTATTAGCTGCCCCTAGAACTGCTCCGACTCATACTGTCCCCTTTTGCCTCTCACACAGTTACTCCCTGTGGTGGGGGTAGAGTGGATGGCAAGGGTCTCAGAAGATCTTGAAGCCTTTTAGTAGGGTCAAGGTGGGAGCCTTGCGCTTGCTCTGGGCCCGGGATGACTTGACTGTCACCAGCTTGGCCTGGGCCACAGCAGGCATCTCCTTGTAGCTGACGGTAGAGAGGGTATTGAAGGTGCAGCTAGGCAGGCCATGCTTGGCAGTGAGGGGGGCCTGATGGAAAATGGACCTTTCCTCAGAGATGAAGAGGGGCCTGGTGGAGGCATTCCTCTCCTGCTCCCTCCGTACCTCCCGAATGGCTTCATGGAACACATGCTGCACCGCTTCAAAATCCAGGCAGGCAGACACCTCGTAGAACAGATATCCAAACTTGCTGGCCAGAGTCATGCCTTCTGACTTGGTGACCTGCCTGGTGAGCAGGACAGAAGAGGGTGAGGATGTTCAGGAGCAAACAACCCTTCCCCAAGAGAGAAACCCACTGAAGTACCCCACACTGGGGGATCTAGGCTCTACTTCAAGGGAGAATTCTAAAACTGGGCCCTACTTTTGACCTAGAGAAGACCTCCTCTAGCTACATGTCCTTGGTATGAGTGCAGCTTGGAATCCTGGAGCCATAGTGCTAAAGGGAAAAGTGCTAGTGCTGGAGTCAGAGGACCTGGCTCTGCTGCTTGTTTACCTGTGTGACCTCAGGCAAGTTACTTAACCTCTCTGGGCCTAGGTTTCCTCTTTTATAAAACAAAGAAGTTGGACTCGATGGCCTAGGGTCCTTCTGGCTCTAAATCTATGATCCTATGAGTCTGGTGAGGAAGAGATGATTTGTGGATCATAGATGGGAGTTACTTAGTCCCACTCTCTCCTTTGTACATATGAGGAAACTGAGGTCAATAGAGGTGAGGTGACCTGTCCAACGTCCTATGGGTAGTACGTGGCATAGTAGGAATTTTCACATAGGACCTCTGACCATAAATCTAATGTCCTTTTCACTAAACACACTACCACACCGTTCTTAGAGTTCAAAGATTAGTCACTAGTGTGTAATGTATATATAGGGTGTGAGGGATGGGAATGTAGAGAATGGTAGGAGAGGAAAAGAATTCAAAGATGCATGGAAAGACTTATATGAACTGATTCAGAGTGCAGTAAGCAGAACCAGGAAAACAGTATACACAAGGACTATAATAATGTAAATGAAAAGAACCACAAAGACACAGTTCCCACAACCCAGAGCCTGGGAAAGATTCCTAGGAATAATACAAGAATGATACAGACCACAATTATTTGTAATTATAAAGACCAAGCTTGTCCCCAAAGAAGAGGCAAGAAAATGTACTTTCTTCCCTTCAATGGAGAGATAAGGGCAGGTGTGAAATACTGCAAAGGCTGTCAGACCCAGCTGATAGCTTGGTTAGTTTTATTCCTTCTATGTCTTCTTTTTTAGTTGTTGTTACAAGAGATGGTTCTTTGACTGGGGAAGAGAGGACACATATTGGAAAATGAAGATGTAAAAACAAGAGCTATCCATAAAATAAAATAAAAATAGAATGGGAAGGCAGAGTGACCAGCAATCTCTGTGAATTGTTTTGTTTTTGCTGAGTTATTTTTCAGTTGTGTCCGACTCTTTGTGACCCCATTTGGGGTTTTTATTGACAAAGATACTGGAGTGGTCTGCCATTTCCTTCTCCAGCTCATTTTTACAAATGAGGAAACTGAGACAAACAGGACTAAATAACTTGCCCAGGGTCACACAGCTAGTGAGAGTCTGAGGCCAGATTTCAACTCAGGAAGATGAGTCTTCTGGTTCTAGGACAGGCACTTTAACCATTGCATCATCCTACCTCTCCCAACCTCTCCCTCATTTATTCCTCTACTGTATCCAAATCCTGGGCACAGGGTTAAACGGAAAGTGGAGGATGAAAATGATTGATTGATTACTGACAATCAAAACAATGAAAAAAATCAACTCAGACTGAACAATTAGTCTGAATGGAATCCTCACCACCGAGAAGTAGGGAAGAGGAGGACAGGAAGAGACTAGCAGGAAACAGTACATGGCTCTCATTTGCTCCTGAGAAGTAGGCTAAAACATCTCTAAGGGTCTAGCCTTCCCCTAGAGAATAGGAAGTGGTTCTGCTCCCTCCAAAATATACTAAGCTAAACTCAAACTTTCTTTCCTCTTTCTTCCATGGAACAGGAATCATGAGAGCTGTGAGAATAGCATAGGGAAGAGAGAGAAGTGAGCAAAGAGAAAATATTAAGAACCTGGCCCAAAAGAGCTTTTGGCCAAGTTTTCAAGGTTAAAATTCCTCTGCATGATGACTGAAGATTTCCTTATTCTCATCCTACACAGTCCCCACAAGCCTGGCCTGGGAAAGGTCCCTAGGAACAATATGGAAATGATAACAGACGTGATTGTGGAGAAGAGAAGGAATAAGAAAGAACAGCTCAAAAGTCTTAGTTGTCTATCACTTAACATCCAATTCAGCCAATTCTGGGTACAGAGGGGACTGTGAGTCTGAGATTGGGTTGGCTGACCCACTAACCCTTGTTCAACAACAAGGCCTGGAATGGGAAAGGGGCAGGGAGGTGGACTGAATGAGTGCCTGCTTTTAGACTGAAGAAATCTCTGCCAAGAATATGCCCTGACATCAGAAATTCCTTCCTTCCTTCAGTGAGCATTTGACGTGCCTGGAGCAGAGGAAATCAGAGGGAGAGGAGGAGATCAATAGAATGACTAGTTCTGAGTGAAATGACCTCTGTGTATCCATTACAGAGAAAGGGCCATTGAACTGAAAGTTGATGTCTATCTATTCCACACAGGCAAAGCAAAGTTGACTCTTGCTTTATGTGAAAGTTCAATGGCCCCTGAGCTTGGTTGGTCCGATAGTGAAATCCCCCTCCCTTCCACACACACACAGAGGGATCATAGAACAGTGGCAACCGAGAGTCAGGAACTAACTAAAAGAAATTCAGACAATCCTAGAACTCTCAAGTGGGAAGGAACCTTAGAAATCATCTAATCCACAATTCTCACACAGTGTAGGAATTAATCCCCTCTATGTCCCTAAACAACAGCTATGGAATTAGCCTTTCCAAAAATGCCTCCAGAGATGGGAAGTTTGCTACGTCACATGGCAACCCCTTCTCTTTTAGGATAACTCTAATTGCTATAAAGTTTTTCCTTTTCTCCCTCTTCCTTCCTTTTTTCTTTCTTTCCTTCCTTGTTTCCTTTTCCCCCTCTTTCCTTTTTCTTTTTCTCTCTATCTTTCCCTTCTAATCTTCCTTTCCTCAATTTTCTTCCCTATTTCCCTTCTTTTTTTGAAACACCCTTTGTTTTATTGAGTCAAAATTCATCCCCCTGAATTCCCACCAGTTGGTTCTAATTCTAGCTTCCCCAGAAAGGAAAAGCTTAGTCTGGATTAATAATAACTGTCACTTACATAGCACTTTAAGCTTTTCAAAACAGTGAACAACATCTCCTTCTCTGAAGAGAACACTGTACATTTATAACACTGTAAATGTACTGGGATGATGAGACCCAAACTGAGACTTGTGCAGGGTCACTATTAGTAAATGTCTAAGGCAGGATTTGAACCCGGGTCTTGCTGAACTTCAAAATCCAGCATTCTATCTATTTCTGTTACCCCATGCTGCCTTTCCCAAAGCTGTCTTCTGTATGAGATAACCCTTTTAAATATTTCAAAAGAGCTGTAATATCTTCCTTTCCTTGATCTTCCTTCCTCCAGACTAAACATCCCTTGTTCCAGGAACCATTTTCATGAGACATGATTTTTAGATCTTTTTCCACCCTCCTCTGGACTCTCACTTATTTTTTTAATGTCCTTGCTAAAAGGTGGAATCCAGATCTAAACACAATATTTAATATGTGGTCTGGTCAGAAGAGAGTGCCAAAGACTATTATATCCTGTAATGCGAGATGACGAAATGCCACAACAGAAACCTGGGCCTGGAATCAGGAAGACCCAAGTTCAATTCTGGCCTCAGACACTTACTATTTGTGTGACCCTGGGCAAGTCACTTAACTTGCCTCAGTTTCCTCATCTATAAAATGGGGATAATAATAGCACCTACCTTGCAAGGTTGTTGTGAGAATTGACAAGATAATATGTAGAAAGTATTTAGCCCAGTGCTTGGCTCATAATGTGTGCTATAGAAATACTATTATCATTATTGTTATTGATATTATTTTTATCTAGTATCAGAATACCATATTTCTACCAATGGAGCCTAAGACTGTTAGTTTTGGGGGTTTTTTTGCTTTTTGGAGGGTGATTAGAGTTAAGTGACTTGTCCAAGGTCACACAACTAGTAAATGTTAAGTGTCTGAGGCTGAATTTGAACTCAGGTCCTCCTGACTCCAAGGCTGGTGCTCTATTCATTGCACCACCTAGCTGCCCTGTTAGTTTTTTTTTTTTTTAATGACTACATCAAAGTGTTGCTTATGTTAAGGATGAGGTTAACTAAGACCCCTTAACCTTCTTCACATTCAGCTAATTCTGGGCACAAAGGGGACTATGAGCCTGAGATTGGGCTGGCTGACCCACTAACCCTTGTTCAGTAACAAGGCCTGGTATGGGAGCGGGGCAAGGATGTGGAATGAAGAACGGCACCAAGCCAGGTTCCTCTTTCTCAAACCTGGGTGACTGATTTTTTGGTTCTAAATTCAGAACTTCACATTTCCTCCAAAAATACAATATTTTGTATTATTGGTTTTGTTCTAGAACCTCATCCTATTAACCATGATCCCAACATCGATCCTATCAGAGGTCCTTCATAGCTCTGTGCCATCTGAAAGAAAATTTGTTTTCATTTGAAAACTTGATGGGCATGACTTCCAGAAATGGGGGTGCATACTGGCACATTTGACTGATGTGATCGTTTTGTCGAGCTTCTTTTAAAAAAAATCCTTTGTTACAAGATTCACTGGTAGGGGAGGGGGAGGGATGTATTCAGAAATAAAGGTAATATAAAACAAAAGATATCAATAAAATGTTTAATTTGTTGGGTATACCTTCTACATCCTCATCTAAGTCACTGATAAAATTGTTGAACAGGAAAGGACCAAGATAGGAGAGACTTCATTACTTGCTACCTGTGTGACCCTGGGCAAGTCACTTACTCTATCTGGGTCTCAGTTTCTTAATCTATACAATGGAGGCTTAGATAACTTCTATATTTTCAGCTCCAAATCTATATATCTATTTAGAAAAGAGCTTTGTGGCATTCTACTGGTGACCTTTCTTCAGATGAGGGAGTAGTGTGCTCTGTTTCTGGAAGAGTCCTTTGAGATTCTCTAAATTGGAGGTTGTCGAAATATGTATGACCCATGGGCCAAATCTAGCCTACCATCTGATTTTGTACACCCAAGCTAAGAATGGTTTTGAAATTTTTAGAATTGTTCAGTCACGTCTGACTCTTTGTGACCCCATTTGGGATTTTCTTGGCAAAGACATTGGAACAGTTTGCCATTTCCTTCTCCAGCTCATTTGACAGATGAGAAAACTGAGGCAAATAGGGTTAAGTGACTTGCTCAAGGTCATATAGCTTGAGACCAGATTTGAACTCGGGAAAAGTTTTACTGACTCTAGGCCTGGCACTCTATCCACTTCGCCACCTAGCTGCCCTTATTATACAACAAAAAACTTAAAAATGTAAAAACCATCCTTAGCTCACCAGCTGTACACATCAGAGGGCAAGAAGCATGTGGTCCCCAGACCAGAGTTTGCCAATCCTTGGTCTAACTCCTCACATGTAACTTTTGTTACATATGAAGAGACAGGCCCGGAGAAGACTGGCTTGTCCAAGGCCATGGAGGCAGCAGGCCTACCTCTCCACAGAAAGAAGAGTGGCCAGTCTAATAGGACCATCCGGCTAAGATCCAGAAGGATAACAACAACGTCATGGCTTGGCTAAAATCAAGTTACACCATGTCTAGGGCATCTCTCTTCTAAACCAGTGACCCTTGCCTAAAAGGAAAGGAAGCTGATCGGTGAACTCATTTTGGCACCTAGTGCACCTTGCACTATGTTTTTAAAGTCTGCAAGGTTTCTAAACGTAAATGTATCTTTAAAATAGTTTGGCAGAATTTTCAAGCTTTGGTTTCCAGGACGCACTCTTTTCCACCTTTTGCAAACTGGAACAATATTTGCCCCTTTTAGCGTATCTCCCCATTTGCCATGATTTCTCCCTCTCACCCCAGTCAGATTTTTAAAAAATTTTAATTTATGGATTTTTCCCTAAGGTCTGATTGCTTTTTATTTCTTTTTAATTTATGGAATTATTTCTTAAAGAATATCTACAGTGGCTTTGGGAGCATATTTGCAAGCTCTTGAAGCAATCTGGGACATAATTTGACTAGGCCCAGAGACTTAAGATCATTTAAGGTGGGGCTCTCATCTCTTACCTCTATACCTATTTTGGCCTGCAATTTTTTCATTATATTGCTTAATGTGTCCTTTCCAAGTCAAAAGGGCTCCTTCCTATCCAACAATTGGGTTTTAGAGGCTCAAATACCCACAGTAACTAACAAGCAATGAGGATGTGGGAGGCAGGATGGCCCCTGTAAAGTGAATGAACAAATGACTATTAACTCTCTCAGGGCACAAACATCCCCTTGTGCCTCCTCCCCACCTTGTCCTCCTCTCCCCTCAGCTCTGGACAGTAGTAGAGTCTTGCCTACCAGGTTCTTGACAAAGAGAGGCATCATAATGTACAGGCACTTAAACACATACTAGATTTTATGCCCTGTGATTTTTTTTTTTGGCTGTCCAGTAGGCATGGTGAAGACAGGATACCTCAACTGTAATCTTGAATCTCTCTGTTCCCTCCACCCACAGCATCTCTGCCTCATGTAGACGTCATGTTAAATGCCGAGTTGTGTGTTCTGCATCAGATTTCTACATCCTTTAGATGGTAGAGTGTTAATAGTTATAACGCTGACCTCTTATGCCCAATGGCTCTGTCTACCTACTGTGAAGTCGGTATGAATCAGAGAGCACTGGAACCAAAGGGTTCTTCTCCTTGCCTTGTTTCCCAGGTGCTAAAACTCTCTGACTGAAGGCCATCAGATTTGCTTCCTTGTCTTGTCTGACTGCTGAAGAGAGACAAATAGATTATGGGTCCGTACCGGTACTGGGCCATGTCCAGCTTGTTCCCCAGAAGCAGTACAGGATAGTCATGTTGGGTCTCCTTTGCATGGTGGGCGATGATCTCTAGGTATTGACTACAACCCTCAAAGTTTCTGTGATCATCTATACTGTAGACGACTAGGAAGGCTTGGGCCCAGTTTAGGTAGCGTTTACAGTTTCTGGGAACATCCTGGGAATGAGAGAAAAGCAAATGAGACACGGGGTGGTCTCAGGCCTCAGGGTGAGACTGGAAGAGGCCAAGTCCCCAGCCCTCACCTGAGTTGCCCCTGTCCTATCTCTCCTCCCTTTGGGCCTTTGTACATTGTTCCCCAGCTGAGCCCATTTTAAAGGGACATTTGAATCTGGATTTGGCTTGGCACGAAAGGGGCCATGGTCCCCTCTCCTGCCACAGAAGAGCAGACATCAGATCTTGAGGGCCAGCAGCCAAAGGCTCTAAGGTCACCAACCCTGAGACCTGACTGTCCACGGGCAGCACTGGGTGAGCCATTTGTATGTAACTGCCTTTTTGGAAATCTTGCTTGGGACAGCTTGTTTTTAGGAATATTTTTAAGATTCCTGTGTTGTTCACAAAGTCCCTTTGAAGGACAAAGAAAGGAGTATGGCTGTGGAATCACAGAATCTTGGAGTGGGGAGGGACCTCAGAGGACAATCAGTCCAGCCCACACCCGACCAAGAATTCTCTGCTACAGCATAGACAACAAGTGATCATCCAGCCTTTGCCTCTAGTGAAGAGGAACCCGCTGCTCCTCAAAGCACTCCCTTCCATCTTTGAATACCTCTAATACTTGGGAATCTTTCCCTCAGGTTAAACCTTAATTTGCCTCTCTACAATTTCCATCCGTTCCTTCTCATTTTGCCTTCTGGGGTCAAACGGAACATGTCTATTTTATAATGATGACAATAGTTCATATTTATAAAATGCTTTAAGGTTTGCAACACACTTTACCAATATTTTATCTTCACAAACACCCTGGGAGGTAGGTGACATTATTATCCCCATTTTGCAGATGAGGAACCTGAGGCATAGAGAGGACAAATGACTTGACCAAGGTCACGCAACTCATTGAGCATCTTAAGGTAGGATTTGAATTCAGGTCTTCATGATTCCAAGTCCCATGCTCTATTCATTGAACCACCTAGCTCCCACATGACAACTCTGCAAGTACTTTCAAGAAAATTATCATATACTGCTTGAGTCTTCTCTTCTTCAGGTTAATCACCCTCATATGGCGTTGCTCAAGGCCCTTCAGAAAGACTCAACTACCCTTGCTGAGGGGAATAATTGCTATATGCATGTACACCTATGGATGTGTACATGTTTATCCTTGTACATCATGTGTACGTGGGCGCAGGAATGTGTGTGTGAGGCTTAAGGGAAACTTAAATATCCATGTATACCTTACTCTTCACCCAGGCGGGTTCACCATCACTGTCCCAGGAACTACTATCTCCAGTGACCACTGGGCACTCTAATCATTCAGCCAATCTTCCATTTAAAATGGCACAGAATTTTAGAGCAGAAGGGACCTCTGAACATAGACTAGTAGAGATGGAAAGGTCCTTAGAACATAGAATATTCTAAAATGATCTAGAACATTAGATCTCAAAGGGCCAGAATATTCACATGTAGAATGCCAGAGCTGGTCCAACTATCTCATTTTACAAAAAACTGAAGCCCATAAATGATGCCATCACAGCATCCCCAAGAGACAAAGAAGGAGAGGGAAACAATCTAGTCTCATTTTATACAAGGGACTGAGGTTCAGGGAGGATCACACATGTGGAAAGCTGAAAAGGACCGGCACCCTGTGCTCTGACCACCACTATTGCTGGCCCAAGAAATCCTCATCTCGGGTCTGAATTTTGTGATGCTCCTCCCTCCCACTCCTTATCCAAGGCCCAAGGCTTCTTAGAGGGCATGGGATTAAATCCTGGTGCTGTCATTTATTAGCTATGTGATTTTGGGCAAGTCAGCCCATTGCCTTGAGACATAATGAATTGCCTTTCACTAATGACTGTCCATAGAAGGCCTGATGGGTTGCTCTGGGTCTTGCTCCTTCACCTGTAAAATAATATGGTTGCATTAAATCAATTTCCAAGGTCCCTTCCAGCTCTGAACTCTTCATCCCAGGCTCTCAGCCCCACTCGGGACAGGCTAGTTCTAGGATGAGGGTCCTCAGCATTACCTGATCTGCAGTGTCCATCACTCTCAGAAGGATTGGTTGTTGGTCCACTGTCTCCTCTGAGGTATAGGTGTCTTCTGAAATATGGAAATATTGGGCATATCAGTGTGGGGGTGGGGGGGTGGGAAGGATTGTAAGGAGGTAGAAAACTTGTACTTTCTTGCTTTCTATCACATGTTGAGCAGAGGCCTATGGGTTGGTTTGGGGTGCCATCCAGGACACTTACTCTGAGTCATCAGGCCTATGGGGCTGGGGCCTGGATGCTTTCTGCTATTGTGAGGGTCACCACTTTTCAGTCATAAACAGGTGTTTTGCCTTACTTGTAGCTCTTCAGAAAGGCCCTAATAGCCTTGACAATTAGAAAGATAGTTTCCATACTAGGCATTCCTACTACCAATAAAATGATAGGCCCCAGTCCAAGCCAAAAGCCCAGCTGTGTGAGAACTTCTCTAAGGTTCACATTGTCTCCAGACTCCAGACTCATTTCCGTTGAACAAAACCCTTCCTAGAAACAATTGCATCCATTTGAGCGGAGGGCAGGGGTGGTCATGATTTCACCCCTCTCTGCCTGCCTGTAAGACTCCAAGCAAAGTGCCCTTCAGGCCACTGTTTGGATGTGCGTGACAAGGGCCTGAGTCAGGCCCTGGAAAACACACGAGCTTTGCATAAATCATTAACAATCCTCATCCATGGCCTGCTTCGGGGGCTTATATAAATAGCTATGATTATTTGACAAGAAACCCAATGGAAAAAATGTCCCCAAATACTTCACTATATTTGGTCCAAGAACAGCTGTCCCTAGATTTTCGCATCTCATTCCACTTGTTTTATTTCCCTGCAAAGTGGCCCAATGAGGCCTTCTGGGACCTCCCAAACAGGCAAGGTGCCCTGTGCAGTCTCAGCACAGACACTGGGCCAACTCTACTCAGAGATACTTACTCCTTCGTCCCTCCAAACATGCTCAGAGACACACAGACAGAGACAGAGCCACATATCCATGGATGGACCTAAATACCTGGTGTCCAGCATCTGACCATAGATCTATGATGGAAAGTTCATCAGACACCATCTAGTCCATTGTCACCTCATTTTACAAATGGGGAAACTTGAGCTCAGAGAGGTTAATGGAGTAACCCAACAACACATAGCTAAGATGTACCTGAGTTGGTGGATAAACCCAGATGCCCCCATCCAGCATGCTTCCTGCCTTATTACTCCTCTCCAAAAGAGATGCCAGCCTCATGCATGGGCAGTGTAGGCAACCAATTATCCAGCATGATGTGTCACCCCCCCCCAATTTCTCCCAATAGCCTGTGCATGAAATTCCCACCATTAGTCCCCCCAAAAGCTTTATAGATTCATAGCAAATATATTGGGAGTAAGAACCCTATTAGTACACATTGACAAATAAGCTCTGATTAATTTCTTAGATTAGAGAGTGGTTACCCAAGAAGGTACCCAAGAAATCAGACAAGATCTCTAAGTGTCAAAGTAGAGAGGAGAGAGGAAGGTCAGGGGTAAGGACCCCCACCTCAGGAGTCATAGGGTATAGAGCTCTGGACCTGGAGTCAGGAAGACCTGAGTTCAAATTCAGCCTCAGACACTTACTAGCTTCATGACCTGGGCAAGTCACTTAACCCTGTTTGCCCCAGTTTCTTTAAAAATGGCAATTTCTTGTAAAAAAATTTTTGTAAAAAGTTTCTTGCAAAATGATGATAACAGCAGCTACTTCCCATGGTCATTGTGAGGAACAAATGAGGCAATATTTGTAAAGTGCCTGGAGCATAGTGGGCACTTAATAAATGTTTCCTTCCTTTAGAAAGGCCAGGTTGAAGGGGAGCAGGGGAGGTTGGGCAAACATCAGGCAACGTGGGAGCCCTGGGCTGCTATAGAGGGGGTTCAGAGGCAATGAGAAGGGTTTGGGGAAGGGCTGGGCCTGATGACAAACTTTGCCTGTTTCTCAGCTTGGGCTAGACCAATTCTTGGGACTCTAATTCTCTTTTCACCTCCCCTTCTCCCACCTCTACCATCTTTCAATGGACATTAGATCTTGTTTATTCAGCACTTTAAAATCTACATGAGCCATATGGTTTCATTTTATTCTCACAATCCTGTGAAACAGACTTTTTGATTTTCTTCATTTTACAGATGAAATGGAGACCCAGAGAATTAGTTACATGACTTATCCAGGGGCTGTGCTTCAGACACAGCTACTGTCTGGGGTGGGATTTAAACCCCAGGTCTTCCTGACTCAAAGTCCAGTGGTCTGCCCATGAGTTCATAACAAACCCCTGAGGCTTCTGTTTTCTCTCCTGCTAGTGAGGTTCCCAGTCAATCTCCCTGCCCTGGTCTCTATAAGATCTAATCCATCCTGTACAATGTACACCACCACCAGATTAATTTTTCTTTTGTCTAGAATTTGAAGAACACGAGCCTCTAATAGAAAGTTAAAACTTCTCTGCCTCACTTTCTTTCTTTCTTCTTTAGGCAATAGGCAAATGTCCAAGATCACATAGCTAGTGTCTGAGACTGGACTCAAACTCAGGTCCTTCTGACTCTAGGGCCCATGCTCTATCCACTGCACCATCTAGCTGCCCCTGCTGTGCATGAAATTCCCACCATTAAAGTCCCCCCTCCCAAAACCTTTATAAAGTCTTAGCAAATATGTTGGGAGGAAGGTCCCTATTAGCACATATTAACACCTAAACTCTGATTAATGTCTTAGATTAGAGAGTGGTTACCTGGGAAGATACCCAAGAGATCAGGACCACAATCTCATTCCCACCACTGACACTTTGCATGTCAATGAACCCATCAACAAACATTAATCAAGCACCTAGCATTTGCCAGACACTGTGTTAGGTCCTAGAGTACAGACATAAATAAAACAGTCCCTGCCTTCAAGGAGCTTACATTCTGTGGGGATAATGGAGAGAATATGCACATATGTTACTCTACACAAAACAGATACATTATCGTACATGTGAGCGACATACAAATAGATATTATTTTGGTGGGGGGGCCCTGACACCTGTTGTAGCGCATCCTTTATTTTCAAAGAGGACCAACGATGGAGGAGATCAGGAAAGGTTTCATATACAAGGTGACACTTCAGATGAGTCTCGCAGGAAGGTAGCAGGTCTAAAAGATATAGGTGAGGGGGGAGTGAATTCCAGGCATCTCAAGTATAGAAAGGAACTGGAGTTTCATGTATGAAGCATGAGGCCAGATTGATGGGATCATTGAGTGTACAAAGGGGAGTAACTTAAAATAAATCTGGAAAAATAAGAGGAGACCTGACTGTGAAGGGCTTTAAATCCCATAAAGAAGGGTTCATATTTGATCCTAGAGATAATGGGGAGCTATTGAAGTTTGTTGAGTGGAAGAGTGCCATGGCTAGGCCCCCATTTTAGGAACACTTTGGCTGCTGTGTGAAGGATGGAAACTTGAGACTTGAGGCAGGAAGACCAATTAGGAGGCTATTGCAATAGTGCAGGTGAGAGGGCCTGAATTAGGGTGGTGATGGTGTGGGGGGAGAGAAGTGCAGAAATGTGGTGGATTTTAAAAAGACACAATTGAGCAACTAATTGGATATGTGGCCTGAGGGACAGTGAGGAAGTGACAATAACATCAAGGCCACAAACCTTGGCAACTGGAAAGAGAATGTCTCCCCTCTGGTGTTCTCTGTCCTATTGCATCCTGTGCTTCCCTTAAGGCCCAAGTCAAACCCGAATCCCTTGTCCGCCAGGAAGCATTTTGTGATCATTCCAGCCCGTGCTCTTTCCTCTCTTTCCTCCGGTCGTCTGAGGTCCCACGACACTTACAGTCTCTCCCACACCACGTGGCCTTTGGAGTTGGATGGGTCCTTAGAAGGTCGTCTAATCTATCCTCTACCCTCCCCACCTTGGAAGGTAATTTCATCAGCTCCCATGAAGCCAATGATCATCTCTCCACAGAGGTCACCAAGCCTGCCCTGCCAGCTCCAATCTTCCCCCTCAAATCCAGGTCTACATCATTAAGTCTCTGCTGGACACCTTTACTAGAGAGCCCAACAGCATCTCAAATTCGATGCATACAAAACAGAAGTTATCTCCCCCTCTCCTCTCTAAAGCTACCCCACCTTCAAATGCCCCTGTTTCTGTTCTGTTCTGTTTCTCTTTCATTTTACAGTTAAGGAAACTGAGCACAGAGAGGCAAAAGGATTTGTTCAGGGTCACATGAGTAACAGAGTTAGGATTTGAACCCAGATTCTCTGACTCCAAAGTCTCTCACTGTTCTTTTCTCTATACCACTGCATCTCTCATTGTTTTCTGGTTTTCTTCTTGGTGTTTGCTTTGTTTTCTAGCTAGAGTATGAGCTCTCTGAGGCCAATGACAGTCTTCTGTTTCTCAGTTACCATATTCTATTTTTGCTGTTCTGTTGTGTTTGACTCTTCATGACCCCATTTAGGGTCTTCTTGGCAAAGATACTGGAGGGGTTTGTCATTTCACAGATGAGGCAAACAGGGTTAAGTGACTTCAGCTCTTCCTAACTCCAGGCTGGGTGCTTATGCATATACACACATACATACATACATACATACATACATACATACATACATGTATGTATATATATGTGTGTATGGATGTATATATATGTGTATCACATATTGAGGCAGCCAGGTGGTGCTACAGTTCTGGAATTAGAAAAACCTGAGTTGAAATCCAGCCTCAGAAAATTACTAGCTGTGTGACCCTGGGCAAGTCACTTAACCCTGATTGCCTCCTCCCCCCCTCTTCCCCCAAAAGGAAAAAATATCATATTTTAGCAAAGCTTCTTAAAGTAATATAAACACTGCTTCTCAAACTTTCATGATTTTTTTCCCTACAGAAAGCATCCATAAATTTTTGAAAACAGAAGGCAGATAGTTATCCAAAGAGTCATAGCTCTTCAGAGATGACTCAGTGGAAAAAGATCAAGCTCTAATTCTGGCTCTCCGTGATTTGGAACAAGTCACTTAACCTCTCTCATATCATCAGTTTCCTTAGCTGTGAAATGGGCATAAAAAATGTCTCCCCTTTATATGGATCTTTATATGGATCTTATGAGATGAGATAGGTGTAAGTTCTTTTCAAGTATATAGAATCAGAGCTGTTAAAGAACTGCACATTCAGCCCACAACACTCAAGTAGGCCTGAACCAGTAATTGAGAAATATTTAACAAAGTAAGTAAAAATGCAATAAAACATAGATTGCAAAATATTTTACAATTAAGTTAACCTTTGGCTCACAGGGATTCTTATGTAGGCAGCTCTTCAAGACTAGAAAATTACTATAAGACTATAAAATTGTACTGGTCTGCACAGATGGAGGGAATTTCCACATGGGGAGATCCCTTTATGGATGACATTAGAGGTCCAAACCAAAAAAAAATTGTTTTTATTCCCTTCTGTCAGGAATTCATTTCTTCCTCTTGAAGCCCCAGACTGTCCTGCCCAGGAATGGGAAGCAGGGACCCTGGAGCAGGTGTTAGGCAGCAAAGGAAGAGAGAATGTTGGAGACCCCTCTTGGCTCTGGCATACCAGACAGAAGTGCCATGGTGTAGTATTGACCTCATAGAGGACACAGGAGCACATGCCCAGGCTGAGCAAGTCACGGAGTCAGGGGGCCAAGGATCAAGGTCAATACTCCCTCCTACATTCCAATGACTCACTCCATCCTCCATTCAGATCTCCAGACTTAATTGTGAAGCTCAAACCACCAAATAAGACAGAGTGAGTAGAGATCTGTGACTAGGGTGGGACGGGGGTGGGGGACTTTTGCTTAAAGAGAATCATTTAGATAGAGCTGACTGTACTACTCTGCCAAGGGCCTCATGCACCCTTATTCCCTTGCCCAGCCCTGTCCCTGGCAGAGGTGGCTTGCTTCCTCTCCTGCCTACCCTACCTCTAGTCTTGTTCCCTAGCACTTTATTGCCCTATTCAGGTCCACCCCTGGCAGTAGCATGGTCATACTTTCATCAGGGTAGAAAACTCCAGGTGTCCCAGGTTGCACTTCTTCCCTCCCCCACTCTCCACCAAGGTCACGCAGTCCATCTCCCCAAACCCTTACTTAACCCTGTTGAAAATTTGATTCTGATTCTGAGCTTCTTCTGGGGCCCTATATATAGTAGGGAGAAGAGGAAAATGCTCTGTACTCTGTACTCCCTGACACAGCTATTCTTGGGTGAAACTACAAAGCAGGCAGAGTGTGTCTTCTGGAGTCACTCCTCCATTTTCAGCATCCTCACTCCAGGTTTATACTGTCTTCAAATTTCCCTCTGTTCTCCCTCCCACTCCCAGCAGTCCACCCTGGCCTGCCCTCTCCAAGCAACAACCCACGTCTGCACCTTTTCCTTTTCCTCCCCCATCAAGCTAAGGACACTGGCTAGCCCCATGTTACATTCCTTTAGGGCCCTGCTCTATTGATTAATCTTGAGCCATCACTTAGGATCTCTGGGCCTCAGTTTCCTCCCTCATCAAATAAGAGGGTTGGGAGATGATCGCTAAACTACCTCTCATCACTAAACATTTGTTATTTCCTAATTCAGGCTATTGTTAATGGTGGCTAATAATTAAAATAAAAATTAAAAATAATGAAAACAATTTCTGGCAGGACCACTTGAACCTCACAACAATGAGGTTAGCACTATAGGCTATGCCCATCGATAGGCTAATGCACTCTTCTCAGGTAATGGAGCTGCACTTTAAATACACCAAGAGATGGATGGAGTGCTTGGGTTTGGAGGCAGGAAGACCTGTGTTCAGATCCTACCTCTAACACCAAGTAACTATGTGATGGGCAAGCCACTTCATCTCCAAATGACTCCCAGCTTTCCCTAGGACTTATGCACTAAGTGATAAACCCTCAAAGACTGGCTTATTTTGCCATGGGTGAGTGAAATCTTCACCCAAATAGGACCAACAAAATCATAGATTCTTTGTTATATTCCCTTGTGAACAGTGTTTTAATAACCTGAAGGAAGGACTTTAATGGTGGAAATTGCAGGGCCAATTAAAAAAGTACATGGTATGACTATTAAGTCAAGTGACTGATTTCCTTGTGTAGTTTGGAAACTAGTTTGGGAGGAAACTTCACAGAAGGAGCATAAATGTTAGTAGTCATAGCAACATCATTGGCAAAATAAATGAAATAGGTCAAAGGTCCTGGATTCAAATCTCAGTTCTGTCATTTTCTACCTGTGTGACTTTAGTCAGATCTCTGGGCCTTAGTTTTCTCATCTCTAAAATGAGGGGGTTATAAACAGGAACTACTAATCCACACATAAGGATCTCTGAAGGCCACTTTTTTTTTCTTTGTGAAGGGGGGAGGGCAGGGCAATTGGGGTTAAGGGACTTGCCCAAGGTCACATGGCTAGTAAGTGTTGAGTGTCTGAGGTGGGATTTGAACTCAGGTCCTCCTGACTCCAGGACCGATGTTCTATTCATTGCACCACCTAGCTGCCCCAAAGATATGAACATCTAGGTTTTTTTTGTTGTTTGTTTTGTTTTGTTCTGAAGGCCATGTATTGACTTAATTTAGAGAGGATGACTTCTAAGTCTTTGACCTTATAACTTACACTTATAAAAAATGGTCACAAAGGGTTTTCATTTTCATCAGCTCACTTGATCCTGACAACAATACTCAGATACATTTCTACATTCTTGGGATGTCAGAGCTGCAAGATACCTTTGGGAACAACCAGTCTGACACCTTCATCATATAGTTGAAGAAATTGAGATTGAGATGCTGAAGCTGGTAAATAGCTTGGCACGGACCTCAACAAGCCCATTACTTGTGAGGCTCTGCAGTAGGCCTGAGTGCACAAAGGCCAAAATGACAAACAGTCCCTACCTTCAAAGAACTTACATTCTAGGGGGCTGGTGGCCTATACGACAGTTAAATAGATAAATTAAAATGTAACAAAAAGGAAGGAAAACACTAACAATTAGGGTCAAGAAAAGATTTGGAGAAGGAGATGGTAAATCATTCCAATGCCTTTGCCAAGAAAACCCCAAGTGGAGTTGGACACGACTGAAATGACAGAAGAAGAGAAGAAAGAAGGAGGAGGAGAAAAAGAAGATGAGATTCCAGTAGGAAGTATCACCTGAGCTGATCCTTGAAGGAAACTAAGGATTTTAAGAAGAGGTAAGGAAGGATTGCCTGGAGGAAGCCAGAGCAGAGACATGCAGTGAGGAGTTTACAAGTCAGTCACTTTGGCTAGAAGACAGAGTACATGACTGTGTGAAATAAATCTGGAAAGGTAGCCTGGAGTTAGATTATAAAGAGTTTTCAAAAGCCAAAGTGAATTTGCATTTTATCCTCCAGGTGATGGAAAGCCACTAAAGATTCCCGAGTAGAGCCGTGATCTTGTTCAATCAGATCTGTGCTTTAGGAAGATGATTTTAGCCATTGTGTGGAGAATGGATTAAAGTAGTTCAGGTAAGGGTGATGAAGGCTTCATCTACAGTGACAGCCTTATGGGTGGAGAGGGGATAAAATATGAAAAAGGTAGTGGAGCTTGAATTGACTAGACTTGGCGACTGATTGGACATGGTGGGTGAGTGAAAGTGAAAAGCTAAGATAGACTCTGAGGTTGTGAATCTGTGTGACAGGAAGTGTCCTCAACAGAAACAGAGGTATTTGAAGGAGGGGTCGCTTTAGGGAGGAGAGGGGGAAATAATAAGCTCTGCTTTGAACATGCTGAATTTGAGATGCCAATGTGTTACCTAGTGAAGATGTCCAGCAGAGACCTGGCAATGTAGAAGTGGAGTGGAGGGGAAAGATTAGGGCTGGACATGTCGATCTGGTGGTCATCTGTATAGAGATAATGGAATTCACAGGAGCTGTAAAAAATGACCAAAAGTGGGATAGGGTAGAAAGAGAGAAGAGGGTCCAGGAAATACCCTAGGGGGATACTCAGGGTTAAGAGACAGGACATGGAAGATGATCCAGCAAAGGAGACTGAGAAGGAGCAATCAGAGACATAAAATTGGAGAGGAAAGTGTCACAGGAACTAAGGGAGGAGATCATATCCTAGAGAAGGGGTACTCCACATCCTCGAAAGCTCAAGGGAGGTCAGGAAGGATGAGGATGGGGAGGTGGGTGGGAAAGGTCATAAGATTAAAAAATTAAGATCATGTAAACAGCTTCTGTGGAGTTATGGGCCGGAAGTCTGATTGTAAAGGGTTTCAGAAACAAGTGGCAGGTGAGGAAATAGAGGGTAGGGGTGTAGAGAGACCGCTTTCTCTCAGAGTTTGGCTGTAAAAGGGAAAGGGGGACTAGATGAGAGCTGGAATTTCTGAGCATTAGTTTCCTCATCTGCAAAATGAGAGGTTTGGACAAGATGATCTCTAAGGCTCCTTCCAACCTTAAAATCCTACAGTTTTGAGTCAAGTCCACTCCATTCAGTCTCTCTAAGACCATATTCATTTGAATGTATACACTCTGATACAGTTATTTTTTAAAAAAGGTTCTTACTCTATAGCTTGTCTTATATTTATTTTTTTGCAGGGGGAAGGCAGGGCAATTGGGCAATCACTATATATATATAGTGATATCTTGGACAAGATATGTACATATACAAACAGTATAAATGGATAATGAGTTGGGGCCCAAATCAAGTAAGAGTGGAAGAGCAGGCTGAATTGCCTTTGAGAAATTGCAAAATTCCTTTAATGACTCCCAACATCCCCCAGAAACAAAGGCCCATCTTTTTTTTTTCTTTTTGGAGGGGGGAAGGCAGGGCAATTGGGGTTAAGTGACTTGCCCAAGGTCACACGACAAGTAGGTGATAAAGTGTCCTCCTGACTCCAGGGCTGGTGCTCTATTCACTGCACTACCTAACTGCTCCTTGTCTTATATTTTAAAGCAAAGTCTTTTAGTCTTTAAAAGAGGGTCAGCCCCAGTCAGAGAAGAAGTGGTAACCCAGGTGTCAACACTATCTATGCAGCAGTTTATTCCTTCCTCAAAAAATTCATTTTAGTGAATTATTCTGTTGATAGGATTTTATAGCTGGGAAGTACTGTCTACTCCAATCCCTTCATGTCACAGATGAGAAATTTGTAATTCACTTTAGAAGCGAAATAACTTGGCCAAAGTCACATAAATTCTAAGTGTTGGAGCCAGGGCCTGAGCCTACACCACCCAGTTATAGATTTAGAGCTAGAAGGAAATTTTAAAATTATATAGTCCAACTCTCTCAGTACCTCGGTAAGGAGACTGAGGACCACCGAGGCAACGTGACTTCCTTGCTTGTAAAGTCCTTAAGCATAAGGATTGCTTCTTTTTTTGTTTTTGTGTCTCCCACACCTAGCCCAGAGTCTGGCTCTTAGTAGCTCATTAAATGCGGTTGATTGATTAATTGCCTAAGGTCTTACAAATAATAAAGCAGGACAGCCAAGATTTGAATGGATGTTCTTTGATCCCTGAACCAGTATTCTTTTTACTTTGCGCACTTTATCTTGATAATTCACCCCTCCTCCTGCCTATCCCCTATCATAGCTTTAGGGATCATCTTGGGGGGTGACTGGAAATTAGGTCTTACTGGGAACACTCTAGGATGGAGTCACTGGTTAACAGAAACAAGGGGAAAGGGAAGTGATAAATGAGCTTCTTACCCAGATTGGGATCATATTCACTGATAAACCGCTTGGTCAGAAACTTCACAGTCAAAGCTGCAAGAGGCAAAAAACCAAATAAACAAACAAATAAAGATGTTTTCCCAATATTCTCCTGCCCTGTTAGGCTCTTTTCCCTGGAAGCCGGCACGTGAACGTTTTAGAGAAACGATCAACCATTTTGATCCTTCTGGACCCCACTCCTCCCCCCACCCCAACTCCCCACAATGGACAGTCCAGCTCTGCAGGGAGGAAAAGAGATCGAGAAACCACTAAAGAGGGTTTGGCACCATTAAGTTGTTCAACCCATTCCAAAGGAATCAGCACCAGGGAGATCACGTGTCCCTCTGGTGATGCTGGGGATTTTAAAAAGCCGAGAATTAAAACACCGAGGGCAAAAGATGGATATGGTGAGAGTTATGTGAACTCCGGACAAGCCGAGAAACTGCACGTCTCTCTGGTCTTCTACTTGGAGATTATCCGCAGAGAAAGCCCACCAGGGCGCTCAAGCGGGAATTTGACTTAAATTTGCAAAGGGACCAAATAGAAAAGATAAAAGCTAGAGATACAGACAGTCCTCAGAAGGGTTATAAAATCCCTATTTTCTTGAGATAAATCCCAGCCTGTGGTCAAGATAGACTGATTGTAAAATTCTAGTCCTCGCTCCTTCTCGGGTCCAAGCTTACGGGGGCAAAAACACCAGACTATCGAAAGTCCCAGCAGGAATGTTTTCATTAAATAGAAAACTTGGGAATGAATTTTTCAACACGTGAAGTGCATTTATCAGTGAGCAAAGTCAGCAGAGGTTCGTTCTGGGTACTGAAATGAGTCATGCAAGGTCAGATGTTAGACTGTTCTCTAAAAAGAAGGAGTATATTTTCTTAACTAAAAGTGCTTTTCTGAGTCCTTCTTAAAACTCTTTCTCAAGATTCGAAGGCTCCATGATTTTTGCAAACTACTATCTAGGGAATACATGTTTGAAAATTTTAATTCCTTCATTTATATAACTGTTGGCAAAAGAAATGATGCCATCCAATTCTTTCCTCAGTGAACATCTTGATTTTCAATGCTAAAAAGACAACTTCTTCCGATTTTAAAAATATATATATATATGTTCTGCTTTGACACAATAGGAAGTTTTCCAAAAATACAGAAAGGACATTCTCTCAGACAGGCAAAGCTGCCAGTGAGGATGAGAATAACTCTTTCCTGGAGGAAAGAGATGGAGACTTGACCCATGATTTTGTGGTCGTAGGAAACTTTCAGATAATGAAACTTCCTAATTATCAATCCAGGATAGCACTTTCTCTGCAACTTAGTTTTAGAGTTGCCTAGAACCCTGGAAAGTTAAACAACTTGCCCAGAGTCACACAATTAGTAGGTAGCAGAGGAAAGATTTGATCCGGGTGGCACAGTGGATAGAGTGCTGTGCCTGAACTTACTAGCTGTGAGATCCTGGGCGAGTCACTTAATCTCTGTCTGCCTCAGTTTCCTCATCTGTAAAATGAGGATAAAATAGCACCTACCTCATAGATTTGTTGTGAAAATAAAATGAGATAATAATTGTAAAGCACTTAGCACAATGTCTGGAACATAGTAAGTGCTATATAAATGTTAACTATCATCATCACCATCGTTAGCACTGAGGTCAGCTCTCCATACACTATACCTCACTACTTCTCTATCCACTTTTCATGCTGCAGGAAAACCAGGGGCCAATTCTGTTCTATACTAAGACATTGGTTAAGAAGTAGTGGTTTGCTCACCCATTACAGGTCAAAAGGGGAAAAGGGACCGAATTGGGCTTAAGTGGAATCATCTACTTGTCGCTGGGAACTTAAAAAGTGGTAAGTGAGCATAGAGAGACCTCAGAGGCAGACTCTGCTGACTGGGCCCAGCCAATGTGTTAGGAGAAAACAGAGGGACGGATGAAGTCCTAAATTCAAGGCTTCATTTCCAACTGTCCTAGCCGCTTTCGCTCACTCCTTTCCAAATTCCAATTCAGGGTACATTTATTAAATGGTAGCTCCTTGAGGGTGAAGACTGTGTCTTTGTTTTTCTTGTATTCCCAGAAATTAGCACATAGTTCCTGGCACATATTCATCACTCAGTAAATGCTTGTTGATTGATTGACAGCTTGGGAAGATAAAAAGTTTAAATAAGATGGGATGCTTGCCCTCCAGAGATTTACAGTCCAGTTGGCAGATAAGATAAACCCAGATAACCACAATACTCAGTAAATAATACATGATAAGTGCATTAAAGAAAGCAAACAAAGTGTTAGATAGGAAAGTCCTCTGTAAGAAGGAGAAACTGTTTTTTCAAGAGTTTGGATTTCTCAAAATCCAGGCACTTTGCTTCCATGATTTCCCCTCCTCTCTCATCAGCCCTTCCTATCCCTTCAAATAATCAATTAACAAACATTCTTAAGTTCTCATGTGTCAGTGATAGTGACACAAAGACAACAATGAAACTGTCCAAGTCACCTTGGTCAGACCTGCCATAGAAGTATCTTCCAAAGGTATTGGGATGGGGAGAGCTACTGGACCCATAATTTCCTTGCTGTATGGAACTCCCAGATGAGGCCAATCCTGAGCAGCAATTTTTCTACAATTCAGAGAGTTGCCTAGAGCAGAGTGGCTAAGTAACTTGTTCAGGGTCACAAAACCGGTATACATCCCAGATGCGACCTGAACTCAGTTCTTTCTGGTTTTGAGGCCAGCTCTATGCCTGGGCTGACTTTCCAAGATGCCTCCCCAAATGACTGATTTTCCCATTGTCCAAAACACTCCACCAAAAGCCCTATTTTTCTCCCCCAGGAGCTTATTCCCATCCTGTAACTGACTCTGCCCATCTTGAAGGTCTGACCTTCTGGGAGACCCTATGTAGGTGTCTGTCCCCACCAAGTGTCATTCCTCAGACCTTAGAGGGAAGAGTAGAAGGAAACAGAAAAGTCATCATCTCTCCACTGGGATAGAAAAAGGTGTGAAAGAAGGACCACAGTCACCCACCAATTAAGCACTACACAAAAGGACAGACTTCTATCTATACCTGCTTGGAGGTGTCCCTGGGACGTAGGCGTTCAACAGTCCTGCTCTCTTCCCCCACCCCACTCACCAGACTTCCCGGCTCCTCTGCAACCCAGGATGGCCACGTTAACCTCGGGGATCGAACTGTGTACCAGGCGCTCAGGACCAAGGTTCCCAGCCCGGGGTTTGCCAAACACGGACGACATGACAAGTCCAGAGGGCAGAGGACCCCTAGGGGCGGAATGTCGCCTCTAGGAGAGTAACAGAGGCTCACTAGGAGTGGATGACCGGAGGGCGGCAGGCTCACCTGGAAGAGGTGGAGAGGGAGGAAAGAGGCCAAAGAGGGGATTCCCTTAACACCGAGTCCCTCCGTGTAACAAACCTTAGGCTGCCAACATTCCCTGGAGCAGGCAGGTAAAGGCAATCCCCCTAGGCGCTCGTGCCCCTTCTACGGCTCCAGCCCAACTCCCCAGGTTATTTAGCCCGGTAGCTGGGGGGGACAAGAAACAGACTCTTGGGAGCCCGGGGCGCTGCGGGGGCGTCCCGTCTGGGTGTCCGCCTGCTTCGAGAGGAAGAGCTGGAACACGGGGGACCCTGCCAAGACTTCGGATGCTGATGTTCACTCTCGCATTCTGGCAGATTTTCCCATCTCCCTCACAGCCACCCTACACCTTGGCTCCACCGTGGCACTGGACGTGGCCACTGGGCTCTGGGGTTCTGGGCTCCAATTCCAGCTCCAGCTCCGATTCAATGCTGTCTGCTCCGTCCTTCACTAGTGTTGCTGGGGCCCTCGGGGGAAAGAGGAGGAGAACGGGGCAGGCGGAGCCATCCTCTGAGCTGTGGCCAAACTCCTTGTAAGGACTGCAGACTCCCCCCACCGAGGGGGCGCATCTCCCGGAGAAAGTGTATGGGTGTGTTGCAGAGGGAGGAGGTCATGTTGGGTTGCCCTGGCTTGGGAAACCTTAAAGAGGGTTACTGTTCCCATTTTTACAGGTGAGGAAACTGAGGCCCGAGACGTGACATGACTTGTCCAGAGTCAGCAGGATTGGAATTTCTCCTGACTCTCCACCCAGGGGTCATTCCATCAACCTGATAGCGTTACTCCAAGTTGGGGTGGTAGGAGTGAGAGGGGGGGTAGGAGTGGGAAGGTGTGAGAAGGAGGCTAGAGAAGAAGATAAAAATCAGAGCTCCATTGCAGACCGCCTCTTCCCTTCAAATGGAAAATCGAATAATTAATGGATCCTTCTCATGTTAGAATTAGGAGAGATCTTAGAGAATCGTCCATTCTAAGTCTCCCATTTTATTTGTGAGGAAGTCAGTCTTGGGAATACAGGCAGGGGAACCTGAAGGGCTGGGGAGTGGGGGTGGGATCTGTGTCTGAGTTTCCTGTAATGAACTCTTCTTCATCCAAAAAGGAAAACCATTTTCCTGGACAGAACTACATGAATATTTATAGAATCTAACCATGTCTCTGAGAGATCACTACAAACTATCCCTGTTATTAAGACTGTAAGGTGTTGGGAGGAATGTGTTTATATTTCACAATCTGGCTGGGTTTGCTTAAAAAGCTAATAGCCAGGGATTTTCTCTGAGTTGGAGGGAGGAAGGCAAGGAAGAGTCAATTCCCATTTGGCCTTTCAACCATTCTCCATGGGCAGATAGATGATCTCAGGCCTGGATCTTACAAACTTAGAGGATTCTACCATTGGAGAAAGCCTCACAAAAAGAAAGCCAGCCCAGATGCTGTATGGTGCATGATTTGGAATATTATACTGGCAATCTGGCCTTGAGTCCTGCTTCTGTTATTCACTACCGGCCTGGTTGGATTACTTATATTAAGTGTAAGGTGGACTAGTGGATAGCATGCTGGACCTGGCCTCAGGAAGACCTCAGATTAAATCCTGCTTCTATACTTATTAGCTGAGTGACCTTGGGCAAATCCTTTAAAGTCCCAGTCTGTTTCTTCATTTGTAAAATGAAGCATCTATCTCCTGGGGTTGTTGGGAGCCTCAAATGAGATAACAAATGTAAAGCACTCGAAGAGTATACAAATGCTAGCTAGCCTTTATTTCCTGAGTGTTCCTTGAGTCAATTGCTGAGACTTGGTCTAGGAGATTTCTAAAAGCTGATTCCAGTTCTAAAAGTTAGCTACATATGAAGAAAGCTGTCCTTTGGGTATTGCAAGTTGGGAAAATTGTCCTGGGCTGTGCAGTGTGTGTGTGTGTGTGTGTGTGTGTGTGTGTGTGTGTGTGTGTGTGTGTGACAGAGAGAGAGAGAGAGAGAGAGAGAGAGAGAGAGAGAGAGAGAGAAAGGCAAGTGCTGAGAACTAGCACCAGGAAGCTAAAGCTGCCAGTGATTTTATCCATGTCGTTCTCTGAGAAACTGAGAATAACTGCTAAAATCCTATCTCCCAATCAAAAACCTCTGATTCATAAGCGGGGAGTGTGGGTTATTTACCAAACACACCTGATTCTCTCCTTGCCCAAGGCCCACTGCTTGCTCATTCCCAACAGTCTACTCTCCCAACAGGAGAGTCTGGGGCTTCCTTGCCCTTATCCCATTTTTGTTAAAGAGGAGGAAGAAGAGAGTTTCCTTAGGAAGGCATAGGATCAGAGGAGGAGAAGGAAGATGCTCAGAGACTGAGGGACCTAGCTGCAATTAGCTGGACCCTTCCTCATTTTCCTTTCCACCACAATGGTTCTTTCCATATACCTATCCACACTGCTCCCTTCCTGGCCTCAAACCTCACACCTCCCCAGTACTCCTCTGCCTTCAGGGTAAAAGATTCGTTATTAATGCATCATTTGACCTAGGTAGAGGGGAATTATCCAGCTAAGTAAGCCAAGGTCCCTGCCACAAACTTAGTGTGCTAGCCTTCTGATCTTAAGTGAGGCATTTAACCTGGAACAGCCCAGTGTTATAAAGATAAAATGAAATAATATACAGTATGCAAAGTGCTTAGTAAATGTTAAAGTGCTAAGTGTTAGTAGTAGTAGTAGTAGTAGTAGTAGTAACAGTGGTAGTAGTAGCAGCAGCAGCAGCAGTAGTAGTAGTGATGAAAAAGTGTAAACACAAGTAAGAATAATACAAACTAGAATATTAAAAGTGAGGCAGCTGGTGGGGCAGGGAATAGATAGAGGGTTGGGCCTGCAAATGAGTTCAAATTAGGTTTCAGACACTAGCAATGTGAACCTGGACAAGTCCATTGACCTCTGTTTGCCTCAGCCTTCTCATCTGTAAAATGGGGATAATAATGGCACCGACCTCCCAGTTGTAAACCGCTCAATACAGTGCCTGGCATATTTCAGTCATGTCTGACTTTGTGACCCTATTTGGAGTTTTCTTGGCAAATATATTGGAGTGGGTGTGCCATTTCCTTCTCCAGCTCATTTTACAGATGAGGGAGCTGAAGCAAACAGGTTAAGTGACTTGCCCAGGGTCACACAGCTAGTAAGTCTCTGAGGTCAAATTTGAATTTAGGTCTTCCTGGTTCCAGGCTGGGCACTCTACCCATTTTGCCATCTAGCTGCCCCGACACATAGTAAGTACTATATAAATATTGTTATTACTAAACAGGTGGGGAGCTGGTAGGCAAGAATAGGACCTTGAACACCTGCTACGACCTCCAAACCAACTTCTCTGATTTGAGGCTTTTTAAAAATTCCTTTCTGCAAATCCCATTGCTTCTATCATCTCACTCCCCTTTTTTGCGGGTCAGGCTGTGGGACCCAGTGTTTGAATTTAGGGAGAAAGGTAAATTCTGGAGGAAAGCTCCCTGGGATGTGCTCCCTCAGCCTTATGTTGCTCAGGGGAGAGCAGGCGGGCACGCATCAGTCATCCCTGATGCTTAGAGACAACAGGGCCCAGTGACATGAGCACCGTGGATGCCACCTGAGAGATGGAGGATCTGGATTCAAATCCCCCTAATATTAACCATGAGATCTTTGGCAAGTCACTTTACATTCGTGCAGTTCAATTTTCTCACCTATAAAATGAGGGGAATCTTTTTAAAAAAATTTATTTACTTTAGTTTACAACATTCAGTTCCACAAGCTTTTGGATTCCACATTTTCTCCCCTTCCCTCTCCTCCTTCCTCTTCCCCCCTCCTCCTCTATGGCAGCATGAAATCAGATAGATGTTCTACAAATACCTTCACATTAAACATTAGTCAAGTTGTAAAGAAGAATTATAACAAATGGAATGAATAGCAAGGAAAAAGAAAAAAACCAAAATGAAACAAAAAAGAGAGAGAGCAAGTAGTTTGCTTCATTCTGCATTCAGACTCCATAATTCTTTCTCTGGATGTGGTTGGCTCTTTCCATCACCAGTCCTTTGGAGCTGTCTTATAACCTTGCATTGCTGAGGGGAGCCAAGTCTATCAAAGTCAGTCATCACAGATATGATGTGTCTGTAATTGTATGTAATGTTCTCCTGGTTCTACTTGAGGGAAATCTTTTAAGCTTAACATCTAATGATTCTATAACCCCTTCAAGACAAGGAATTTATTGAGTATTTCTCCAATGTCACTCATAATGCTTTAAGGTGGGTTTGGGGACAGGGTGAGTGCTCAGTAAACAGTTGCTGATTCAGGGACTGGGATGCAGTTTCAGAGCTGGTAGGAACTTTGAATATCATTCAGTCATTTAGCCCCATTTCACAGATGAGGAATCTAAGGCTCAGAGAGGTTTGATGACTCACCCAATCCCATTTAAGTGACAACGCAGAAGCCAGGGCCTAGTTCTGCTAACTTGAAATCCAGTGCCCTGCCCAGTATAGTAAGTATACTGTCCTTCTGGAGCAAGGGCAGATGGGTAGCAGGAAGGCTGGGCCTCAGTCAGAAATTTGGAGCATTGGTGGCAGATAGGGAGATCAAAGGGGATGTGGACCTAGAAGGAAGAGTGTTTTGTTGGCATTCAGATTAGACAGAAATGGAGAAAGGAAGGAGAAGAAAATGGGAAGAAAAGAGACGTCTCATGGTGTTTGGCAGAGGGCCCAGGGTTGAGGAAGGAGTAGTAGAAGCGTCTGTTGCTGTTGGGGTTGCACAATATCATAGGGTGATGAGGAGACCTTAGAAATCATCCACAACGCCTCTTCCTCCTTTCCTGGCTGGATCACACACTGTGACCAGAGGTGTCCCACAGGGTTCTGTCCTGGGCCGTCTTCTCTTTTCCCTCTGCACTACTTCACTTGGTGATCTCATCAGCTCCCTTTAATTTAATTACCATCTCTATACTGACAGTTCTCAGACCTACCAGTCCTGCCCCAACCTCTCTGCCGATCTCCATTCTTGCATGTCCAACCAGCTTTCAGACTTCTTGAAACGGATGTCTAGCTGATAAATTAAATTCAACTTGTCCAAAACAGAACTCATTATCTTTCCCCCTAAATCACATTCCCCCTCTGACCTTCCCTATCACCACAGAGAGTAATACCATTCTCACAGTCCCCCAGGCTCATAACCTAGGAGTTATCCTGGATATCTCACTATTTTTTACCCTCAATATTCAATCTGTTGCCAACACCTCTTGGTTTCACCTTTGTTGTATCTCTCAGACACAAACCCTTCTCTTCTTTGTCGCCACGTCAGCCTGGTACAGGCCTTAAGTATCACCTTAAGTATGGGTTATTGCAATAGCCTGCTAGTGGGTCTGCCGGCCTCCAATCTCTCCCCTCTCGCATCTATGCTCCATTCAGCTTCTATAGGGTTTTTTCCCCTAAAGCCCTTGTTTGACCATAAAAGTCTCCCTTCTATTCTAGAAACTCCAGCGGCTTCCTGTTCCCTCCAGAATCAGATACAAAATGCTCTGTTTGCCATCCAAAGCCCTTGGTGATCCAGCCCCCTTCCACCTCCCCAGCCTTCTTACACCTCGTCCTCAGTTCTTAGTCTTGGATCCAGTGAGAACCACACGCTCCACTTCTGGGCTCTGGGCATTTTCTCTGGCTGTCTCTCAGGCCTAGAAGGCCCTTCCTCCTCACCTCTGCCTGTGGAGCTCCCTTGCTTCCTTTAAATCTCATTTAAAATCCGACCTTTCCCAGCCTCTCCTGACTCCAGGGCCTTCTCTCTGTGGATTCTTCCGTATTTATCCTGTAGGTAGTTCATTTGCTTGTGTGCTCTCTCCTTCTGCCAGATTGTTAGTTCCTTGAGGGCAGGGACTGTCTCTTGCCTCTTTTTGTACCCCCTAGAACTGGGTGGGAAACCTCTGGCTTCAAGGCCACACGTGACCCTGTAGGTCCTCAAATTCAGCCCTTTGACTGGATAGGGCCATACTTGAGGACCTAGAGGGCCACATGTGGTCTCGAGGCCACAGGTTCCCCCCCCCCCCGCCCTAGAATTTAGCACTGTGCCTGGCACATAGTAGGTGAATAATAAATGTCGACTGATTGATAAAATCCCCCCATTTTACAGATGACAAAACTGAGGTCCAGAGAAGGGAAGACACTTATCCAACATTACACAGACAGTAACTGTACTCCAATTCTAATCCAGGACTCCTGAGTACAAATCCAGTGCTCTATTACCCCACATACCTCCCATGTCTTTGCCGGCAAAGATCGGTGCACCAGGGACTCAAGGTCATTTGAAAAGAGCAGGTGGGTAGAGACTCTGGATCTGGAACATGAACTGCAGGAATTAGAACGATCAGTTTGAAATACACACCAGGGAAGAATGTGTGGGAACCAGCCCAGGCCAAAGCCAGCTGCCTCCTGGCTCTGGGACCCATCCTGGGTCTCCATGCTATTCTTGCAACCGCAGGAGTTGATCTGACACATGGAAGCAGAGACCTTGTCTCCCTATCAGCCTGGGGCCAAGGACTGTGAGTCCTATTTGTTTCTCCCCCAGTGCCTGAGGAAGGGAGAAGGAGAGGGGGAGGGAGGAATGTAGAAGCTGGAAAGTTAGCCACTCCCCAAGGGATTCCTAGTATCGATAACACGGAGAAAATTCAAACCAGCTGCCTGAGGCCCCAGAGGGCTGC
>CM053589.1:92016669-92030281 GCA_028646515.1 Pseudochirops corinnae
GGGCTCAAGCTCCAACTTCCAGGTTCTTGGGGTTCCCCAACATGATCCAGATGTTGCCCACTACTGCAGAGGCCCCCATAACATGGCTCCTTATTTCAGTTACAAGAAAGAAAGAGCTTGACTGCTTAGGGACCTCATGGGATGGTGGGACCATCACAGGATCACCATTAGATGAAGGTCTGCCCCTTACAGAAATGTGGAAATTAGATATTTATCAATTCACCCAGAGGCACTCAGACTTTGTGCCTTAATTTACACCTCTATGTTCAACCAAGACTGGTTTATAAACCAGAATGGCAATTTAATAATTTTTTTAATGGAAGTGGATCTAATAGGATAAATGAACCTGGTTCTATGCCATTGTTACTCCCTCCTAAAGAAGAAGTCCCCTTAGGACACTACATTTAGGCTCATAGGCCTAGAGCTGGAAGGGACTTCAGAGGGCATCCAATCCAACTCCTTTATTTTAGAGGAACATAATGAGACCAATAGAGATTAAGTGACTTGCCCAAGGTCGCACAGCTAGTAAGCATCAGAGATGAGATTTAAATCCAGGTGTTCTGACACCAGAACCAGTGGTCCCCAGAGCATTAAATTAGAGCCAAAGGAGCTGGATTTTCTGAAAGGATCTTCATTAAACTGTGATGGCCTGATGACTTGCCCTGCTCCACTCTGGGCATATTTCTAGATACTACTACTATTGCTACTACTACTACTACTACTACTACTACTACTACTACTACTACTACTACTACTACCACTACTACTTGCTGACATTTCTACAGTATACTTTAGATGATATACATCTTTGAGTTTCACAACAACCTTGGGAGGAATAATTATCTCCATTTTACAAGTGAGAAATTGAGCCTCTCTAAAGAGAGGTGAAGTGATTTGCCCATAGTCACACAGTTAATTTATGTTGGGAGTAGGATTCAAACTGTTGTCTCTCCTGACTCTATCAACATGGCCCATTAAAATCAGATCACTTCCCTCCTGGGCTGTGCTGGGCCCATAAGATTCTAAAGCTCTCCTTTTTTCTAGGCTCTGTGCAGACTCTGTGTTTCTCCACTGGGGTATGTTTAAGGCAGCAGTTCTCAACCTTTGGGTCGTGACCCCTTTGGGGGTTGAACAACCCTTTCACAGGGGTCACAGGGGTCGCCTAAGACCATTGGAAAACACATATTTCCGATGGTCTTAGGGACTGAGACGAGGCTCCTCTATCTGGCTCCAGGAAGATCCACCCACACGCAGATACACCCACATACAAGTATTAAAGGGTCGTGGCATTAGGAAGGTTGAGAACCACTGGTTTAAGGTAATGTGATCCAATTGGATAAATCTTAGTTGTTTTAAATATTTACACATAAATATATATAAATGTAGTATGTACATACTCATATTCACATATCATGAAACAAATCGGTTTCCTTAATGGGATTTCAGCATGTGCTTTAATAAGGTTTTAGCATTAAACACTCATCATTTACATCATGCAGATGTCACCTAGTCCTCCTAAGGACATGGGATAATTCCATCCAAGTACATTTCCTTATTCAGAGTGGACACTGGGGGTGCAGAGGACTAATCTGGGTGGCTCTCCATGAGGAAGATGTCTTGGGATACAGGAGAGACAGGAATTTCTTAGTTTTATTAAGTACTTACTACTACGTATGTGCTAAACACTTTACAAATATTATCTCATTTATCCTTACAACAACCCTGGGAGGTATTATCTTCATTTTACAATTGAGGTAACTGAGGTGGATAGGTGAAGTGACTTGCTCAAGGTCTCACAACTAGTAAGTAGATGAGGCACAATTTGAGCTCAGGTCTTCCTGTCTCCAAGCTGCATCCATTGCTATATGCCTCTATGCAGAGAATATTCCCATCAGATAGTGAATTCCTAGCAGGAGTGGGGAGCCTGCATTCTCGAGGCCACATGTGGCCTTCTAGGTCCTTGAGTGTGGCTTTTTGACTGAGTCCAAATTTTACAGAACAAATCCTTTTATTAAGGGATTTGTTCTGTGAAGTTTGGATTCAACCAAAGGGCTGCACTTGAGGACCTAGAGGGCCACATGTGGCCTCAAGGTCGCAGCTTCCCCACCCCTGTTAGAGAGCAGGGGCCAGTTTTTGCCTTTCTCTGTATCCTCAGGGTTTAGTGCAGTGCCTGGCATACAACAGGCGCTTAATAAATGCTTATTGCCTGACTGAGGATATGAGGAGGGGTTTGACTTTGGCTCTTTCCCAACCTATGGCTCCCAGATCTTTGTCTTCTCCCAACTGCATCCCTCTACCAAACATTCACAAATCCCTAGTGCCTATAGGGAAATTTAGCCCTGCCTTAAATCCAGAAAATGCTCAAGGGCATGCCTTTCCCTGGAGTTATGAGCTAAGGATGAGGATAATGGTTAGAGGCTGAGAATCTTGACTGGTAGTTTGGGGCTGAATAGAGAAAGTATTTTGAAACTCCCAGTGTGAGACAGTCTCTGGCCCTGAACTGGGGCCCTTAGAGTATAAGAAAGCAGTGTCCAAAACTGCAACAGTAATTAAGATATAGGGCTGCTGGAGGAGTGGCCAAATCTGGCCCCCAGCCATTCTTCAGATCCTCCTCCTCGCTCTGTCCCCAGGGTCTCTCCTTTATCCTTTCTATTCCTGGCTCTCTTCCTCTGGGAATCTGTCTTCCCAGGCTCATGCATCTGACTTATGCCCTCTTCTTCAGCCCCACTCCCAGCCCCAGCTGCCCTTCCTTGCTGCTGTGTTTGCAGTGGGGGTGGGCAAGCTGGAAGCTCAGTGACTGCCCCCATTCCCATATTGGAGCCGCCAGTACAGGGAAGAAAGGTTGCCAACTTGGGGTTCCCAGGCCTGCTCCTCCTCTGAAACTCTCCCTGGATTCCATCTGCCTTGGTCGCTGGGCCAGAAGGTGAGGAGCAATGGATGGAGCTGGGTACTGTCCCTCCTGCATCTGTGATAAATGATGTAATGAATTGAACCTTGGACTTGGAGTCAGGAAGAGCTAAGTTCAAATACAGCCTCGGAAGCTGTGCGACCCTGAATGAATTCTAGGATCATGGATTTAGAGCTGGAATGGAAGTTAGACGTAATCTGGTCCAATTTCCCCATTTTACAGATGGGGGAACTGAGGTCCAAGGAGAAGGGACTTGCCCAAGGTCATTTCCCTGAGCCTCAGACTCCTCATCTGTGCAATGAGGGTCACCAAGTCACCTCCAAACAGGCTTGTTTTGAGGATCGAAGGAGATAATGAATATAAAACATTTTGCAAAAGCTGAATTAATGTGCACAATGATAGTAATGATTTGCTGCTTTGGCATCACATTTTTTGAAGCCCTTCACATCTAGTAACTCATTTAATCCTCACCACAGTCTCAAGAGGTGGGTTTTTGGCCCTTTTTCATGTAGATCCTGAAGTCCGGAGAGGTCATGACTTGTCCAAGGTTGGATAAATAGCAGCAGAATCAGCAGTCGGAACTGTCTTCATTAAAAATAATAATAATGTATGTTTTATGGATGCCTTTTGTTTTATGTCATATTTGGCTTCCAAAATACTCCTCCCTGATCTTTCCCCCAGATTTCCTTGTAACAAAAGAGGGAAAAAAGGAAAACAAAATCAACTGTGGCATAGACCCAAGCTTATGTCTATATACCATTCCACACCCATAGCCTCCCACCTTTCCAACAGAATCCAAGTCTCTTGATTCCCAGCCCAATGGTCTTTCCATTAGATAGGATCATAGGATTATAGGACAATTGATTTAGAGCTTTAAGGAACCTTAAATGTGACTTAATTCAGAGCTGTCAAACACAGGACAGGTCACCTAAAACACTCCTGAGTGGGCTGTACCAGATTTAATGTAATCAGGAAATAATTTAACAAAACAAGCAAAGGTACAATATGGATTTTTCTAAATCAAGACGGGGCCTGCAGAGGTCTTTATGTATGGTTTAGTGGCTCTAGTCTTTGACTTTGATGACCACTGTTCAACCTTCTTATTTTGTGGGAAAATCATAGCCTGAATCCTCTCATTTTTCTGACCTTCTCCTCTCCCAGTATACAACCTGGTCCTTGTGATCAGACTTTCCTAGATACTCTATTGTCTAGGGGGGGGGGGGGGGAGAGTTTGCTTTGATCTTCCCCATTTGTGAGTGACCATTCTAGACAGAGCTGTCTGATGTTCTCCAGGTTTTCCTGCTCAATCTCTGCCTCCCAGGTTTGTGGGGTCACATGAGCAGGGTCTATCTTTAGTCAAGGAGCTATTTATATTCCCACAGGGAAGTTACTTCATTGCTTGGAAATCCCTGGGAGAGGGGTGAGAAGTGACCAAATCAGATTGAGACCCTGCCTTTGTGGGGAAAAGCTCTCCTTGGCCCTCATCCCTGGGCCCTGACTGCACCCCGCCCTCTAGTCTGCAGCCCCCATGATGCAGTCAGTTCTTCCAGGCAGTGTCCAAGTCTGGGTAGGAGGACAGCTCTTTGCAGCTGACAAGGCCTTGTTGGTGGAAAACAGCGGCTTCTTCTGTGGCCTGTTCCGGTCAGGGATGCAAGAGGCCATCCAAGGTGAGATCCACCTTGGGGTGCTGAGTGCTGGTGGCTTTCAGACTACATTGCAGGTCTTGGGTGGTCAGCAACCAGCCCTGGGGGGTGAGGAGGAGCTGCTTCAAGCTGTGGAATGTGCTGCCTTCCTGCAGGCCCCCCCACTGGCCCACTACCTTATCCACAGCCTCACTTCAGACAACTGCGTGGCATTGTGCGAGATGGCATTTGTCTTTGGCCTGTGGGATGTATTCCACAGAGCGGCGCTCTTCATTCGAGATGGTCCCCCGGAGATGGCCGATGAACTGTCCGCAGAAGTGCGGGCTTATGTGGAGGCCCTGAGACCCAGCAGCTTTGTGGCCGTTGGTACCCACACACCCACTCCTGAGTACTTGGAGGATGTGACTCGAACCCTGTGCTACCTGGATGAGAAGGAGGACGTGTGGCGGACTCTGTCTTCCCTGCCAGTGGAGGCCAGCACCTTGCTGGCTGGAGTCACCACACTGGAGAACAAGCTCTATATTGTGGGTGGGGTTCGGGGGGCCAACAAGGAAGTTGTGGAGCCTGGCTTTTGCTATGATGCTGACCTGGGGACCTGGCAGGAGTTCCCCAGCCCCCACCAAGCTCGCTATGATGTGGCACTGGTTGGTTATGAGGGCAGCCTCTATGCTATTGGGGGAGAGTTCCAGAGGGTACCCCTAAGATCAGTGGAGCGATATGACTTTGCCTCTGGCTGTTGGACCTTCATAGCAGACCTCCCCCAGCCTGCCGCTGGGGTCCCTTATGCCCAAACTTTAGGCCGCCTCTTCATCTGTCTGTGGCAGCCTGCAGACACCACAGCGGTGTATGAGTATAAGACCCAAGCTGATGCCTGGCTTCCTGTGGCATCCCTGACAAGGCCCCAGAGTTATGGTCACTGTATGGTAGCACATCGAGACAACCTCTATGTGGTCCGTAATGGACCCTCTGATGACTTCCTTCATTGTGCCATTGACTGCCTGAACCTGACCACCGGGCAGTGGACAGCCCTGCCCGGCCAGTTCGTCAATAGCAAGGGGGCGCTCTTTACAGCTTTGGTGAGAGGGGACACAATCTACACTGTTAATCGAATGACTACCCTGCTCTACAGCGTTGGCAATGGTTCCTGGAGGCTTCTGAGGGAGAAAGCGGGTTTCCCCAGACCTGGCTCACTGCAAACCTTTCTTCTCCGGCTGCCTGATGTAGCCCTGGCTCCTGCAGTCTCCTCCCCAGAGCAATGACAGGCTGGAATTGCAGAGAAATCTTTTACAGAACTGAACTGAGAACAGTCAGCAGGATTGAGTTTGAGAAGGTGCCTGTGTTGGTACCCAAGGTCACTTGTCCTTATCTGCTATGGCTTGGGGTCCAAGAAGCCATAAATGGAGTTTTCTCTTCATCTAGTTCCATTGTGGCCTTTATATAGAGATACAAAGAAGTCTTATGTGCAACCCTGAAACCTCTCCTGCCTGTCCTGGGTCTGGCTGTAGCTGTTGCTGTCACATCCCCTTTTAATTCTCCCCCTCAGGGGTCGTGTCTCCAGTTAGCCTACAAAGTTGGAATGCTGAGGGTATGTCAGAAAAGAGAACTGGCTTTGAAGTTAGAGGATCCGAATTTGGATCTCACCTCTGTGTGACTTGGAGCAAGTCACTTATTGTCCGTGTACATCAATTTTTGAGGAGGCTGGACTAGGTGACAGCTGAGGATACTTTCAGCTCTAAATTCAGAAAGTTTTGAGGATCACTGCCTTACCTTTGGTCCACTGGACAAGTTCCTTAACATTACTGAGTCATTGGGATAGCTGCCTTGAGACATGGAGTGGCACTGTAGGCCACTGTGTGGTGTGACGGGGCTGGGGACTCAGACATGCTTGGAAAGCAAGGTGGTACCTGGTACTAAGCAATCATTTATTGAGCACCTACTGGAAGCACAGTGCTGGGTTTGCTGATCTGTGAAGATACAGATATCAGAGAAGACAATTCCTGACCACCAGGAGCTTACCATCAAGGAGGAGAAGCTGACATTAATGAAAAAAACTGGAGAACAATACAAGGCAGTATCCAATCAAGTGCTGAATTGTGCAATGTGAATAAGGGCTGTAGGAGTTTGGAGGAAAAGGCGATCACTATGGACTGGAGTGGTCGGGGAAGATTTCCTAGGCATGGTAAGACATAGGTTGTAGTAAAACAGGTTGGCGGTGTGAGGAACAACCTGAGGGAAGACACGGAGTTGAGAATGGCCTGTAGGGAATCCCGAGGGTTTGTTAGGAAATAACACTAGCTATCCCCAGGCAGTCTTCCCCTGTGAAACAGATGTTTGAAGATCTCTCCCCCATCCTTGCACTGCACCATAGGGGGCAGGGAGAGAAAGAGGGCTCTTAGCATCCTTGAGCACGTTTGAGCACAGGGCTCTTTAATCTTTGAAAATGTTTTCCTCCATTAGCTACAAAGTCACCCCATAACAATAGCTGCCATTGATACAGCTCTTTGTAAGCCCAAAGGTAGGTGCTATTGCTTAAGCCAAGTCAAGAAGCATTGATCAAGTGCCTCCTGGGTTAAGGCACTGCCAAGGCTGAGAGATGAAGAGATTTGCCTGCAGTACATGGCTGAGGCAGAATTCGTACTCAGGTCTGCCTGATCCTGAGTCTATCTCTGTCCCGCGTACCACCGGAGCATTTCCTCCACTTACCACCCCCTATTTCTCCTTCTTCTCACGTCCAGCTTCAGGTAGTTGGTCATAACTCAGCTTCAGTTATTGTACTCAATTCCTCCCGGGGCAAAACCACTGGTTTGCCCTTTGTTTTCAAGTCATACAGAGTCAAAGACAGCATTTACCTTCTTTCATCCTGCCTTTCCAGCCTTCTCTCTGTTCTCCCCGTCATGGCCAACACAAACCCTTCAATCCAGCCAGGCTGGTCTTCTCGTTGTCTCCTGAATTAGCCAGGCTCATTCCTGTTCCAGGACCTTCATTCCAGCCAACTCCACCCCACCTCCTACCAGGGCCCCTTCCCCCTCCTCTCTCTTTTTCATAGACTTTTAGGGCTAGAAGGGACTTCTGTCGTCATCTCATCCCACGCCCCCTTTCTGCAGATGAGGAAAATTAGAGGAAGGGAGGTTATTTGCCCAAGGTTACAAAAGTAGCAGGTGGTGAATGAATGAACCAGTGGAAGGACCACTTGCTAGAGCCAGAGCACCTGAGTTCCAATTTTACCTCTGATATTTATTTACTGTGTGATTTTGAGCAAGTCACTGAACCTCTCTGGGCCTCAGTTTCCTCATCTGTGAAATGGATTAAAGGACCTCTGTGGTCCGTCCCTTCTTCCA
The DNA here is from genome assembly GCA_028646515.1 of Pseudochirops corinnae. Classification (NCBI taxonomy): domain Eukaryota; kingdom Metazoa; phylum Chordata; class Mammalia; order Diprotodontia; family Pseudocheiridae; genus Pseudochirops; species Pseudochirops corinnae. Next base: position 92,024,559 of record CM053589.1, read on the forward strand.
GGACTAAGTCTATCTATGATGCTGTGAATTACAACCAACAGAAAGACTCCCAGAATTTGAATCCTGTAGGTCCAGGCTCCTGCCTCCAGCTGGTGGCTGTACAAACCTTTGGGGATCTGCACACCATTGCAGGATTTTCTTTTTCTCTGATTAGCTGCACCCTCTTTCTCCAGTGGCCCCTCTGACCTCTGACCTGCTGGGGAGCCACCCACAATGAATCTCTTCCCTTCTAAGCTGTACATGGTTAGGATGGAGGCAGGACAGGAGTCAGGAGATGGGGAGAGAGTTGAGAATGGCAGCAAGCAACACCAAGTAAAACTGGGAGAAGCTGAGGGGAAGGCACGAAGAAAATGAAATGCTGAACAATCTCTCCAAGGCACTTAGAAAAAAATGACCTGGGGCCTTCAGAATGCAGGGCATCTTGGTCTGGTGAATAAAAGGCTCTTAAGATTTGTGTACTTTTTGTGGTTTTTAAAATGCTTTCATGTTTCATTATCTTATTGCATTTCCCCAACCCCAACGGACCAATAAAAGAAATAGGATTTGACATATGGGAAAATCAAGGCAAATGGGTGACAAAAGAAGGACTAGCACCTAATTTTCCTAGGTCAGACTCCTACTGGTGCTTTTCGCCTCAGAGATTTCTTAACCTGGAATCCATAAACTTGTTTCTTAAAAATATTTTAATATATATGATTTCCTTTGTCATCCTATGTGTTTTATTTTATATATTTAAAATCATTGTCCTGAGAAGGGTCGATAAACCTTACCAGACTGCCAAAAGGGTCCATGAAACAAAAAAGCTTAAGCATCCATGTTGTCTTATGATTTAATGACTGATGCTTTCAAAAATGTTAAATGAGTCAGGAAAAAGCCCCTTCTTAGCTGTGATTTGGCCTGCTCCTGCTGGTCCCCTGGGGACTCATTGGTGCCTGGACCATCAGCTCTTTCCAGAGTGCTTCTGCATGTGAAGGGCAAACATGCCTGTTATTGTTCCTGTTCAGTTGGATCAGACTCTTTGTGACTTCTTGTACCATACTGTCCTTGAGGTTTTCTTGGCAAAGATACTGGAGTGGTTTGCTATTTTCTTTTCAAGTGAATTAAGATAGAGGTTAAATGACTTACCCAGGGCCACACAGCTAGTGTCTGAGGTCACATTTGAACTCAGGTCTTCCTGACTCCAGGCCAAGTAGTCTATCCAGTGTACTACCAGCTGCCTTTGGTACTAGAAAAGGTGTTAGATGTGGAGTCAGACAACCTGGATTAGAAACCTGGATTAGTCACTTACTAGTTACATAACCTTGGACAAGTCACTTAGTATCCGTTTCCTCATCAGTAAAATGAGGAGGTAGGATTAAATGCCCTCTAGGGTCTCTTATAGTCAAAAATCTATGGACCTATGCGTCTATATCTTAATTTTGCCTCTAGTAGACCTTGAAACCTGGTAGCTTTTAGTCAAGTAAAACATACATTGACCAGAAATTTGGAGGCCCTTGCCAAGTGGTAAGATACAGCCTTAATCAGTGATCAGTTACATGGCTTCCTCCTATTCCAGTGGTTCTCAACCTGTGGGTCGCAACCCCTTTGGGGGTCGAATGACTCTTTCACAGGGGTCACCTAAGACCATCGGAAAATACATATTTCCGATGGTCTTAGGAACTGACACACTGCTCCTCTGTCTCCAGGCAGGTCTGCCCACATGCAGATACGCCCACACACAATTATTAAAGGGTCGAGGCATTAGGAAGGTTGAGAACCACTGTCCTATTCTAACATGAGAGTTATTGCTGTAGGTGATGGAAAGAGGAATGAGGGGATACTGACAGATCTCATGAAAGTCATCAACAATTCGAATTTTTAATAAAACTCTCATCATTTTCTATCACCTACCCAAATTCACCCCTGGAGTCTAGGATTGACAAACATTGACCACTGGAAACAATGTAACCTCTTAGACACATCTAGGACTCCCAGCTTAGGCAATATGACAACCCTAGATGTCTACAATGACTTCCACAGCACCCAGAGAAATTCGCCAAAGATTATCAGTAGAAAATTAATCTTAATTCGTTTTAATTTAAAATGTGAACACCCAGGAGGATAGCTATTAGATGATTCTCTATAGAATGGAATTCAGTTTAAGATAAATCCATTTTGGGTGCCATCTGAGGATCAGCCTTCTGGAAAATCTGAAGTGGGTGAAATCTATCTCCAATACGTTCTTCTACCTAAGAGAAATGCACATGTCTATATGTAGCAACTTCTCCTGATTCCATTTACTTTCTCTCCAGGAAGATCAGAAGAGACACATAGAGGAGAGGAACAGTTCTGGTCACATAGGTAGCTGTACAAAGCTTTTGGTTGTTGTTGTTTGTCCTTCATTTTGGAAGAGAACCAATGACCATGCTGGTGATGTCTTAACTTGTTGGACTTAAATTAGGCAGGATGGCACAAAGTCATCAGCCTCACTCTCTCTTCCAGAGTCATCTAAGTTCAGGGGCAGGGCAAAAGTTGGAATAACCAGCGATGGCCCGAGATGCAGTGGATGACTTTGGTGTCTTCGGTGTCTGACTAAGCCCTCCACAGTGCCTGTTTCAGCCACCTTTCTGCTCATTCCATACATCTTCACATGCTCAGTTTTAGTATTTATGTACCAAGGAGAAGGAGAGAAGTGCCTTGTTAAAAAGGCATTTGATTTTTTTCTGCTCCAGAGACAGAGTTTAATTAGCAGGACAAAATTGAACACACCTGACTAGATCTAAAGATGAATCAAGAGTAATTACATCAGAATTTGAAAGTCATTTTACCCTGATAGGCTTTCAGTGGCCTCATTCTATCTTAGTCCCTGGCCATCTTGGGACCCTATCGATGATATTCTACTCAGACCTGAACTCCATTCCAGCATATTGGAACACACTGGAGATGTCCAACACCCAGAGACTGAAAGTCTCAAAAGGAGCGAGGAAGAGGAAGAGTATTGGGGATATATGGTTAGGTCCCTTCTTAGCAGTGGGTATTAGACAGAAATCTGGACAAGAAAACAAAGGGTTGGAGAATATGGCAGAAAGTAAGAGGCAAAGAACCAGACAAACAGGGAACATTAAGGGAACTGGTAAGAGGATGTCAGTTTCAGAAAAAGGAGCTGTGGTTTGGAGCAGGACTCTGGTCCCTGGTAGAACTGTGAAGAACAACACTCTAATATCATAGGAACTGAGGTACAGGTGGGGCATTGGGTGGTGGACTTAAGTTTGGGGGAACAAGACCAGGACCCAGTCATTGGGTCACACACGATCACATGATCACTGAATTTAGAGCTCTGATGGACCTCGGGAGTCATCTATTGCAGCTCTGTTCCCTATTTTAAATAAAGATTAGGAAATGGAAATCCAGAGAGGGATTTGTCCAGGGTCACACAGCAAGGAGTAAAGTGAGATTTGAATTCACATTCTATAGTTTCAAATCCAGTGTTCCCGCCACTATGTCACACTTGGGGAAGTCACAGCCTCTCTGATCTTTCATCAGTGAAAGTTCTCTAGAGAAGGAGAGTAGAAGGGAGCTCATCTCAGAAGAGGGGGATTGTTCCATCTTTCCTTTCCACTTCTGCCTCCCAGCTGCTAAATTTAAAATGCCCCAGTCTCCAGAGCTTTCCATCTTGAGAAAAGAGCCATAGATTTAAATTAATTCCATAATCATTTATTAAGCAGCTGCTTAATAATGTGCTGCATGCACCCTGAGGGTACAAAGACAAAAATGAAGTCATTTTTGCTATCAATGAGCCTTTTACTGGGGGAAAACAATGTGTACACAGTAAACATAAACCATATGTAAGATGTTTTCATTGTTAGAGAGGGACTAAGGAGTACTCACAAGTGGGGGCATCAGGAAAGGCTTCTTGTAAGACAACACTTACACTGAGCTTTGAAGGGAGCTAAGGATTCCAAGAGGTGCTGGTAAGGAGAGACACAAGGGACAGACAGCTTGCACAAAGGCCAGAGTCAGGAGAAAAAATACCTTGGATTGAGAATAGCAGTTTCTTTGGAATGTAAAGTTATGTAAGAGGAAGTAATATGCAATCAGCCTAGAAAGATTGTGAAAAGCTTTGAATGCAAACTCGAGGATTTAATTTGTATTTTATCCTAGGAGCAAGAGGAACGACAGGGTTATAATTGTGCTTGCAGATGGATTGAATAGGGAAGACTAAAGGTAGGGAGAACAATTAAGAAGGCTATTGCAGTCATCAGAGCAAGAAGTGGTGGTAGTTGAAGCCAGGTGGTGACTATGTTCTGGCCCTGGGTCAGGTATTAACTAGTTAAGTGACCTTGGGGGGGAGGGGGGGGGTGTATCATTTGGTATCTCTGGCTCCTGCTTTCTTCATCTATAAAATAAGGTCCTGTTCTCAAAGGACCTTTCCAGCTCTACATGATATAATTCTATCAATGGTTTAGCCAGTCTAGGATGGGCACAGAGTGTCAGGTTTTCAACTCAAATGTCCACCAAGAACACATGTGAAGGACTTGCTCATGGTATCTTGACAGCTTTGGGAGGTCTCTGGAGGGTAGTTAATGAGGAACTCCAGCCATCTCATCATCAGTCAACTCTGGCAACACAGGAAACCAGGAAACTCAGAACTGAATGGATTCTCTCTTCTGACGGGAGACAGGAAGACATAGGAATGGAAAAGCTTTCCTCCTATATATTCATTATCCCCTGAAGTTTTGCTGTGGGCATGATATAGACCCAGAACAACTCTGCTTATTTTCTTTCCTGCTCTGAGTAGCTGGTCTTTTTTCTTTTTACATCTTAACTGTTTTGTTATAAATTGCTATCACTTCTTAGAAGTCAGGGGAAATTAACTACAGTAGGAAATTCAACCACCAGCCTGCCAAAACTCTATTTATCACCCTTACTGGCTGAATTATCTTGGAGGCCTGAGACTATGGGATGCATGAGTCTGCAAACACACACTCATGGCCAGCCCACGTGTCAGACATACCAACTGGAGATGTCAATCAGGCACTGTCTAGTGTGCCCATCTGAATCCCCGCCAGTAGCACTGACATTGCTGGAGTGGGGATGGGGCATGAAAAAGAGGGAGTCTCTCTTCAAGGAAGTGCTAAGTGTTTTTGTAATTTACAAAAGGTAAGAGCTCCCCCCCCTTTTATAATGCCAATTTGAAAGGGATCTTAGAGATAATTTAGTTCAGAGGTTCTTAACCTGGGATCCAAGAGCACATAAAAAAATTTAATAACTATGTCCTTCCAATTGGTTTCCTTTGTAGTCCTATGTATTTTATCTTGTGCATTCAAAAACATGACTCTGACTCCACCAGACTGCCAAAAGGGTCCATGATGCAAAAAAGGTTAATGACCTTTGTAGGTCAACCCAGTCATTTTATAGAAGTGGAAACTGAAACCTACGGGGACTTGGCCAAAATCTCACAAATTAGCTTGTGGTAGATCTGAAGCTGAAATCCTGATGACTGCTAGACTGGTCTTTTCCTTACATCACATCATTTTTATTTTGAGAGATTTCTACTCTGGGGAGAAGCCTCAACATTTGTCCTTATGCTTCCATCCTGAAACATCTTTATTTGAGATGCTATACGTGAAATCCCTCAGTCTCAGACAGGCTCCTATTGTGCTAGGGAGACTGAACAGCAGAAAAGTGGGGCACGCAGGTTTGGTGATTTAGTGGGAGACACATTGAAATCTTTTTTTTTTTTT
>CM053589.1:92030781-92046605 GCA_028646515.1 Pseudochirops corinnae
TGGCGCCACAGGCTCCATGTGACCACATTCAGCCTATTAAAGAACAGAGTATACTTTCAAATATCCAAGGGTCCTCAGAGTCACGTAGCCACTTTAGCAAAGGGCCTAGGGGCAGGAAAGATCTTCATATTCCCATAACAGTTGTGGTATATGAATGTAATGGAATACTATTGTGCTATAAGAAATGGGGAGGAGACAGTCTTCATATTTACCTGGAGAGGCTTATACAAACTGGTGCTAAGTGAGAAGAGCAGAACCAGGAAAAACTTGTACACAATCACAGACACATTGTACATATGATGACCACCCTTGATTAACTGGACTCTTCTCAGCAACGCACAGTTATAACACAACTCTACAAGTCCCAGGATGGAAGGAGATATTTACATTCAGAGAAAGATCTAGAAAGACCAGAGTTTAAATGGAGACTGAAGCAAACTACGTGCTATCGTTCTTTTCCATGTTTGGTTTTGTTTCTTCTTTCCCATTGTTCACTCCATCGGTTACAACCCTTCTATACAACCAGACTAACGTTCAATGTGAAAGTATTTGCAGATCCTACACTTGCCTGCAAGCCACCATGGGGAGTGGGGTAGAGGGAGGGAAGAAAACTTGAAACTCAAGGAATTGTGGAACTGAATTTTGTAAACTAAAAATAAATAAACAAATCAATTTTAAAAAAATAATGAAAAGAAAAGAAACAAAAGATAGAGAGATCCTTGGTGCTGGGGTGGTCAGCTTCTCAGAAGAGGCTTCATGGAGGAGAGAAAAGCTCAACTGAGCCTTGGAGGATGGGTACAATCCTCATGAGAAAAGGGAAATGGAATGAAAGGCTTTCCAGGTGGGGAACACTGGACAGAAAGCATCCCAATGGAAAAGAGAAAGCACAAGATAGATTTGAATAATAATAATGGCTAGTGTTTATGGAGCACTTTTAAGTTTATACAAAGCTTTAAGTATTTAACTCTGTTTATATAACACTGTGTAGGATGTTTTATAGCCCTTTGCGAAGCACTTTACAAATAGCTCATTTTTTCTTCACAACCACCTTGGGAGGTAGGTAAATGCTATTATTATCTCCATTTTACAGAAAGGAGAACTGAGACAGACAGATCAAATGACTTGGCTAGGGTCATACAACTAGTAAGTATCAGAGGCTAGATGTGAACTCTTACTCAGGTCTTCCTAACTCCAGGTTCAGCACTGTGCCACCTAACTGCCTCTAAGATTCTCTCTCTGTCTCTCCCTCTCTGTATCTGTCTGTCTGTCTCTGTCTCTGATTCTCCCTCTCTGTCTGTCTCTCTCTGTCTCTGTCTCTCTTTTGGTTCCAAAAATTCAATGAGTCTAAGCTTATTACCCACTAAAGGCTTCCATAGCTTTACCGTGGTTTCTTCTAAGACTGAATCATATCTAGATCAACAGGAAAGTGATTTCAGCCCATGAATGGGGCTGGAAATTCAGCCCCCCAACCCTGAGGGTCTGGCCACCTCTATTCCTGTGGAGCTAGAATACAGACACAGAGTTGAAAGGGACACACTAAAGGCCATTGAGTCCATCTTACAGATGGGAAAACTGAGACTTCGAGAGGTTAAGGACTTGATTAGGGTCTCACAGCTAATAAATATATCAGTAAGACAGTATCTGAATTCCCAGGCCTCTCTGACTCCAGTTTCTTACCTGCTCTGCCATGCTGCTTCTCTACAGGTGATGAAAGGTCTCAAACTGACTCAAGGATTAGGGGCCTCCTTAATCTGGAGCTCAGCCCAGGATCTCAGCAGGATCTCTTCCCAAGAGCCAGGAAGGAAAAAGAGGAGGTAGACCCCAGTCTGTGGAGGTTCCAAGAGATTCCCCAAAGAAAGCCCACATTGTAGATAACACCCAGGGATATATAGGACACATGTTTAAATCTAATCTGAATTATTAACATTTTTTCTTCACTTTCTTAAGTCTAGACAATCAACAAAATAATAAATCAATTTGTGGTTTGCAGTGTTTTCCAATTTCTAAGGTATAAATGTACATTCTGAAATCTTAAAAATCTATCTGCTCTTCTGAACCAGGAAGAAGCTGGTTTCTAACCCACCTCTGGACAGTACTCAGGGTTGTCCAGGAGGACTGACCCCTATTCACTTGACCACAGGCTGTACCCTTCTGGGGAGGGCTAGCAAGTTAGAGATGCTAACCCATGAGGGTCAGGGCTGCTGAGTTAAGTGGGGACCAGGACTGTGCAGGCTCAGGAAGCCAAGATTCCTGTCCCAAGGGGCAGCTAGGTGGCTCAGTGAATAGTGCATCAGCCCTGGAGTCAGGAGGACCTGAGTTCAAATCCAGCCTCAGATACTTGACACTTACTAGCTCTGTGACCTTGGGCAAGTCACTTAACTGCAATTGCCCTGCTCTCCTCTCTCAAAAAAAAAAATATTCCTGCTCCAAGCTCATTTCCAACAACTTTTTTTACCTGAACCAGATCCTTCCTCTTCCAGAAGAATCCTCCCCCCACGCCTTCCCCACATCCTCTCTCTTTCCCCACCTCCAACTCAGCCTTCTCCCTATTCTTCCCTTATTACCCTACCCACCCCCAATACCCTACTGAAGGTCCTCTAACCATTTCCTTCTCTGTTTCTTGCCTCCTGCAGTTTCTCAGCTACCTCAGCACATGTGATCAGCTGGTCAAACAGGGCTACTCGGAGAGCCTGGTGGAGGAGGCCATGGAGATGTTTCAGTACTCTGAGAGCAAGGTCAGGCCAAGCTCAGGTGCTCAGCACAGAGCTCTATATCCACACTCCTGCCCCTAAGCCTGCCTTGGAGACCAGCCCAAGCATTCCTCATTCCACTTCCTCACCCCAACTCCCACCACCCCATGGTTCTACCCTGGATAGAAGGGCAGCTCCCTGGGGAGAAAGGCCCTGCCAAAGTCTGAACTTGTGAGGTTTTGTGCCCAGAGTTGAGGGAAAGTCTCAGGATATGGTGATCCTGGAACTGCTCAGCCCAGGCAGGATTCCATGAGGTACAGGAGAGGCCAGGGGGACAAAGGAGAAGTAGGAGGAGGAGTGAACACAGGGGACAGAGACAAGAGAGACTGCAAGGCAGTGGTAAGGGGGCAAAGAAAGATGTTGCAGTTGGAAGGAGCTTAGAGGGAAGGGTGATGGAATGAGAAAGAATGAGTTTTACAGAGCAACACATTTAGAGTTCAGTTCTCTGAAGTCCCTCTCAAAGGAGCTGTCTTCCTTCCTTCTTGACCAGGGTTGACATGCCCCCCTCCCAGCACCACTGCCCCCATGGTCAGACTGTCCTCAGCACCACTGCCCTTCTAACTTTGCTTGACTGTTTTTGGCCCATGTGAAAATATTCCTAGTTAGAGTTTTGCCTGACCTGTTGGAGTTTACCACCTAAATCTACATTAGTAGAAGGCAAAAGAGAGAGGGTGGCAAGGAGTAGATGGAAGGATGAGAGCAGAGAAGAGGGTGACGGAGGGAGAGATAGATGAGAATAAAAGACCAAAGCTCAAGTGGAGGAAGGGTGGGAGCAGAGGGAGAGACAAGCAGAGATGGATGACTGAAGGCCGAGTGTTAGGAGAAGAGGGTTAGGGCCAGGGGAAGGGAACAGAGAGAGGAACAGTCAGGATTTTTTTGTTTTTTCCCGAGGAAGAGCTATTGCTTATCTGCTCCTTGATGGGAATGAGAAGTTATAGTCTGGAATCTTGTTATGTGAGAGACAGGTTTTAGCCATTCTTACATACCTACTTTTAGTCTAGGAAAGTCAAATCTTTGTGATCTAGGGCAACATCTGTGGCCAGTGACAGGACACCTCTTCCCTGACTAGTGGCCAAGTCTGTCCCGTTTCTGTCCCTATCAAAAACAATCTGTTCCAGATGGATTGTGGGGAGAAGCAACAGCTGTTCTGGCCTCCTGTGTTGGAGTGTATTGCTTCATATCCTGGAACTGGGACCCACCAACCTTTTCTTCTTTCCTTCCGGCATCACAGGCATCGGAGTTTCTGCATCTCTGGGAGCAGTTCAGTGACATGGGCTTCCAACAAGATAGGATCAAGGAGGTCCTCCTGCTTCATGAGAATCACCGGGAACGTGCCCTGGAGGAGCTCATGACTCGAGCCCAATGAGGAGTCACACTAAGGCTCTCACCCTGATGGACTCTGGGGGGAAAAGGGAGTTTAGCGCTGGATAATTAGTAGCCCCCTAGCCAGGAGTAAAAGAAGTAGGGCTTCTCCATTTCAGAAATGCAGCTCCTGAATCTGGGAGTTCTGACCCAATGTATGAGGGTGGGCTTGGCCTTTGCCCTAGGTGTCTGCTCAATCTTTATATGATCCCAGAATTAGAAACAAGCCCACTGTCATAGACACTTGTGCAAGTCTTGGAAGGGCTCTAACCTCTTGAGACAGTGTGATAGAGTAGAAGTAGGACTGGCATCAGAAGACCTTGCCATTTATTACCTAGGTTACCATGGACCTCTTAACCTCTCTAGGTCTCAGTCTATTCTTCTGTAAAATGGATGCTAATACATACAATTGCTTACCTTACAGAACTGTTCTGAGGATCAAAGGAAATTGTGTAGTTCCAGTGTTTTGCAAACTTCAAAGCTGCCCCCATGGTCAGACTGTCCTCAGCACCACTGCCCTTCTAACCTTGCTCGACTGTTTTTGGCCCATGTGAAAATATTCCTAGTTAGAGTTTTGTAATTGAATAATGTAATTTTTTTTGTAATTGAAAATGTAATTGTCACCCATATGGAAAGTTCGTTGAATTATTACAAATCTGGGAATTCCCTGGATTTCTGAGGTATGAGAAATCTTAAAAACCCACCTAGTCAAACCCTTTCATTTTATCAGTGAGGAAACTGAGGATCAGAGAGATAAAAATAAACTCAGGTTCTGTTCAATTGCAAGTTTTAATCAAATTCTTCACAGAGTTAGAGCAAAAAGTAACTTCAGACATCGCCTAAACCAGCAAACCTTGGGCCATGGGCCCTGACCAACCTTGACCTGTTGTTGTAGGTTTAGTAAGCTAAGAATGGTTTTTCATTTTAAAATAGTTTTATTGTATCTTTAAATGTGAAAACTATTCTTAGCCCATGGACTGTACAAAAACAGTCTTCTGGCCCTCTGTAGAATGTCACGTCAAGTCAACAGCATTTAGTAAGAACCTACTATGCACTGAGCACTTGGAATACAAAGAAAGATCGGGGCAACAAGGACAGTCCCATGTCTCAAAGAAGTCACAGTCTAAACAAAGAGATGACAAACAACTATGTACAAACGAGATAGAGACCAAATAAATTGAAGCTAATTTTAGACGGAAGGTGCTAGCATTAAGGGGGATTGGGAAAGGTTTGCTGAAGGTAGGGTTTTAGTTGGAACTTGAAAGAATCTAGAGAAACCCAGAAGCAGAAACAAAGAGGGGAAAAATTTCCAGGCAAGGAAGATGGCCAGCGAAAATGCCAGGAACGGACAGCTAGGAGGCTCAGTGGATAGAGCACTGACCCTGGAGTCAGAAAGACCTGAGTTCAAATGCAACCTCAGACACATACTAGCTGTGTCACCCTGGGCAAGTCATTTAACCTTGATTTTCTCCAAAGAAAAAGAAAAGGAAATGCCAGGAGTTAGGAGATCTTCTGTGAGGAAAATCAAGTGAATCAGTATTACTGTAAGGAGACTGGAAAGGTAAGAAGGGGCCAAGTTTGAAAGGATTTACAAAACAGGATTTTATATTTGGTCCTGGAGGTAAGTAGAATTTGTCGAGTGGGAGGAGGGTGACACAGTCAGACCTGCAACTTTAGAAAGATCAGTTTGGTAGCTGAGTGGAGACTAGAATGGAGTGGGTAGAGACAAGGCAGGGAGGCAATTGAACATAGTGCAGGATGATATCCAGCACCAGGATGGTGGCAGGGTCAGAGAGGAGAAGGGGATGTATAGGAGAGATGTTACAAATGTAGAAATGACAGGACTTGACGGATTGCATATGGTGGGTGAGAGAGTGAGGAGATGAGGACAACACCTAGGTTTGGAATTTGGATGACTGGAAGGATGGCCTTGGCTTTCACCCTACTCCCACTCCATCAGAATATGACTTATCTATACCAACATGAAGGCCCAGCCAAGAAGCATGGAGACCATAGTAAATGGCCTTTGCAATCATCCAAAATCAAAGAGAAACAACCACCCTCCCATGGGTGAGTGGTTGTGGTGGTCACAGGTGTTATGGGAATCTGAAGATCTTCCCTGCCCCTAGGCCCTTTGCCAAAGTGGCTACGTGACTCTGAGGACCCTTGGATATTTGAAAGTATACTCTGTTCTCTAATAGGCTGAATGTGGTCACGTGGAGCCTGTGGTGCCAGGCTTGTTTTTCAGGAATGCCTGTGCCTTGTAGCTTTGTGATTGGGCAGTGGGTCTAGAGGGCTGTGACATTCTCCAAGCCAGGAGAAGGCTATATATACACCCTGATGTGAGGTTTTGGTTTGGGGCTCACTTTGAGAAGAGTTGTGTGATTTGACCAGAAGAGACTCTGGGCAGCCGTTGAGCCCCCCAGCTGTGAAAAACCCAGATGTTGGTGCTTCCCTCTCTGGTAACTGACTAGGTAACTGATGTAATGGTCAGGCGCTGGAAGCCATCTGCTGATCTGTTTTTCTGTTTATTTGTAACTTCTGTTTGTATTCTCTGAAGTTCAGGGTGCTAACTTTTCCCCCTGAACTAGATAAATAATATGTTTGATTAAAGTAAGATTGTTAACCCATTTTGAGTTGCAAGTCACTTAACCCCCAATTGCCTTCCAAAAAGAAAAAAAAAGAAAGAAAGAAAATAATTCATTACCCCAGTAGTCCACCTTCTGGCAAAGAGTCTTTCTGAGCTTCACTGGGCTGATCATCAAAGAATGGGTATAAGATGACAGGATCAGAGATCTGGAGTTGGAAAGGAACATAGAGGCTGTGACATCCATCTCCTTCATTTACAGATGAAGAAAGTGGGGCCTGGGGAAGTTAGGTGACTTATCCTGAATTGTAAAAATAGTAAGTGTTAGAGGTGGGATTTGTCATCGTGGTTTTTTTTATTTTTATTGATAACTTTTGTCTATGTATCACCTACATTTCCCTGTGTGGCCCTCCCTCTCCCTCTCCTTCTCCTAGAGAGCTATCTTTTATTTTATTTTTTAAATTAAATTTTGTTTTATTTTTAGTTCTGAATTCTCTCCCTTTCCCTTTTCCACTTGTTGAGAAGGCAAGAAAAACAAAACCCATTACAAATATATATAGTCATGCAAAACGAATTCTCTCATTAGCCATGAAGAAGGAAGAGGAGGAGGAGGAGGAGGAGTAGAAGGAAGAGGAGGAAGAGGAGGAGGAGGAAGAGGAGGAGGAGGAGAAGGAAGGAAGGAAGGAAGGAAGGAAGGGGGAGGAAGAATGGAAGGAAGGAGGAAGGGAAGGAAGGAAGGAAAGAAGGAAAAGAAAGAAAAGAAAATATGTTTTAGTCTGTATTCTGAGTCCATCAGCTCTCTATCTAGAGGTCTATGATAGCATGTTTCATCCTTTAGAACTGTGGATGGTCACTGGATTCAGAGTTAGCTTTTATAATAAGAAAAAGAGGAAAAAAGACATTTAGCCAAAGCTAACCAACACATTAAAAAAAAAAAAACCTGACATTACTAACAGTGTTCTATGCCCATCGTCTCCTGCATCTGCAAAGGAGGGAAGGATAGTCTTCAGAGACAGAATTGGAATCCGGTTCATCAGTCTTTCCGCTGCACTGTGCCTTCTCACTCACTAGCTAGGCCACTGCTAAAAGCCTTTCCAGCTTAGTGCAAGCTTTCAAAACTCCAGTATCACTTCCTTCCCACAGTGAGGCAGCCAGTAGGATTTTAGTATAGTGATAATTGTTAAAAGAGCAGCTGGAATTTATGTGGTACTTAAAGCTTTGCAACATGCTTTGCGTTATTATCTCATTTGACCTTAACAACATCTGTGAGAGATAGGTGATAGGTACTAGGTACTATTCCCATTTTACAGGTGATAAAACTGAGGCTGACACTCAGAGTCTCACAGCTGAGGCAGGATTTAAACCCCAGCCTTCCTAACTCCAAATCCCACGTCTTAGCCACCAAGGATTTTTCTGTGCCCTGCGCATACATGAAACACTTGTGAAAAGTTTACTGAGAGGGATTCAAGGAAATACCAGACGCAGTCTCTACCCTAAAGTACTTTGCAGTCTAATTGGAGAGGTAGGTATGGCTTCCCTGAGTTGCCATGGAGATATGAAAGATTTCGCTGTACAGAGAGTTGGGGAGCTCCTGATAGGCTGAGCACTCCTTGTGGGATATTGAGTAAGGCACCTAATGCCCACAGGCCCCACTTCCTTCATCTGTACAACGAGGGGATTGGATCGCAGTGCCCGTAATGCCCTTTCCATCTCCAGATCTCGGACCCTATAATCTTATAAACATTTTCTGACAATCCATGGAGCTAATCTCAGAAAGGCTCATTACTAGAAGTTTGACTGTAGGGTGATAAATGTTTTTGGCCACAACATAGTTATGAAACCATTCCTAAGGTCTACATTACATAGTTGAGGAATGCTGGAAAGGTTCTGCTGCCCAAAAATATCTGTCCCCCAGTAGAATGTCGCTGATGCTTGTGATAAATACTATGATCCCTCCCAAGGGCATTTCTAATTTAAAAGAGGGTCATGGGGAAAAGGCAATGCTTAACCCAAAGGAATGAATCACTAATGTTAAAATTTCAGTCACTGGCCAGGAAAATAATTGGAAGGAGTGGGAGGAATGGGAAGGAGCCTTTCTGGTAATTTTTGTATCACACTCTGCAAGTGGTCATCTTTTCTGCTTTTATGTAGGTAAGAACATAGGAGTAGCCACCACCCAAAGTGATGGCTTTTAGCAAACTCATCAATGAAGGGGGTCTCTCACATAGGCAACGTTTAAGAGCGATCTGAACAACTCCTTAACCTCTGACGCATAGTCTAATGACACTCCCTGGAATGCTTTTGCTTCACTTAAATAAATATACTTCTGGGGCTTGTCTGTTGGATCTCTGGGTTTACTTCAGAAGGCCTTTGCTATGTGCCCAACGCTGGCTTCTGAGCCAAACCCTCCTCTTTGTTCTGGCCTCCTACATCCTGGGGCACCTAAGCTGGGACAGAGTGTTCCAAGCCCAAGGCCTGGTTTATGGGGAGCAGGGCCAGGCCTTGGCAATGCTGGGAAGTTGGCAAAGTGTGTCCTTTAGCTTTTACTTCCCATTTCAGCTTCTCCTTCCCACCCCCTGAGCGTTCTTCATCTCAATGCTCTCACTCATGCTAAGGAAATATAGAACGGAGGATTTTAAGTTGGCAGAGATTTTGGATATCATTTAGTCCAATCTCCTCCCCCTCCCCACTATACAGATGGGAAAATTGAGGCTTTACAAGAACAAAGTGACTTGTCTCCAGGACCAAAGAACTAATAAGTATTGGGAACCGGATTCAAAAGCTGGTACTATGCCTTCAAATCTTCACATTACAAAGGTGTAATTCCTTCAAGAGTATTTGTGTTTTTTAAAAATCACCCTTGGGGATAAGAAAACACCTCCATTTTTTGTATGAGTATGGAACATGGGATTACTGTTGATATGTTGGTTAATTTTGCAGAAATGCTTTCTTTTTTCCCTTTGTTACAAGAGATGTCTTGCTGCATGGGGAAGGGAGAAGGATGTGATAGTGAGTAAAGAATTGAAAGTAATGTAAAAACAAAAGATTAATTAAAAAATTTTTGAAGAGGACCCTCAGGGAAATGGAAACCCTTATTCCAAAGGAATGATATACTAAAAGTAGAATTTCAAGCATCAGTGGCAATCTAGTGGAGGATAGATATTTTGGGCTATGGAGCCTTTCCAGCATTCTTCAAGTATATAATGTAGGCAAACAAGCACCTACTTTGTCTGCATGTGAGGGGCAGCTCTGCAAGGCTTCAGGAAGCTAATGGTAGTTGTTCAGTCATGTCCAACTCTTTGTGACCTCATTTGGGGTTTTCTTGACAAACATACTGGAGTAGTTTGCCATTTCCTTCCCCAGCTCATTTTATAGATGAGGTAAACAGGGTTAAATGACTTGCCCAGGGTCATACAGATAGTAAGTGTCAGAGGCTAGATTTGAACTCAGGTCCTAGTGACCAGAGGCCTGGCACTCTAGACACTGTACCACATAGCTGCCCAGAACCGGAACTAGCACTGGATGAATGGGACTTTTTCCTGGGGTGCTGACATCCAATGAGGGATATTTTCTCTCTGAAGCAACATCGATTCCTGAACCTCCCTCCTGGCCCTCAGCCTGAACTAATTTGTTCATGACGGTTATGTCACAACTACCTCCCTCCCTTCCTGTCCCCCAGTCCTTATTGGGACTAAGCTCCTTCTCCCATTCCTTCGTATCTAACTCTTTTTGCCCCATTTGACAAAAAGGTCTGGTTACACTCCTCCTAAGTACAAATGTTTGTTGAGTTGGAGTGAATAAAAGGCATCATTCCTTTGCTAAAGATGTTGACTCTCTCTAGCTGGGGAGAGGAGGCCACTATCCATGAAGCAATTAACCAGTATCTCAGAAAATAGATAACTGAAAGCTAGGCTCATAGCTATGGATCTAGAGGGTAGCTTGGAGGCTACCCAGCCTAACTCTCTCACTTTATGGGTGAGGTCAATATGTTGGAGTTGAAAAGTGCAGGACCTGGACCTCAGAAGACCCGAGTTTAAATCTTGACAGTACTACTTACTGATGCCATGACCAAAGGAAAAACCATCCAGCCTCTGAGGGCCTCTGTTTCCTCATCTGTCAAACAAGGGGATTGCGTTTGATGATCTCTAACATCCCCTCGAGGTTTGACCTCCCAGTGATTTTGATATTCTTTTAATGAATGGTTTAGTTGATAAAGGAGGTCACTTGGGAAAGAGACAAAGGGAATCAGGCTATTTGGGATGGATTCGTTCAGCTAGGTGGCATAGAGGATAGAGTGATGGGTCTAGAGTCAAGAAGGTTCATCTTCATAATTTCAAATCCAGCCTCAGACACTCACTAGCTCTGTGACCCTGGGCAAGTCACTTAACCCTGTTTGCCTCAGTTTACTCACCTGTAAAATGAACTGGAGAAGGAAGTGGCAAATCAGTCCAGTATCTTTGCCAAGAAAACTCCAAATGGGATCTCAGAGAGAGTCAGACATGACTGAAAACGACCAAACATGTCTTTCCTCAATACTGTCTCCATTTCCCTCCTGCCAAACCCTTCCTTCCTCCTCCCCCATACTCATCAAGCCAGTCTTCCTCAACAGCTTTTGTCACATAAATCCCTGTTCAGCTCACTCTCCCCTCCCCAGTGTGTGGTTTTGATTTGTTCCTCTGGGCTCTCATTTCTGAACACATCCTTATAAGGAGACCCCACTTAGGAGACCAACATTTTGCATCTTCTTGGCTGTGGCCAAAGTGATGTAATCTCATTTTTTAAAGCTTGAAATTTTTAACCTTTGATTAAAATAAAAATAAAGGTTTCCAGTCCAAGTTGAGTCATAGATGGAGTGGGAGGCATTGGAGAGTGAGAGGTAAGAGTAGGAGATAAGAGCTGGATCCAGTGTAGAGCTCTGAAGAGTAAGCCCAGATGATTGGTGGATTGAGTCCAGTAAAATGGTACTCTTGACCAGCTGACACAGGATTGAATTGTGTATAGTTCTATCTGGTGCTGCCCTTCTAGAAACAAAGATCAGAGCAGGAGAAGGGCACCTCACAAAAAGTGGGAGGGACAGAGAGGCACTAACCTAGTACACAGAGCACTGGATTTAGAGTCAACGGTTCTGGGTTCAAATCACGCTCCTACTGCTTATTAACTGTGTGACTTTGTGTTGATTATGCTCCTGTTGCTTGTTATCTGTGTGGCATTTTTTTCTGGGTCTCACTTTCTTTTTTCCACAAAATGAATGCATCCAAGTTTTACGAAACAAATCCTTTTATTAAGGTTCTGTGAAGTTTGGATTCAGTTAAAGGGCTGTACTTGAGGCCCTAGAGGGCCACATGGGGTCTCGAGGGCCTGGTAGATCTTCTAACTCTGAATCCTCTGATTCACTGGAAAGAACAGCCAAAGAATCTGGGTTTGAATCCTACCTCCTTCAATTGCTAACTATGTGCCCTTGGGCAAGTAATTTCATCTTTCTGGATATCATTTTCCCAATCTATAAAAGTGAAGGATTAAACTAGATGAACTTTAAGATTCTTATCCTTTAGTCTGGGACTAGACAGACAGACAGATAGGTAGATACATGATAAGTAAGGAAACTGAGGCCACAAAAGAGGAAAAAGCAGCTTGCTCAAGGTTTGCTCGAGCTAAATCGGTTGCTGAGCCAGAGAGAGAGACCTGGCCACCTGACTCTGGCTCCAGTTTGCTTTCCTCTAGTCAAGGGGCACTTTAGTTACAGCATGACTGGACTGTATAAATAAGCACAAGAACAGTGTTTGATCACTGCAGAAGGTGAGTTTTTAACGACAGTTGTTTTTGGGGGGGGGGTTGGAGGGCAATTGGGGTTAAGCGGCTTGCCCAAGGTCACACAGATAGTAAGCGTTAAGTGTCTGAGGCTAGATTTGAACTCAGGTCCTCCTGACTTCAGGGCTGGTGCTCTGTTCACTGCCCCACCTAGCCACCCCTTTAATGACAATTTTGAAGAAATCGAGGTTTGTTTGTGTTTCTATCAAGTTGCCTGGTGGTATAGCAGAAAGATACCTGATCTTAGAACATCTGGGTTTGAGTCTGAGCTCTGACACCGGTGACCAGCCGTCCCTAGGCAAGACTCTTAACTTCTTTGAGACCCAGTTTCTTCATCTATAAAATGGAATTAAAAATACTTTCACCTACATCATGGCAAGGGAAGAAGAGAAGGAAACAAGCATTAATTAAGAACCTACTGTGTACCAGGCTGTACTGTGTACAAGTATTATCTCATTTGATCCTCACAAGAACCATTACAGTTGAGGAAGTTAAGGCAGACAGAGCTTAAATAATTCGCCCAGGGTTTTACAGCTAGTGTGTCAGAGGTCAGATTTAAACTCAGGTCTCCCTGACTACATGCTATTCACTGGGAGTGCCTGTAGGATTGTTCCTGCTGCAGCTGTTGATTAAAAGGAAGGTGAGTAAACAACCACACCTAGTCCACAAGGTTAGGACCTCCCTACTTCCTCCGAGGCCATGGCCCCTGCCACAAAGCTAAGAATGCTCAGCCCCAACACACAGAAGCCAAACAGTCCTACTTGGGAAGCCTGGGCCACCACTTGGACTTTTCCAGCTGGGCCCACTTTTTGAATATGTGTTTTGAGAAAAAAAAATCTGAAGTCTCATTCCCTGGAGTGACTATGCATGTCCCAACAGGAACATTTGGCACTGTTTCTGTTTCTTTTTCCAACTACTCATTTTAAATTGTGTAAATGCCAGATTTTTTTTTAATTCAAAGAGTTTCTAAGACATGGTCCTCTCCTTCCCTCTCCCCTTGAGCTCTCTGATATATGATAAGACATTCCTCTCCATTCCCATCACTGTGCAATCAGACTATTAAGATGGGGCCAGAATTGACAATTTTTCCCAGCATCCTGAGTTCCCTCCATTATCCAGCTGTGCAGTAAGCACTTGGTCCTGGTGTTACCACAGTAGGCGGGATTGGGGCCGGGGGTCAGAGCAGGCCAACTCATGTAGTTGGAATGCAGTTGCTGCTGTCAGTAATACCTAAGAGGACTCTAATTTTCTTCCCCTCTTTAAGGGGCCTTTAACCAGCCTTTAAAAAGTAGCCCAGGCTTCTGGGCAGATGTTGCTAAAGGGGCCCTCCTCCTGGAGAGCTGAATGCTTATCAAGAGAGCATGGGAGAGCCAGGTGAGATCTCTCTGAGACAAAGCAAGAAAACTCTGGAAACCTCCCTAATTGAGTGGTTTTCCCCCTTTTTGCTCTGTGTGTGCGTGTGTGTGCGCGTGCGTGCGCGTGTGCGTGTGTGTGTCTGTGCGCGTGTGCGTGTGCGTGTGTGTGTCTGTGTGTCTGTGTGTCTGCGTGTTGTGACCTTGGGGGAGAGCTTTATACAATGCACTGCTGCATTATCAGCTGCTAGCTGTCTTAAGGCACAGAATGACAATGATGCTGTTGTCACACACTCAGCAATGACTGTATCCTGAACAAAACCTGCTAAGCCTTTCCCTATTTCCTCAGACGTACCTAAGATCATGAAACTAGATCTGGGAAGGACTATGGAGGCCATTTGGTTCAACCTTTTTTTTTTTTTTTTACAGGTGAGGAAACTGAGACCCAGGAAGGTTAAGTGACTTGTCCAGGATCACACAGGTTAAACAGTGTGAGAGGTAGGATTTGAATTCAAATCTTCTTATGCAAGAGTCAGTGATTTATTTTTTTATTCCAAATCTATGGTTTCAACAATATAGGGAACTGCAAGAAAGAAAGATTTTCTCCCCTTATAGATCTGCTTCTGATTTATCATCTTAGAGAGCTGCCTGAGCACTAAGAGGTTAAGGGACTTGCCCAGGGTCATACAATATCTGAGGCAGGCACATAGGCCTTCTGGTTTCCTAGGCTAACATTCTTTTGGCCATTGTTTTTTTTCCACTGTATCACGTGCCAGAGGCTGTGAGACTCTGGCAATTAATTCCTGTTGTGTTCTTGTGTCTTTCATTTGTCATTTCTCCCATTCTCCCCCATTCTGTCCGGCTGACTCATTACAGTCACTATTAATGAATTTGCCTGGCCTACCTCAGCAATGTTGGGAGGATTAAATGAGATAAATGAACATGAGAGTGCCTTGTAATGAGGACTGCCCTATCCAAATGGAAAAAATGGCTTATCTTTGCTCTTGACCAACATCCCTGTGGACTCCCCACGGGATCGTGGCACTTTAGATGTGTTTAGATGTGTTGACAGTGTCTGACAGGAACCAAACGTGACCTTTGGGGGATATGTGGTTTATGGGTCTGTGCTTTGGGGCCCCTATTCTATAAAGACCCTAGAACATCTGCCTTCTTTTCTTTTTTCTTTTTCTTTTGTTTGCTTTTTGGAGGGCGGAAGGCCGGGCAATTGGGGTTAAGTGACTTGCCCAGGGTCACACAGATAGTAAGCGTTAAGTGTCTAAGGCTGGATTTGAACTCAGGTCGTCCTGACTCCAAGGCCAGTGCTCTATTCACTGCGTCACCTAGCTGCCTCTGCCTTATTTTCTTTAGGGGGAAAAAAAAAGAGTCCTTCTAGAAATAATGGTTCAGGAAATTATAGGTTGCTAAAGCATTGGCAACTGGGTGGTACAGTAGATAGAATGCTGGGCCTGGCAGAGTCAGGAAGACCTGAGGTCAAATCTGACCTCAGAAACTTACTAGCTCTGTGACCCTGGGCAAGTCACTTAACCCTGTTTGCCTCAGTTCCCTCATCTGTAAAATGAGCTGGAGAAGGAAATGGCAAACCATTCCAGTATCTTTGCCAAAAAGAAGCCCAAATGACATCATGAAGAGTCAGACAAGACTGAACAACAAAAGCACTGGAAGGGACTTTACTGACCATTTAAGCCGATTGTCTCATTATGCATTTGAGCAATCAGAGTGGACCAGAAAAATCCAGTGACTTGCCCAAGGTCACAGAGTGAGATCCTGACCCTGACAGGGTTTCAAGATTTCAATGTGTCATCTCGCCAGTCAGAATGGCTAAGATGACAAAACAGGAAAATGACAAATGCTGGAGAGGATGTGGAAAAATTGGAACACTAATGCATTGTTGGTGGAGTTGTGAATTGATACAACCATTCTGGAGAGCAATCTGGAACTATGCCC
>CM053589.1:92054105-92065409 GCA_028646515.1 Pseudochirops corinnae
ATCACTGGACTTGTAGCATTAGTCTCATGTTCTGTCTACAGGTGAATTTAGGTTCAGTTATAACAACTCTCTCTGGTTTTTATTTACATCTCCCATTTATTATTTTAGGCCAGCTTAAAATGTTACAGCTTACAGGTGCTGAAGCAGAACCAATATCTTGGATTCAGCTCAATACTTTCCTAGCTAAATGAACCCCAGGTCTGTATCTCAAACCTAGCATTGAGTGAATCTGTTCTGTTTACTCCAGACCAATTTTATTCCCTGCCCCTTACCTTCAAAACTTCTCAAAGAATCATAGTCAAGGCTAGTCTGCTAAAACTGTTTTTATGTATTAAGGAGGATTCATTCGAATCTAAAAGGGCAAACACAACATTCAGTCAAGGATGGGGTAAGAGCAGACTACCACAGTAGAAGTATGGCAGCTAGGAGTTTCTCTGACTACAGGATGCAGAAAAGGCTTCCTGCTTAGAACCTGGAGGAGATAATTCATCTATGCTTTCCTCTTCATGGAAGGAGTAGGGGGAATGGAAGTGGGGGTAGAGGCAGTATCTATGAGGGATAGATCCCCTAATGGGATGTAGTTTTACCCATTTTACCAGTAGTATTCCTATGATCAACAGTTCTCACAGTCCTTAGCACAGTAGGTGTTAAGGAGGAAACAGGTGAAACCTGTTTCTCTCCCACAAAATGGGAGGAGTGCCTCTTCCAAGATTCTATTCCTCTCAAATTTCCCACCTCTTATCTCCTTCCCAGGATGCCCTGTATTATACACACATGTGTCTCACACACACACACACACACACACACACACAAACACACAGAGTGTCAGTCTTATATACCCATGCCAACCAACCTCTTCCAAACATGCCATTGCTGTGCATCCTGGGATTGCTATGTCTTTCAAGGCCATTGTTTACATTTTGTATCATCCTCAACAGAGTGTAAATGTGGGGACTGTTTTTCAATTTGCCTCTCTATCTCCATTGCCTTATACAGAGTCAGTGCTTAATAAATGACTGTGAATTGAACTGACTCATTATGACCACATTTTTGTTGAGCACATATGAGTATGCCCAACAGGCTGCCCCAGACTCAAGAGACACAAAAAAGATTATGGTGAGGACTGTCCCCCCACATGTGGCATGAGGATGTCATTGTGCAGCTCAAAGGGAGGCACCTCTGGCCTCTTCTCCCCTATCCCTTTTCCAAGGGAGACTTTTATTCCTGCTAGAAGGAGAAGCAGGAGGTTGGATCCAGAAGCCTGGCCACTCTGCTCTCCTCAGAGATATGAGGTCTCAAGCTAGAATTATATCTAGCTGCTTCCTTAGATATGGTTAAGGGATGTAGTTTTCCAGTTCAGGTTAAATGCCTGATCACTGTTCATTAATGAAGAAAGGAGGACCCCAAGTTTTATATCCAATGCTTGACTCCCTGACCACAAAATGCCCTTCCACAATGAAGATAGCAAAGAAACCCATTTATCCAAATTGATAGAAAAACAAAAATCAAAGAAAGTATATTTAGAAGAATATAAACCAGACAGCACAGAGTGAAGAATCTCTCCCATTGGGAGCGTGGTAACTCAGTTCGACCACAACAGATAGAGTCCTAGTTCTCAAATAAGGGGAAAATCCCCTGAAGTTTCTCAAGCAGAAAGCTGGGTGTAGGGCAGGGGTGGGGAACCTATGGCCTCAAGGCCAAGTATTTAGATTCACTCAAAGGGCCACACTTGAGGACCTAGAAGGCTATGTGTGACCTCCAGGCCACAGGTTCCCCATCCCTGGTGGAGGAACATGATGGAGACTGCCAACTCTTCTCATGTCACCTTCTTCCCTGAAAAAACCCTGGGAGGTAAATGCCATTATTACCCCCCACTTTACAGATGAGGAAACTGAGGCTGAGAAAGGTCACACAGCTAGTATCTGAAGATTCACTCAGGTCTTCCTGATGCCAAGTTCAACTCTTTGCCTAGGGTTTTTGTAAGGATTAAATGAGATAACACATATAAAGTGCTTTGCAAACCTCAATGTGTTCTATAGATGCTAACTATATTGGGATTATATACTTTGACATTATTAAATTTGCCTCTTTTCAACTTCTACCCATTATCCCCTAGGGGCATCACCCAGGGTATCCTCCATGCTTAGAATGGACTTTCCTCAGCCTGTCTCTTACTTGCCTTCCTTCAGGGTCCAATTCAGGTGCCACCTCTTCTATGACCTCAAATGAAAGTCATCTCATCTATCCCTCCAAATTTCTGCCTTCTGCTACCAAACCAAGCAAGTTTGGTATCTTCTCTGACTGCCCTTGTGACTTTTAGTCTATGCTACACAATTTAGCCCTGAACTTTGTAAGTTAATCATTGCTTCATATCATCTGGGTCTGTGTTAACCTTGTGTCTGTATTGTAAGCTTCTTAAGAACAGAAACCACTTCTTATAACTTCTTCCATTCCCTCACAGTGACTAGCACAATGCTGGCCACATCGAAGATACTCAACAAATATCTGTTGATTCTTTATTGGTTTTCAGCTAGATTTACAGCTATAACCTGATTGTTAAAAATGAAGAATGGAAATCCTCTAGAGAAGTCAAATTTGTGGTCATGGAAGTTTTAAAAGTAAAAAAAAAATCAGTATACATCCTGGTCTGTTGAGTAAAAACCATCGTCAAAGCTGCCTGTGTGATCTTGTGTGACCTTAGGCATGCAGCATAACCTCTCTGGGCCTCAATTTCCTTGTTCATAAAATAAAATAGTTGATAACCTTTAAGGTTTCAAGTCAGTGGCACAGAAGGAAGAGCATTAGGTGGGGCCTCTGGGGTTCAGATTCCAGTACTGCCTCTTCTTACTTGGTTAACCATGGGCAAATTGTAGACTTCTGCAGAACTGCTACTACATGACCTCTAAGGTCACCTTTGGTTCAAAACCTTTTCTCCTTCAAAACTATCTAGCGATCTATAGTTTTGCTGGAATTCTTTTAGGAATTTTTGTACAAATGTGGAGTTTTTCTAATGGCAATTACAAAGTATAGACCCTCAATTGTTTCTCCAAAGAATGGATTATCTGAGCCTGCCACTTTAGTCTGTTTTATCTTATCTACAGTCTCAGATTGATGTCATTGGCCCCTATCTATATTTCTTAATTCCTTCCTTGTCTTTGACCTCCCCTGTTCCTGGTTACACAATAACAAAATATCTTTAGTCTTCAGTATATCAGAGTCCAAGAGCGTTGTAAATCCAAAGTCTACGAAACTTTCATTTAATTGTAATAAAATGGGACACTAAAAGTTAAATCATCAATTCTTATAAGTGGCTTCTTCAAACAATTTTTTGAAGATGAATTGTACAACAAGTGCTGTCAGTAAATTTAGCAATGGAAATATTTAGGGGAAAGACATTGCAAACATGTGAGACTTGTAGGCTAACTTTTCTGTTAATCTTTCTACATAGGGCTTTTTGGGGGAATGGGGGAGGCAATCAGGGTTAGGTGACTTACTCTGGGTCACATAGCTAGTAGTATCTAAGCCTGGTTTTGAACTCAGGTTCTCCTGATGCCCAGGCTGGTGTTCTACCCACTGCACTACCAAGCTACCATTTCCGAGGGACTTTTAAAAGGAGTTCATACAATAAGGAATGTGTTCTCTGTTACCGTCTTGGTCTATTAGGTGGCTCAGCAGATAGAGTGCTGGACATGAAGCCAGGAATACCTGAGTTCAAATCCTGCCTTAGACACTCATTATCTGTGTGACCATGGGCAAGTCACTTAATCTATCTCAGCATCAGCCTCCTCTTCTACAAAACAGGGATAATCATAGCACATGCCCAGATCACCTAAAGTGGAGGCACTTACATGGGAAATGCCAAGAGTCTGCTCTGGGAGAAGACACTTCGCAATAGCTTACCCCATATTTGGGTGCAGCCTCTTTCTATCTATTATGTAGCCAGACCCACCTGTATTTTTATATCTACCTATCTGAATCATAGTTGGCTTTCTCTTTGCAGGGGTCAAGGACTCATTCACTGACAGTAGGGGCACTATGCAGTAAAATGAGTGGGGAAGGGCCACTTTCCTCCTCCCCTTAGGTCTCGTTGCCCCAAGAAACAGGTTTTGTCTTGTTTCATTTGTTCTTGTTGGTTCTGCATACAGTCATGGAGGAGTCCTAAAACCATGGGTTCCTTAGAGCCCAGGATTCCAGGTCAGATGTGGGCACCAGTCCAGCAGGAAAGCATTGAGAGGCGAGGGTCCCAGGGGAGCTTTGGGCTAAACTGTGGACATTCCCAGAGTTTGAAGTGGCATGGGGGAATTGTCAATCAGCTGATGAATGGAAAATTTGCATGATTGTTCTTGCTATACACCTGAAATTAATATTCCTTTGTTAAAAAAAAAAACACTAACATGGTCATTAAGTGGTTAAATGGAACTGGAGTTCTTGGGTCCCTAAAATTTGGTGAACCCAGTTGGTGGAGGTTTAGGTCAATGGGAAAAATAGGAAACCTTCTAATCCATGTAAGGATACTGGAGAACCTTAGGGAGGGGTGAAAAGTAACACACCTAGCCTTCAGACAATGGCGGGGAAAGGGGGCAGAGTTACACATTGTTACATAAATGTGAAGTCATTATTACACACAATTAAAGCAAAACACTATCTAAATGCTAACTATAATCACTGATTAAAAAAAAAAGATATTTCCATTACAAGGAAGTTTCTTCCAGTTGTTCTTGTTTCCATCTATGCCTCCCATTAAAGAACTACACTAATGCCTCATCCTGATGTGACTCTGGGGTTTGCAAAGCTATCCCTGTTAAGCCCAGACCTAGCAGATCACAAAATCCAAGATAAAGGGGGACATCTAGTCCAATTGAGACCTGAACAAAAAAATCTGTCTACCAAGTTCCATGATAAGTTTGTATTGTAAAAATGGGCCTTTGCTTTCATAGGAAGCTTGGATCAGTCAGTAGAAGGATTCCAGTACTTTCCTGAAAGCAATCAAACCTGATCTCTTCCTCCTGTTCAATTCTGGGTGCAGTTCATTGTTCAGCTGTATCCTCTGTCCCAAATACACATTGTTGGATAAGTTCTATAGGACATCCATTCAGATACATGTTAAAATGTGAGCAATAGACATTCTTCATCCATTTTGTCTTTCTTGTATGGATGGACAGGACACACTACTTTGAATGATTTACAGATCTCTTCCAGGAGACTCATCAATAACCTAGAGCTTGATGAAGTCACAATATCTTCCACTTAGAGCACCTGGAGGACCCCACCATCTGCTAGAGATCCCTTCTTATCCGTGATTCTCTACTAGATCTCTATCATAATGATAATTATTATTGGCAAGCATTCATCTCCTGTTTTATGCCTTACTGGATATTTATTATCAGAGAGTCATTGAAAAAGGTTATTATATCTGTTGTTACACCTCCCAAGAAATGTTGAATGACCTTGATATATGAATGGGAGACACTTTGTTGTAAAAGAACCTATAAGGCAGTATTTTATTTACCTGAATTGACACAAAATGAAATTTGCTTAAAATTAGTTTTTATGCTATTGTTAAAATACCATACTCAGTGGGATGGGTGTTATAAATAAAGTAATCCTTACCATTTATTTTTCATTAAGTCATTCTTTTAATTTTGTAGGATTTAACTTAAGCACCAAAAAGAACATTTTCATATACATAGTAGAACACAAAAAGAAGATTGTATATGAAAAGGTGAATCTCCATTTTAGTTCTATTTTTTTAAGTACATAAGAATTTCATACATTATTTTCAAAATGTCCTGATTGTCTATGCTTGCTTCTGTGCATTTTTAAAAGTGTTTCAATGGCCATCTGTTGTTTTTTTTTTTTGGCATGAGTATATAGCCAATCCTCCTTCTCTCTTCTCAAGCAAAAACCAAGAAAAACAAACAAAATTTTAAAAACCTTTTAACAAATAAGCATAGTCAACGAAAATTAATCTACACAGTGGCCACATCCAAAAATGTATATATCTTTCTATACCTTGGGTCTACCACTTCTCTGTAAGGAGCTGGGTAACATGCTTCATCATAAGCCCTCCAGAAGCATGTTTGTTTATTGAATGATCAGAATTCATAAGTCTATTAAAGTTTGTGAAAACTTTATTGTTTGTTTTTACACTATTGCCCTTGGATAAATTGTTTTCCTGGCTTTGCTCACTTCACTTAACATCAACTCATAAACACCTCAAAAAACAAATAACCTCTCATAAAATTCCTTCTTTTAAATAAGCAGGGCAAATTAAAATCAATTCAATTCAAAGAAAAATTGAAAATCAGAGGACTCAATCTTTGCCCTCTAAGCAAGTGATAATTTATTCAGCAATTCATTTACTGAGCTAAGAGCTGAAATGAATACAAAAGTGACTTTAAATATTGTCTCTGCTTTCCCGAAATTAGTTGAGGTCAGATAGATACACAAAACAGTTAAGTAATAAGAGTGAAAGACTGCATATTATTCAGTCTCAAGCAAGATCATTGGTACGGGAATTTGGAAAAAGAAAACCAGTTAAAAATTAAACGGGGAAGATTTCTTAGAATAAGTAGGCAATTCCAAGGAGGGAGAATTGTATGCAAAAGAAATAAATGCATGGGGTTTGTTTAAATTTTAAGTTTAATAACTATCAACAGACAACTGATTAAATAAATATATAAGGAATAAAATCTCACATGAATCCCTTAACATTTAGTAAAGTAGAATCAAATGAACAGCAAACAAAAATTCCCTTTGCTTTATTCCCCTAAGGCTATCTTGAGTAACTTTGGCTTTTTTTTTTTTAATAGTTGTACGCAAGTGTTAATTGACATTCAGTTCTGTTTCTGCTGATCTTGCTTTTTATGACTCTGTATGGATTGTTCCATAAATACTTGTATGCTTCATAAATTTCATTTTTTATGGCACCATAACATTTTATTACATGAATATACCATCATTTATTCTGCTATTCTCCAGTTTGGGGCCATTATAAATAAGACAATTAAGAATATTCTTTGTACAGATAGGTCCTTTTTTTAATTTTTTATGATCTTTTTAGGATGAAGTCCTAACAATGAAATTGTTGGGTCAAAGGATTTGATCAGTCTTGCGGTTCATTGTATATTGTTATAATGTTCTCCAAATTTTTGAACCAGTCTGTACATCCATCAATGATGTGTTAAAGTGCTAGAGGGAAGGAAGGAAGGAAGGAAGGAAGGAAGGAAGGAAGGAAGGAAGGAAGGAAGGGTTTATTAAACACTTACTATGTACCAGGGACTGTGCCATTTAATCCTCACAATTCCTGGGAGGTAGGTGCTATTATTATCCTTACTTTACAGTTGAGAAAACTGAGGCAAATAGAGGTTAAGTGACATGTCTAGGGACACCCAGTTAGTAAATGTCTGAGGCTGCATTTGAACTTAGGTTTTTCTGACTCCATTCCAAAGCTACTGCACCACTGCACCATCTAGCTGCCAAATTCAATACACAAAATTCTCTCCCTCTCTCCCTCTCTCCCTCTCTCTCTTTCTCTCCCTCCCTCTCTCTTTCTCTCTCTCTGTCTCTCTCTGTCTCTCTCTCTTGGCTATTTTTGCCATTCTAGTTTAGTTATATCTTCAGACTACCTTGGTTTGAATTTCTCCAATTACTAGGGAATTTGAGCATCTTTTCATATTTATATTTCTTCTTTCAAAAACTGTCCAACGTCATAGGATTTTCAAGTGGAAAATGACCTTAGATGGCATGTAATCCACTCTTCAGGAAATAGAGAGCCAGAGATCTGGACTTAATCAGTCATATACTATATATATATAGAAAGAAGTGTATTTGGGGTCCTGGTCTTCTGAGGGAAAGTCTAGTGTTCTTTTCATTACAGTAACCTGCTTAAAATAAAGATTTTTATTGTGAAATTCTATTTTATCAAGAGAGTCAAATGATGAAATTACCATTTTAGAAAGTTTAATTTAATGGTAGTATTTAGGTTAGAGTTTGTTGGGGATTTGGGGGGAGGTTGTAGAGGAAAGAGAAACACTGAAAGCAGGGAGTCCAGCTAGGAAGCTGTTACAGTAATTTAGATGTGAGGTAATGAAAGCCTTTATTAGAACAGAAGAGAAACTTAAAAGACATTTTGAATGAAGAATTTACAAGATCTAAAAACTGGTTAGATGAATGGGGTAAAGAAGGATATAATTCTTTTTTTTTTTTAATTTTCACGTTAGCCATGTTGTAAAGAAGAATTAAGACCAATGGGAAGAACCACAAGAAAGAAGAAACAAAACAAAAGAGAGAGAGAGAGAGAGAGAAAGAGAGAGAGAGAGAGAGAGAGAGAGAGAGAGAGGAAAGAGTATGCATCAATCTGTTTTCAGATTGTAATTCTTTCTCTGGATGTGGAAAGCATTTTCCTTCATGAGTCCTTTGGAGTTGTCTTAGATCCTTACATTTCTGAGAAGAGTGAAGTCTATGAAAATTAGTCATCACACAATGTGGCTGTTAGTGTGTACAGTGTTCTCCTGGTTCTGCTCATTTCACTCAGCATCAGTTCATATAAGTCTTTCCAGGTTTTTCTGAAGTCTGCCTGTTCATTATTTCTCATAGTGCAATAGTATCTATTACATTAACATACCACAACTTGTTCAGCCATTCCCTAATTTATGGACATCCCCTCAGTTTCCAATTATTTGCCACCACAAAAAGAGCTGCTATAAATATTTTTGTACATATAGGTCCTTTTCCCATTTTTATGATCTCTTTGGAATACAGACCTAGAAGTGGTATTGCCAGATCAAAAAGTATGCACAGTTTTATAGCCCTTTGGGCATAGTTCCAAATTGCTCTCCAGAATGGTTGTATCAGTTCACAACTCCACTAACAATGCATGTGTTCCAATTTTCCCACATCTTCTCCAATATTTATAGTTTTCCTGTTTTGTCATGTGAGCCAACCTTATAGGTGTGATGTGCTACTTCAGAGTTGTTTTGATTTGCATTTCTCTAATCAATAGTGATTTAGAGCATTTTTTCATGACTATAGATAGCTTGGATTTCTTCATCTAAAAACTGCCTGTTCATATCGTTTGACCATTTATCAATTGGGGAATGACTTGTATTCTTATAAACTTGACTCAGTTCTCTATATTTTAGAAATGAGGCCTTTATTAGAGACACTGGCTCTAAAAATTGTTTCCTAGTTTTCTGCTTCCCTTCTAATCTTGTTTGCATTGGCTTGGTTTGTGCAAAAACTTTTCGATTTAATGTAATCAAAATTATCCATTTTGCATCTCTTTATGTTCTCTATCTCTTCTTTGGTTATAAATTCTTCCCTCCTCCATAAATCTGACAGGTAAATTATTCCTTGCTCTCTTAGATTGCTTATAGTATCAGCCTTTATATCTAAATCATGTACCCATTTTGACTTTGTCTTGGTGTAGGATGTAAGATGTTAGTCTACATCTCGTTTCTGCCATACTATTTTCCAGTCTTCCCAGCAATTTTTGTTAAATATTGAGTTCTTATCCCAGAAGTTAGAGTCTTGGATTTGTCACAGTAAATTACCATAGTCATCAACAATTGTGTTTTGTATACCTAACCTATTCCACTGATCCACCACTCTATTTCTTAGCCAGTACGAAGTAGCTTTTAAAAAATTAATTAATTAATTAATTAACTTTTAGTTTACAACATTCAGTTCCACAATCCTTTGAGTTTCAAATTTTCTCCCCCTTCTTCTCCTCCTCCCCTAACCCCAACCATGGCAGTGTGCAGTCAAATATAGGATCTACAAATACCTTCACATTACACTTTAGTCAGGTTGTAAAGGATTGTAACCAATGGAATGAACAATGGGAAAGAGGAATCAAAACAAAAATGAGCAAAAGAAAGAGAGCAAGTAGTTTGCTTCAATCTGCATTCAGACTCTGTAGCTCTTTCTCTGGGTGTTGATATCTCTTTCCATCATGAGTCTTTTGGAATTGTCTTATAATCTTATATTGCTGAGAGTAGACCATTCTATCAAAGTTAATCGTCACATATACATTGTGTCTGTAATTGTGTACAAATTTCTCCTGACTCTGCTGTTCTCACTCAACATCAGTTTATATAAATCTCTCCAGGTTATTATGAATCCATTTGCTTTTCATTTCCTATAGCACAATAGTATTCCATTACATTCATATACCACAACTTGCTCAGCCATTCCCCAATTGATGGGCATCCACTTGATTTCCAATTCTTTGCCACCACAAAAAGAGCTGCTATATCACTCTCTTTGTGGTGGCAAAAAACTGGAAATTAAGGGGATGCCCATCAATTGGGGAATGGCTAAACAGGTTGTAGTATATGAATGTAATGGAATACTATTGTGCTATAAGAAATGGGGAGGAGATGGACTTCATATTTACCTGGAGAGGGTTATATGAACTGATGCTGAGTGATGCTAAGGAAAAATTTGTGCACAATCACAGACACATCGTATGGGGGATGACCAACCTTGATAAACTGGACTTTTCTCAGCAATGCACAGTTATAAGACAACTCTACAAGTCTCAGGATGGAAGAAGATACCTACATTCAGAGAAAGATCTAGAAAGAACAGAGTTTAAATGGAGACTGAAGCAATCTACATGCTATCATTCTTTTCCGTGTTTGGATTTGTTTCTTTTTTCCCATTGTTTACTCCATCAATTACAACCGTTCTATACAACCAGACTAACGCCCAATGTGAAAGTATTTGCAGGTCCTATACTTGATTGCATGCTGCCACTGGGAGGAGGGAGAGGGAGGGGAGAAAATTTGAAACTCAAGGGATTCTGGAACTGAATCTTGTAAACCAAAAGTAAATAAACAAATCAATTTTTAAAAAAGAGATGCTATAAATATTTTTGTACATACGTGTCTTCCTCCCACTTCTATGATCTCTTTGGGATACAACCCTAGAAGTGGTATTGCTGGGTCAAAGGGTATGCACTTATTTATAGCCCTTTGGGCATAGTTCCAGATTGCTCTCCAGAATGGTTGGATCAGTTCACAACTCTACCAACAATGAATAAGTCTTCCAATTTTTCCACATCCTCTACAGCATTTGTCGTTTTCCTGTTTTGTCGTCTTAGCCAATCTGACTGGTAAGATGTGGTACCTCAGAGTTGTTTTGATTTGCATTTCTCTAATCAATAGTGATTTAGAGTGTTTTTTCATATGCTTATAGAGGTCTTTAATTTCTTCCTCTGAAAACTGCCTGTTCATCTCCTTTTACCATTTATCAGTTGGGGAATGACTTGTATTCTTATAGATTTGACTCAATTCTCTG
>CM053589.1:92065509-92077057 GCA_028646515.1 Pseudochirops corinnae
TTTCCCAATTTTCCACTTCCCTCTTAATTTTGGTTACATTGGCTTTATTTGTACAGAAAGTTTTCAATATAATGTAATCAAAATTATTCATTTTGCATTTTATAATGCTCTCTAACTCTTGTTTGGTCATAAAATCTTCCCTTCTTCCTGGATTTGTCAGGTAAACTATTCCTCGCTCTCCCAGATTGTTTACAGTATCATCCTTTATACCTAGACTGTGAACCCATTTAGACTTGATTTTGGTATACAGTGTTAGATATTGGTCTATGCCCAGTTTCTGCCATACTATATTCCAGTTTTCCCAGCAGTTTTTGTCAAATAGTGAGTTCTTGTCCCCAAAACTGGGGTCTTTGGGTTTATCAAACAGTAGATTACTATAGTCGTTGACTGCTGAATCTAGTGTACCCAATCTATTCCATTGATCTGTTGCAAGTAGTTTTGATGACTGCTGCTTTATAATACAGATTAAAATCTGGTATGGCTAGGTCACCTTCCCTAGCACTTCTTTTCATTAATTCCCTTGATATTCTGGGCCTTTTTTTTTCTTCTAAATGAATTTTGTTACTATTTTTTCTAGCTCTATAAAGTAATTTTTTGGTAGACTAATTGGCATGGCTCTAAATATGTAATTTAATTTAGGTAAAATTGTCATTTTTATTATATTAGCTTGCCCCAGCCATGAGCAACTGCTGTATCTCCAATTAGTTAGATCTGACTTTAATTGTGTGAAAAGTGTTTTGTAATTGTGTTCATATAGGTTCTGAGTTTGTTTTGGCAGGTAGGTTCCCAAATATTTTATAATGTCTACAGTAACTTTAAATGAAATTTCTCTTTCTATTTCTTGCTGTTGGACTTTATTAGAAATATACAGGAATGTGAGGATTTGTGTGGTTTTATTTTATATCCTGCAACTTTGCCAAATTTATTTATTATCTCAAGTAGTTTTTCACTTGATTCTCTAGGATTCTCTAAGTATATCATCATATCATCTGCAAACAGTGATAGCTTAGTCTCTTCTTTGCATAATCTGATTCCTTCAATTTCTTTTTCCTCTTTTATTGCTACTGCTAACATTTCTAGTACCAAATTGAATAAGAGGGGTGATAGTGGATATCCTTGTTTCACCCCTGATATTATTGGAAATGCTTCTATCTTATCCCCATTACATATAATACTTGCTGATGGTTTTAGATAGATGTTGCTTATTATTTTAAGGAAGACTCCATTTATTCCTATACTCTCTAGTATTTTTGATAGGAATGGGTGTTGTATTTTGTCAAAAGCCTTTTCTGCATCTATTGAGATAATCATATGGTTTCTGCTAGTTTTGTTGTTGATGTAATCAATTATACTGATAGTTTTCCTAATATTGAACCATCATTGCATTCCTGGAATAAATCCTACCTGATCAAAGTGTATTATTCTCATGATGATTTGCTGTAGTCTTTTTGCTAATATTTTATTTAAAACTTTTGCATCTATATTCATGAGGGAAAATGGCCTATAATTTTCTTTCTCCATTTTGTCTCTTCCTGATTGAGGTATCATTACCATATTTGTGTAATAAAAAGAATTTGGTAGGACTCCTCCAATTTTCCCAAATAGTTTGTGAAGAATTGGAATCAATTGTTCTTTAAATGTTTGATAAAATTCACTAGTAAATCTGTCTGGCCCTGGAGATTTTTTCCTTGGGAGTTTGTTGACAGCTTGTTCAATTTCTTTTTCTGACATGGGTTTATTTAAGTAATTTATTTCCTCTTCAGTTAGTCTGGGCAACTTATATTTTTGTAAATATTCATCCATTTCACTAAGATTGTCAAATTTATGTACGTACAACTGAGCAAAATAATTCCTAATTATTGTTTTAATTTCCTCTTCATTAGAGGTAGATTCACCCTTTTCATTTTTGATACTTGTAATTTGGTTTTCTTCTTTTTTTTTTATCATATTGACTAAGGGTTTATCAATTTTGTTGGTTTTTTCACAAAATCAGCTTTTAGTTTTATTTATTAATTCAATAGTTTTCTTAACTTCAATGTTATTAATCCTTCCTTTGGTTTTCATTATTTCAAATTTGGTATTTAATTGAGGATTTTCAATTTGTTCTTTTTCTAGTTTTTTCAGTTGCATGCCCAATTTATTGACCTCCATTTTCTCTATTTTATTCATGTATGCTTTCAGGGATATAGAACTTCCCCTAAGAACTGCTTTTGCTGCATCCCACAAGTTTTGGTATGTTGTCTCATTATTGTCATTCTCTTAAATAAAGTTACTGATTGTTTCTATAATTTCTTGTTTGACCCACTAATTCTTTAAGATTAAATTATTTAACTTCCAATTAGTTTTTAGTCTGTTTTTCCATGGCCCTTTATTGCATATAATTTTTATTGCATTGTGATCTGAGAAGGATGCATTTAATATTTCTTTCTTTCTGCAGTGAATTGTGAAGTTTTTATGCCCTAGTACATGGTCAATTTTTGTATATGTGCCATGTGCCACTGGGAAGAAGGTATATTCTTCTTTATTTCCATTCATTTTTTTCCAGAGGTCTATCATATCTACCCTCTCTAAAATACTATTCACCTCCTTAACTTCTTTCTTGTTTATTTTGAAGTTAGATTTATCAAGTTCAGATAGGGGGACATTGAGGTCCCCCAGTAGTATAGTTTTGCTATCTATTTCTTCCTCTAATTCCCTTAACTTCTCCTCTAGGAATTTGGATGCTCTACCACTTGGTGCATATATATTAAGTAATGATGTTGCTTTATTCTTGATGGTGCTTTTTAGCAGGATATAGTTTCCTTCCTTATCTCATTTAATTAGATCTATTTTTGCTTTTTTTTTTATTTTTGCTTTTGCTTTATCTGAGATAAGAATTACTACCCCTGCTTTTTTTACTTTAGCTGAAGCATAATATATTCTACTTTAGCCTTTTACTTTTACCCTGTGCTTATCCCCTTGTTTTAAATGTGTTTCTTGTAGACAGCATATTGTAGGATTATGATTTTTAATCCATTCTGCTATCCACTTCCATTTTATGGGAGAGTTAATCCCATTCATATTCACAGTTATGATTACTATCTGTATCTTTCCCTTCATCCTATTCCCTCCCCTGTTTATGTTTTTATTTCTTCCTTCTCCCTTCCCCTCCTTAAGAGTTTTCCTTTTGACCACTGCTTCCCTCAGCATTCCCTCTGTGTACCTCTCTCCCTTTACCTACCTTTTCGCCTTACTACTATTTCCCTCCCTTCTAATCACCCCCACCTTTTTCCCCCTTACCCCTCCTATTGCCTGTAAGGCACAACAGATTTTTGTACTTAACAGAGTATGTTATTCCCTCCTTGAAACCAAACCAACGAGAGTAAATTTTATATAGTGCTCCTCTTCCTCCCTCCTTTCCCTCTACTATAATGAGTTTTTGTGTCTTTTCACATTAGAATCCTAAACTTAACTGATTATGTTGATCCTTTCTTGAACCAGAACCAATAAGAATAAAGTTCATATGATGTTCATCTCCCTCCCTTCTTTCCCTCTACTATAGTATGTTTTTATGCCTCTTCATGTGGCATAATTTATCCTTTTCTGCCTCCTCCTTTCCTTTTCTCCCATTACAGTCCCTTTGTAGCCCTTAATAAGGTTTTTTATCATCAGATTAGTTCCTTTATACCCATACCCTCTATGTATATCTCTTTTAAATTTAATGCTAATTATATAAATCTCGATATTGACAGGTGTCAGCTTCCCATATAGGATGTAAACAGTTTGCTCTTGAAGAATCACAAGTTATGTGTGTGTGTGTTTGTATGTGTGTGTATGTGTATTTTCCTTGTTTACCTGTATTTAGAGATAGAATATTTCATTGAGCTCTGGCTTTTTCACCAGGAAAGTTTGGAAGTCCCTTATTTCACTGAATGACCATCTCCTTGACTGAAAGATTATACTCAGTTTTGCTGGGTAGTTGATCCTTGGTTACAGTCCAAGCTCTTTTGCCTTGCAAAATACCATATTCCAAATTCTTTGATCTTTTAATGTAGAAGCTGCTAGGTCCTGTGTGATCCTGACTGTAGTTCCACGATATTTGTATTGTTTCTTTTTGGCTGCATTCAGTATTTTCTCCTTGACCTTATAATTCTGGAATTTTGCTACTATATTTCTTGGAGTTTTCAGTCTGGCATCTCTTTCAGGAGGAGTCCAGTGAATTCTTTCAGTAACTGTTTTTTTATCCTCTGATTTTAGGACCCCAAGGCAGTTTTCTTTGACAATCTCTTGGAGGATGTTGTTCAGGCTGTTTTTTTCATCATGGCTTTCTGGTAGACCAATAGTTCTTAGGTTATCTCTCCTGGATCTGTTCTCCAGGTCAGTTGTTTTTCCAATGAGATATTTTATACTTTCTTCTAATTTTTCAGTCTTTATATTTTGTTGACTGATTCTCAATGCATCATAGAGTCCTTAGCTTTGATTTGACTGATTCTAGTTTTTAGTGAATTATTTTCCTTGGTTAGTTTTTTAAGCTCCTTTTTTAGGGAGGTATTTTCTCCATTTAGATTTTGAACTTCCTATCCCAGTTCACAAATCTTACTTTTAAAAGATTTGTTTCCTTCAGTGAGATTTTTTTTCCAATTTGGTCAATTTATCTTCCATCTCTCTAATTGGCTTTTAAAATCTTTCTTGAGCTCTTCCAAGGATGCTTTTTTGGGCTTGAGAGTAGTTCAGATTTCTTTCTGTGGTCTCAGGTGTGAGTATAGAGTTAATGTCATCCTCTGAATTTGATTGTTCTTGCTCGCTATAATAGGATTGGATTGTTCTTGTTCTTGATTTCTCAGCTTCCTTCTTGTGCATTGTGATTGCCTGTTTCTTGACTTTTAGAGTGGATTTCTGCTTCTGGGGTACAGAGGGCTCTGACTCACACTTCTCAGGCTGGTAGCTAAGGGTCTGGTTGTTGACTTTGTGTGCTGTAGCCTCTGGGTGTCTAGACTGAGGCCACAGCCAGGACTCTCAGTGTATTCCCTGAGTTACCCTGAGGCTCACAGAGTAACAAGCAGGGGAGAGGTGGTCTGGCCACTTCAGGTGTGCCTTAGCTCCAGCTCAGGCAGGTTCAGTAGTTGGTGGCCAGCAGGGCTGGTGTCTGCAGATTCCCCTGGTTGTGCTAAGGCACACCTGGGCTTCTCAGCTTTGGGATCTCCCTCTGGTCAACTGAGGTGGGGCTTGTCAGGATGCAGTGCCCCTCTCCCCCCTACTTCAGGCTTAGCACAGCTTCAGTCACACATTTCCTCTAGGGCTCCCAAGCCTGCAGCTGCTCCCACTATTTCAGGATTTTACTCTGGGTAAGGCCTTAATCTCTGGGTTTTCAGGGTCAGGGAGGGAGTTTAGAGCAGCTAAAATTTACTCCACCCTCTTGGCTCCTGGAGTTTCAGATAAGTGAAAACATCCAGGCTACAGGCTGATAGCCCCAGGAGAACCTGCTGCCATAAGCCCTGGGCTTTCTCTTACCCAGCTCCAATCAATCCTCCATCCTGTGGTGAGATGTCTGCAAATCACCCTTGGGGTGAATGAATCCAGTGGCTGGAGCTGGCTCTCATTCTGCTGTGCTCTGCTCTCAGGTCTGTGCTGGTGTAGCCCCTGTGTGCTCTGTGCTCCCCTGCCCAGTCCTACGTGGGCACTTTCCTGGACTGGGAGTCTGCCATGCTTCATCTCCCAATGGATTCCATCACTCTAAAATTCATTCAGATTCACTTTTTAGAAATTAGTGACGGAATTCATGGAGGAGCTCAGAAAAGTGCCTGCTTACGTTCCACCATCTTGGCTCTGTCCCCCAGTACAGAGTAGTTTTGATGATTGTTGTTTTATGATATGATTTAAGATCTTGTACAGCTAGGCCACCTTCCCTAGCATTTCTTTTCATTAATTTCCTCAATATCCTGTACCTTTTGTTCTTGCAGATGAGTTTTGTTATTATTTTTTCTAGCTCTATAAAATAATTTTTGGTAGTTTGATTGGTATGGCACTGAATAAGTAAATTAATTTAGGTAGAATTGCTGTTTTTTATTATATTGACTTGGCTTACCCATAAGCAATTGATATTTTTCCAATTATTTAGCTCTGACTTTATTTATGTGAAGTGTGTTTTGTAATTGTGTTCATATGGTTTCTGGGTTTGTTTTGGCAGGTAGACTCCCAGGTATTTTAAAATGTCTACAGTAACTTTAAGTGGAGTTTCTCTATCCTTTGTTGTTAGGCTTTGTTAGTAATATATCAAAATGTTGATGATTTATGTGGGTTTATTTTACATTCTGCAACTTTGCTGAAGTTGTTTATTATTTCAAGTAATTTTTTACTTGATTCTCTAGGATTCTCTAAGTATACCATCATATCATCTGTAAATAGTGATAGTTTGTTTCTTCTTTGCCTATTCTAATTTGGAAAAGGATACTATTCTGAAAGGTTCTAAATCTAGACGACAATTAGAATGGTGGCACGACAGACAGAGCTTGAAAGGAAGGGAGCTTAAATAGCACCTAGTCTATTTCTTTCATTTTATAAATAAGGAAAAGACAGCTAGAAGAAACAGTGGATAGAGTGCCAGTCCTGAAGTCAAGAAGACTCATCTTCCTGAGTTTAAATCTGATCTCAGATACTTACTATCTGTGTGACCCTGATCAAGTCATTTAGACCTGTTTGCCGCAGTTTCCTCATCTGTAAAATGAACTAGAGAAAGAAATAGAATCAGATATGACTGAAAAATGATTTAACACACATAAATGAGGAAACTGAGGCCTAGAGAGAGTGGCTTGTCCAAGCTGACATATCTAATAGGTTTCAAAGCAAGGATTTAAGCCTAGGTTCTCATTCTACTATACTATTCAATTTTTCAAAGAGAAGGAACGGATGGCTTCGAGGAGGAGAAAATATATTCAGTTTTGAGTGCCTTGAGGTGGCAGCAGATAAAAAACTGGAGGTCATTTTAAAGGTCAGACCTAGAGCTATAAATTAGGATAAAGACTGAGGATATAATGAGCCATTTTATGAAAAAGAATCAGTTCACAATCAGAGGAAGTACACTTATTTACAGTTTATTGATCTTTTTAAAAAAAGGTACAAAGAGAATATGTGTCAGTCTATGACATAGTCTCTTAAGTCACCTTTGTCCTGATCTGTGGCCTATTACAACACATTTGGGGTCCATCCAGAAGCTGGTCATTTCTTCCAGGATTGACAACTCATCTGAATGACTCACAAACTTCAGGCTTACACTGCTGCTGTTTTTTCAGTATGAGTTTTTGTTGATGTCTTCCAGTTTTTTGAATCATCATGATTTTCCCCAGTATCCATTCCTTCCCTTCTCCCACACAACCAACCCACATAATAGATGATGTTTTTTAAAGACCAAAAACAGGAGAAAACATTAACATAAGCAATCAATACATTGTAAAAATCCAAAAGCATGTGCAATACCTGCATACCTCAATGAAGGAGTGGGTTAGGAGTGTCCTTCCATATCTTTTCATTTGGGTCCCTCTTGCTCTTTATAATTTTGTTACGTTCACTGTTGATTTTTCTTATACGTGGGTGTTCTTTCCATTTAGGTTGCTGTAGTTATTGTGTACAATGTTTTCTCGACTGCTTGCTTTACTCTGCGTCTATTCATGTAGCTCTTTCTATGTGCATCTCAT
Organism: Pseudochirops corinnae; assembly: GCA_028646515.1. Taxonomy (NCBI): domain Eukaryota; kingdom Metazoa; phylum Chordata; class Mammalia; order Diprotodontia; family Pseudocheiridae; genus Pseudochirops; species Pseudochirops corinnae. The sequence continues at coordinate 92,073,180 of CM053589.1, forward strand.
TTGTTATTTCTTACAGCATAGGCATATCCCATCACATTCATCAGCAGTAAACAAAAGTTTTTCACTTTACAAATGTGCCAATTAGGGGAACAGAACTCCAGATCCATTTGGATAAATATACCAGTTGTGAGGAAGTTAAGTAAGGATGAACACTGGGGTTGATAAAAGTAGTCACTTTCTACAATATAGTTTTATCAGAATGAAAGAAACAAAACTGAAAATTAAAGAGGAAACTGATGGTAAAGAAATGAATACCAAAACCAGCAGACTAATTGATGAATAAGTGAAAAGAGGCAGGAGGTTGTGGGGGGAGGTAAATACTGGGGGAGGACTAAGAGAGGAAGAACAGACCATCTCACACACACACACAAGCACACACACACACCTCTTCAGTGGCTTCCTGTTGCTTCCAGCTGCAAATGCAAAATGCTCTGTTTGGCATTCAAAGTCCTGCATAACCTTGCCTTTACTACTTTTCCAGTTTTCTTACACCTTACTCCCTTCAATCTAGTAACACTGGCCTCCTGGCTGTTCCTTAAACAAGACACTTCATTCTCTGGCTATCCCAAATATCTGGAATGCTCTCCTTCCTCCACTCAACTATTGACCTCTCTGGGTTCCTTTAAATTCCAACCAAAATCTCACCTCCTACATGAAGCCTTCCCTGATATCTCTTAATTCCAATGCCTTCCCTATTATTCCTATTTATCCTGTATACAGCTTGCTTTGTATATATTTGTTTATATGTTGTCTCCCATGTTAAATTGTAAGCCCTTTGAGGGCAGGGATGGTCTTTTGTCTCTTTTTGTATCCCTAGCACTCAGTAAAGTGCCTGGCCCATAGTAGGTGATTAATAAATATTTACTGAATGAATGAATATGAACCTATTACAAAGCAAGGGAGCCCCTTGATAATATAGGCCAGTAGAAGGGCATAGAAGGGGATATGACATTTATCTTCAAGAATTTGAAGTGCTGGGGATGGCTAAGTGATGCAGTGAACAGAGCACTGGCCCTGGAGTCAGGAGGACTTGAGTTCAAATCCTGCCTCAGACACTTAACACAAAAACTAGCCATGTGACCTTGGGCAAGTCACTTAACCCCAATTGCCCTCCAAAAAATAAAAGAATTTGAAGTGCTGTCATGTGGAAAAGGGATTAGAATTGTTCCATTTGGCTTCACAGGATGGTCTAGAAGTGGTGGATTAGAGCTCAGTTTAGGCTTGAAGTAAGAGGGCAGTTAGGTGGCACCATAGTATATAGAGCTCCAGGTCTGAAACACTCATCTTCCTGAGGTCAAATCTAACCTCAGACACTTACTAGCTGTATGGCCCTGAGCAAGTGACTTACACTGTTTGCCTCAGTTTCCTTATCTGTAAAATGAGCTGATGAAGGAAATGGCAACCCACTCAAGTATTTTGCAAAAAAACAAAAAACTCAAACCCTTTTAAGGAAAAACTAGCTTAACGTATGGGTGGAAGGGTTTTGCTCCAACCATCCCAGACAACACCTGAAGTCACTGGATTAAAATTTTAGATATAGAAGGCTAAATGTGCCAGACACCAAAAAGGTCACAAAACTATGCATGCCCTTTGACCCAATGATACTACTGCTAGACCTATACCTGAAAGAGGTCAAAGAAAGACAAAAAAAAAAAGTCCCTGCAAAAATAAAGTAGCTCATTTTGTTATAGGAAAAAAAATTGTCTACTAAGGAGGTGCTCATCACCTGGGGAATGGCCAAACAAGTTTTGGGATATGAATATCATTTAACCATAAGAAATAAGGAGAGAGAATGGGAAGTATTTGTATGAATTAATGCAGAGTGAAATGAACAGAACCGGTAGAACAATTTTACAAGGATGACATTGCGAAGAAAAACAAATCTGAAAGCCTTAGGAACTCTGATCAATGTAATGACCAGCCATGATTCCAGAGCACTGATGATGAAGTATGTGACCCACCTCCTGGCAGAGACATATAATATTTGCTGATGGCTTTAAATAGATGCCACCTATTATTTTCAGGAAGATGCCATTTATTCCTGTGCCTTATAGTTTTTTTTAATTAGGAATGGATGTTGTACTTTGTCAAAAGCCTTTTCTGCATCTATTGAGATAATCATATGGTTTCTGCTAGTTTTATTGTTGATATGATCAATTATACTGAGAGTTTCCCTTATATTGAACCATCCTTGCATTCCTGGGATAAATTTTTCCTAATCAAAGTATATTATTCTTGTGATAAGTTGCTGTAGGCTTTTTGATAACATTTTATTTAAATTTTTTGTGTCTATATTCATGAGACAAATTGATCTATAATTTTCTTTCTCTGTTTTGTCTCTTCCTGATTTAGGCATCTGTACCATATTTGTGTCAGAAAAAGAATTTCGTAGGACTCCTCCTTCACTAATTTTCCCAATAGTTTGTAGAGTATTGCAATCAGTTGTTCTTTAAATGTTTGATAGAATTTGCTAGTAAATCCATCTGGCCCTGGAGATTTTTTCCTAGGGAGTTCATTGATGGCTTGTTCAATTTCTTTTTCTAAGATGAAGTTATTTAAGTAATTTATTTCCTCTTCAGTTAATCTGGGCAATTTATATTTTTGTAAATATTCATCCATTTCACTAAAGTGGTCAAATTTATGGGCATAAAATTGGGCAAAATAATTCCCAATTATTGTCTTAGTTTCCTCTTCATTAGAGGTTGATTCACCCTTTTTATTATTGATGCTCATAATTTGGTTTTCTTCTATCTTTTCTTTATCATATTGACTAAAGGTCTATCAATTTTATTGGTTTTTTCATCAAACTAGCTCTTAGTTTTATTTATTTATTCAATAGTTTTCTTAATTTCAATTTTATTAATCTCTCCTTTGGTTTTCATTATTTTTCATTTAGTATTTAATTGGGTATTTTCAATTTGTTCTTTTTCTAGCTTCTTCATTTGCATGCCCAATTCATTGACCTCCATTTTCTCTAATTTATTCATGTATGCATTCAGGAATATAAAACTTCCTTTAAGAACTACCTTTGCTGCATCCCACAAGTTTTGGTATGTTGCCTCATTATTGTCATTCCCTTTTTTAAAAAAATCAACTTTTATGTTTATATTTAGTTTACATCATTCATTTCCATAAGATTTTGTGTTACAAATATTCTTCTCATCTTTCCCCTACCCATCACCCCAAAACAGCAATCCCACTGTATACCCCCCTCCCTCAATTTGCTCTCTTCTATATCCTCCTCCATGCCCATTCTGACTCTCTGGTAGCACATGATGGATCTCCATACCCCAGTGCCTGTATATCTTATTTCCCAGTTGCAGGAAAATAATAATAATAATAATAATAATTTTTTAAACATTTGATTTTAAAACTTTAAACTCCAGATTCCCTTCCTCCCTCATCACCCACCCTTACTGGGAAGATAAGAAATTCAATAGACGTTATACATGCATAGTTATGCAAAACATTTCCATAGTGGACATATTGTGAAAGACTGACTACATTTCCCTCTGTCCTATCCTGCCATCCACTTGTTATAATCTCTACTTTGTCCCTGTCCTTTTAAAAAAGTGTGTGCTTCTAACTACTCTCCTTCTCAAACTGCTCTCTCCTCCATCATCCCCGCTCTGATTGCTTTCCCCCCTACTCTCCTGTAGCGCAAGATACCCAGTTTAGAGTATATGTCATTCCCTCCCTAAGCCAAATTCAATGAGGGTAAAGTTGACCTATTCTATTTTGCCTTCCTGTTCTTCCTCTCCAGTTATCCCTTGCCTCTTCTGTATGACACAGTTTACCCTATTCTGTCTCTCCCCATCTCCTCTCATTATATTCCTCTCTCACCTCTCAATTTCACCTTTTAAATATCATCCCTTTCT
>CM053589.1:92077157-92089330 GCA_028646515.1 Pseudochirops corinnae
ATTCACACATTTATATTCCCTTCAATTATCCTCATACTGAGAAAAGTTTTATAAGTTACAATTGTTATTTTTCCATGTAGGCATGTAAATAGTTCAATTTTGATAAGTTCTTTATGATTTCTTTTTCCTGTTTATCTTCTCATGCTTCTCTTGCTTCTTGTATTTGAATGTCAAATTTTCTATTCAGCTCTAGTTTTTTCATCAAAAATGCTTGAAAGTCCTCCACCTCATTGAATGACCATATTTTCCCCTGAAATATTATACTCAGTTTTTCTGGGTAGGTGATTCCTGGTTTTAATCCTAGCTCTTTTGATCTCTGGAATATCATATTCCAAGCCCTTTCGATCCCTTAATGTAGAAGCTGCTAGATCCTGTGTTATCTTGATTATGTTTCCAAAGTATTCAAACTGTTTATTCTTGGCTGCTTGTAATATTTTCTTCTTGATCTGGGAAGTCTGGAACCTGGCTATAATATTCCTAGGATTTTCTTTTTGGGATCTTTTAAAGAGGTAATCAGTGAATTCTTCCAATTTCTATTTTGCCCTCTGTTTCTATAATATCAGAGAACTTTTCCTTGAGAATTTCGTGAAGGATGATTTCTAGGTTCTTTTTTTTTATCATGACTTTCAGGTAGTCCAATAATTTTAAAATGATCTCTCCTGGATCTATTTTCCAGGTCAATGGTTTTTCCAATGAGATATTTCAGATTGCCTTCTGTTTTTTCATTTGTTTGGATCTGTTTGATAGTAACCTGATTTCTCACAAAGTCATTAGCTTCCATTTGCTCCAGTCTAATTCTGAAGCAATTATTCACTTCAATGAGCTTTTGAAATTCTTTTTCCATCTGGGAAATTTGGCTTTTTAAGGCATTTTTCTCCTCATTAGCTTTTTGCATCTCTTTTGCCAATTGAGTTAGTCTATTTTTTAAGTTGTTATTTTCTTCCGTTAAGTTGTTGACTGTCTTTTCAGGATTTTCTTGCATCATTCTCATTTCTCTTCCCAATTTTTCTTCCACTTCTCTTACTTGATTTTCAAAATCCTTCTTGAACTTCTCCATGGGCCTGTAACCAATTCATATTTTTTCTTGAAAGCTTTTGGTGCAGGTGTTCTGACTGTGTTGTCTTCTTTCCATTCCATGCTTCGATCTTTTTTGTCCCCAAAAAAGGAATCTAAAGATGTATGGCTGTGCTTGCTTTGCTTCCTTTGCTTGCTCATGTTGCCAGTCAATTACTTGATTTTTGAGCTCTTTGCCACAGTAGAACACTGCTTCCAGAGAGGAGAGCTTTTTCCCAAATTTTGGGGTTTTTGCAGCTGCTGGAGCTATTAGGAGACAGCTGTCTCTACAACCCTCACCAGCTTTGACTCAGGACCACCACCCAAGACCAGGATCCAGATCCAGACAGGTTAAGGCAGAATGGTCACTTGGCCTCAGAATGGTCGCTTGGCCTCAGAATGGTCGCTTGGCCCCCTACAGTATGCAGGCCAGGAGCTCTGAAGCAGCCACGTGGAGGTGGCTGTAGGGCCACCACTTCCACCACTTCTTGGGAGCAGGGGCCTGACCACACCTCCATCCCCCCCAGATCCAGCAGAGTTCTACACTGACCTGTCACTTTTTCTTTGGCATTTATCGGTTGATAATTCTGGAAACCACCACAGCTGCTTGTGATCTATTCTCCTGAATGCTTTAGCCGTGGCTGGTCAGGGCTGCCCTGGGGCTAAAACTGCAGGCTCATGGGGCTATGCAGGTCTCCTAGGCAGCTTTGAAGAATCCTTCCTGTTGGGCTGCAGTTTTGCCGGGCTGCCTTCAGCTGGAGATTTGTTTCTCTCTTTCACTTTGTGGGTTCTGTAGCTCTAAAATTTATTTAGAGTCATATTTTATAGATATTTGAGGTGGTTATGGGAGGAGCTCACAGACTTTTTCTGTTTCTCAGCTGCCATCTTGACGCCACCTCCTATTGTCATTTCTCTTGAATGAAATTACTGATTGTTTCTATAAATTCTTGCTTGACCCATCCATTTTTTAGGAGTAAATTGTTCAGTTTCCAATTAGTTTTTAGTCTATCTTTCAATGGTCCTTTATTGCATATGGTTTTTACTGCATCATGATCCAAGAAGGATGCATTTCATATTTCTGCCTTTCTACACTGAATTGTGAGGTTTTAATGTTTTGGTACATGGTCTATTTTTGTGTATGTGCCATGTACCTCTAAGAAGAAAGTATATTCCTTTTTTCCCCATTCAGTTTTCTCCAGAGATCTATCATATGTAGCCTATCTAAAATTTTATTTTCCTAGTTAACTTCTTCCTTGTTTATTTTGAGGTTAGATTTATTAAGTTCATTGAGGGGGAGATCGAGGTCCCCCATTAGTATAATTTTGCTGTCTGTTTCTTCCTCTAATTCCCTTAACTTCTCTAGGAATCAGGATGCTCTACCACTTGGCGCATATATATTAAGTAATGTTATTGCTTCATTCTTGATGGTGCCTTTTAGCAGGATATAGTTTCCTTCCTTATCTCTTTTAATTAGATATATTTTTGCTTTTGCTTTTCTGAGATAAGGATTGCTACCTCTGCTTTTTTTTTTTACTTTAGCTGAAGCACAACATATTCTACTCTAGCCTTTTATCTTTAACCTTCCCTTTGTTTCATATGTGTTTCTTGTAGACAGCATATTGTAGAATGATGGTTTTTAATTCATTCTGCTATCCACTTCCATTTTATGGGAGAATCCATCCCATTCACATTCACAGTTATGATTACTATCTGTATCTTTCCCTCCATCCTATTCCCTCCCTTGTTTATGCTTTTGTTTCTTCCTTCTCCCTTCCCCTTCTTAAGAGTTTTCTATTTGACAACCACCTCCCTCAGTGTTCCCACCTGTGCCCCCACCTCTTTTCCTACCCTTTCCCCTTACTACTTTTTCTCTCCCTTCTAACCACTGCCTCCTTTTTACCTCCCCCCCCCCTTTCCCCTCATACTGTCTGTAGGGCACTATGGAATTTTATACTTAATGGAGTATGTTATTCCCTCTTTGACCCCAATGCAATGAGAGTAAATTTCATATAGTGGTCCTCTCCCTCCCTCCTTTCCCTCCATTATAATGAGTTTTTGTGTCTTTTCATGTTGGATTCTTAATCTTAACTGATTATGTTGATCCCTCTTTGAACCAGAACCAATGAGAATAAAATTCATTTGATGTTCATCTCCCTCCCTACTTCCCCTCTACTATAGTATGTTTTCATGCCTTTTTGTGTGGCATAATTTACCTTTTTCTCCCTCATCCTTTCCTTTCCTACCATTACAGTCCCTTTCTACCCCTTAATAAAGTTTTTTTTAATCATCAGATTAGTTCATTTATTCTCAAGCCCTCTCTCTATGTATATACCTTTTAAATATTATAATAATTATGTAAAATTTAATATTGCCAGGTATCAGCTTCTCAAATAGGGATGTAAGCAAGTTACTCTTATTGAATCCTCAGTTATGTGCATGTATGCACATGTGTGAGTGCATGTGTGTGTGTGTATGTTTTCCTTGTTTACCTTTTTTTTACTTTCTTGAGTATTGTAATTGGACATCAAATTTTTTGTTGAGCTCTGGCTTTTTCATGAGGAAAGTTTGGGAGACCCTTATTTCATTAAATGACCATTTACTTGCCTGAAAAATTATGCTCAGTTTTCCCTGCCTTGGTTGTAGTCATAGCTCTTTTGCTTTGTACAATATCAAATTTCAATTCCTCTGATCTTTTAATGTAGAAGCTGCTGGGTCCTCTGTAATCATGGCTGTAGTTCCATGGTATTTGAATTGTTTCTTTTTTGCTGCTTGCAGTATTTTCTCCTTGACCTTGTAATTCTGGAATTTGGCTACTATATTTCTTGGAGTTTTAAATTTGGGATCCCCTTCGGGAGGAGTCAGGTGAATTATTTTGATAACTATTTTACCCTCTGATTCTAGGACCTCAGGACAGTTTTCTTTGACAATCTCTTGGAGGATGTGGTCCAGACTGTTTCTTCATCATGGCTTTCTAGTAGACAAATAATTCTTAGGTTAGCTCTCCTGGATCTGCTCTCCAGGTGAGCTGTTTTTCCAGTGAGATATTTTACCCTGTCTTCTAATTTTTCAGTCTTTATGTTTTGTTTGACTGACCTTAATGCATCATAGAGTCCTTAACTTCATTTCGACTTATTCTAATTTTTAGTGAATTATTTTCTTTGGTTAGCTTTTGACGCTCCTTTTTTAGGGAGGTATTTTCTCCAGTTAGATTTTGAATCTCTTGTCCCAGTTCACAAATTTTACTTTTTAAGGGTTTGTTTTCTTCAGTGATTTCTTTTTCCAACTTGGTCAATGTAGATTTAAATTTATCTTCTCACTCTCTAATTTGGATTTTAAAATCTTTCTTGAGCTCCTCCAAGGATGCTTGTTGGACTTCAGATCAATTCATTTTTCCTTCTGTGGTCTCAGGTGTGAGTATAGAGTCCATGTTGTCCCCTGAAATTGCTTGTTCTTGCTCACTATAATAGGATCATATCATTCTTGACTTCACAGATTCCTTCTTGCCCATTGTGATTGCCTATGTCCTGAGGTTTTAGAGTGGATTTCTGCTTCTGGGGTACAGGTGTACTGTGTTCCTCAGGCTGGGAGCTGGGGGTTTGGTTATTGACTTTGTGTGCTATGGCTTCTGGGTGTCTGAACTGAGGCAAAGGCCAGGATTTTCACTGTTTCCCCTGGGTTACCTTGAGACTCACAGAGTAATGTGTGGGGTAGGGGTGGTCTGGCCACTTCAGGTTTCCACATTTGTGTCCCTGGGCTACAGCTCAGGGAGGTTCAGCAGCAGGTGGCTAGCAAGGCTGGTGTCTGCAGATTCCCCTTGTGGTGCTGAGGCACACCTGTGTGTCTGTTGTTAAAGCTTGCTGGCTCCACCTCAGTGAGCTTTGGAACATCCTGCTTGGTCAGCTGAGGTAGGGCTTGTTGGGATGCCTCCTGCCCTTCACTTTAGGCTCTGGTATAGCTTCAGTCACATCCTTCTTCTAGGACTCCCAAGCTTGAGACTTTTTTCACTGTTTCAGGATTTTACACTGGGTGGGGCATTTATCTCTGGGTTTTCAGAGTTAGGGAGGGGGATTCGAAGAGCTAGCATTTACTCTGACCATTTTGGCTTCTGGAAGTCCAGGTAGGTGATTTTTAAACTTTCAGGCTGTGGACTGATAGCCCCAGGAGAAGCTGCTGCTGCCAGCTCTGTGCTTTCTCTTACCCAGCTTTAACCAGTCCTCTGCCCCTTTGTGAGATGTCTGCAAATCGCCCTTGAGGTGGGTAAATCTTCTGGCTAGGGCTTGCTCTCACTCCACTGTAGTTTGCTCGAAGGGTCACACTGGTGCAACTCCCACATGCTCCATGCTTCCCCTGCCCAGATATACATGGGGACTTTCCTGTGCTGGGAATCTGCCAAGATTTATATTCTTTAGAGTGGATATTGTATAATCTGGAACTCCTGCAAATTATCTTGAGACTTCTCCAGGATATTTTGTGCATTAATTTCAGTGACAGTTTCCTTTGTATTAGGGTCCAAAATCATTCTCAACATCCCCATTTCTGCTAGAATATTTTGAATTTTGTCTACATGTTAATTCAGTTCAATTCACTGACATTTTCAAAATAATTATATAGTACTTCCAAGAATACTTGTTTTAACTCTACAATGCCAAATTCAGTTTCTGAAAGATCCACACACAATACAAAATACATTGTAGTATAATATCTGTGAATCAGTTTGTTGTTGGATTCACTTATTTGCAGGCCTCCTTCTAAGAAAGGTCTTTTCTTCAATCTGCATCTCATTTATGATGTGTTTGTTTTCTTTGCAATAAATGAGATTATAATAAGAAGTTTCATTTTTTTACATAACAAGTTTTATATTTATTTTGTTTATTTTAAAAATGTGTTAGTCTTTATTGCCTTTTACAAATCCAAAGCGCTTATAAATTTTTGCATATTGCTCATAAATTCTCTTTATCGCAATAAACTTATTCTTTTTTTATTTTTGTTTATTTTTAAATTGATAAAAGCTTTGGATTTTCAGAAGACTTTGATCACACAGACTAAAACATTCAGTGGCAGTTCTAGATTACTTGTGTATATGTTAATTTTCTCCTTCCAACATTATTCAAATGTCTTTCACTTGCAACTGTAAATTTAAAATTAAAATTCACCTCAATAAAGCATAAAGTACCACACTCCTCAGCCATAGAGAAGTCTTTCTATGAGTCATATCTAGACCACACAGATTCACTAAGTACATGAGTAACACACACACACACACACACACATACACACACATGCACCATACATTTGTTTTTTTTTTTGTTTTCTTACCCTGAATGACAAAATTCAGAATGAAAGGAGTTTAATAGCTGCTAAAATTGAGTTTACAAACAGATAATTGGGCAATTGAAATACAGTTTAACTAAAAATCTTTCACTCTCCAAACTGATGGTACTTAAAATAATGGATGTTTATAAATTGCTTCAGAATTATAAGACCAAGATAAAAAAAAATTCCCAGACAAAATTTCAATGTAATTTGTCATATATGCTTAAGTACAGATAAAGTAGAACAAGTGTTTTCCCATTTTGCTCACACAATAAAAGACATATTTTTTCAACTTTACAGAATACATATTTAAAAAAATAAATTGTATTAAAATCTAGGGGTTTCTCCCAGCCTCCCCACACCAGTTTTCTTTCATGTCATTTGATACTAGAGAGAATAATAAATCATATACATGCTGGAATTCCTTTATGTGTTAAATACATTGAGATATATAGAGAGAAGACACACAAAAGAGGTTATGGCCACATCATTGGTTAATTCAGTCCCCCTACAGCTATGAAGATTCTATTGCTCTAAGCTGGGTAAAAATGAACAGACAAAAAAGTCAGTGATGCACAATGAGCTAAGAAACATAAAAATAACAAATACATGTTTGCAGAAAAGCCTGACACAATTTTTGGAGATAGATTCTTATAGAACATATACCTGTGGATGTACCTTATGCTTACTTAAAAAGACAAATGATTCCTTAGCATTTAATGGAGTAATTTAAAAAAACTTTTATGAGCCCCAATTTTGTTGGCACAAAACAAAGAGTTGTACTCTATTCAAAGAAAAGGAACAAAAAAAACATTAAAAGAATAAAAATTTTTACTAATAATTTTTATACCACATGAATTTTATTTTGAATGTAGTAGTGATAACAGGATAGTATATTTTTTTTCCCATTTAAAAGTATTGGTTTTTTTTCCAATTACATATAAATATAATTTTCAACATTCACTTTAATACAATTTTGAGTTCCAACTTATTTTCTCCCTCCCTTCCCTCCCCCTCCAAGAAAGCATGCAATCTGATGTACAATGAAGTACAATCATATTAAACATATTTCTACATTAGTCATTCATTGAAAGAAGAATCCCTTGGGGGTGTCTAGGTGGCACAGTAAATAGAGCACAAGCCCTGGAGTCAGGGGGACCTGAGTTCAAATCCAGCCTCAGACACTGTAAAGGGGTGGAATGTAATGGTAATTAATTTAGCAGATACTTGGTCCTTAGTAACTAAGGGTTAAGTACTTCTGTGAAAGAGGCAGAGGGTGTGAACTCTGTTGCCTGTTGCTGACATGGGGAGAGGGGGAGTGGCTGAGACAGGAAGCCAATGTGTGTGTGTGTGTGTGTGTGTGTGTGTGTGTGTGTGTGTGTGTGTGTATAAGAAGAGTTCCAGGGAAAGAGAATCAGAATCAAGAATTTTCCTCCTGGCCGGCTCCTCATGGAAGAAGGGTCATGGAGACTGAAGCCACTTAGAGAGAGAGAGAAAGAGAGAGTTACTTTCTCTCCCAGCATCTGGAAGCTGACTGAGAACTGAGTTGGAGTTTTCTTGAGACCAGAATATGGTGAAGGCTGAAGTTGCTGCTGCCTTAGAGAGAGAATTTCTCTCCCAGCATCCTGGAAGCTGACTGAGAACTGAGTTGGAGTTTTTCTTGAGACCAGAATCTGGTGAAGGCTGAAGTTGCTGCCTCCTGCAAGGCTGAGATTCCTTCTGGGTCCTAGGGCCATTCAAACTGCTGGAGGACTGAAGAAGCATGACTGGCATAAGCCTTTGTTTGTTTGTGGCTTGGTGGATCCTTGAGCTTCAGGCAATAGAAGTGGTGAAGGGTTTGAGATGTGTTGGAACCTGTGAACTTCAGTGTGTAACAAGAACTGCTCGGAGGACTGGACAAGGAGCTGGGAGCTATCTGCCTCTGAATCCAGGTGACTATTTGGTGGATTCAGGTAGGAGCTGGGACCATGGAAAGGGATCCAGAGAATCTGAGAGACCACCCTGAGACAAGATGAAGAAAAGGCCTCTCCCTGGATATTGAATAAGTGATGAAAGTGAAGTTTACTAGACATCAAGGGGTGGGGGGTTTGTATAATTTTCTAATGACTGTATTTAGTGATTAATGATACTTAGTGACTGATTGCTAGATCAGTGACTAATTAAGTTAATCTATAATTGCCATATGAGTGGAAGATTGATTATTGTATTGTGAGATGACTGAATGACTGAGTGAGGAGGCAAACCTCCTTATAGAAAGCAGATGATTATTCTTTTGTTCTTTATTCTAAATACTGTGACCACTTTGGTGAAAACTGTGGCCATTCTAATGTTAAGCTGTTGTGAACACTGTATTGTGATTTTCTGTGATAAGGTGTAATGCTGTGAATATTATATTGTCATTTGTTGTGAATGTTTGCCTTGATTTGTAATGGAATAAGTGGAGTGTTCATTATACTATGTAATCAGAACCTTAAAAGCTGTTCACAGTAGTATTCTTTTGGGAAGCTGTTAGTGCATGGCATTACAGAAACTTAATGCAAAACTAGCTGTGTGACCTTGGGCAAGTCACTTAACCCCAATTGCCCTACTTTTCCCCCTCCAAAAACCAAAAAAGAGAAAGAAAGAAAGAAAGAAAACAAAGAAAGTGAAAAAATAGTATGCCTCTATCTGTTTTCAGACTCCATACTTTTTTCTCTGGATGTGGCAAACATTTTCCATCATGAGTCTTTTGGAATTGTCTTTGATCATTACTTAGAAGAGCTAAATCTATCAAATTTGGTCAACACACGATGTTGCTGTTACTGTGTACAGTGTTCTTCTGGTTCTTCTCACTTCACTCAGCATCAGTTCATATCTTTCTACTTTCTTGTAAAATCATCCTGCTCATCATTTCTAATAGCACAAGGGTTTCCCATCATTCATTTACCACAACTTCTTCAGTAATTTCTCAATTGACACCCATTTTATCAATTTGCAGTTCTTAGCCTTCAAAAAAAAGCTGCTATAAATATTTTTGCAAATGTGGGTCCTTTTCTTTTTTTGTTTTTGATCTCTTTGTGATACTGCCCTAGAAGTGGTATTACTGGATCAAAGGGTATATATACAGTTTTGCAGCCTTTTGGACATAGTTCTAAATTGCTCTCCAGAATGGTTGGAAACTTTCAAACTCCACCAACAAAGCTTTAGTTTTAGTGTTCCATTTTTCCCACATCTTCTCCAAAATTATCATTTTTCTTTTTTTGTCATATTAACCAATTTGAAAGGGGTGAATGGTACCTCAAAGTTGTTTTAATCTACATTTCTCTTTTTAGTAATGATTTAGAATATTTTATATGACATATAGATAGCTTTAATTTCTCCATTTGAAAACTGCTTTTCATGCCTTTGATCATTTATCAATTGGAGAATGATTTGAATGCTTACAGATTTGACTCAGTTCCCTATATATTTTAGAAATGAGACCTTTATCAGAGACACTAACTGTAAAAATTGTTTCCCAGCTTTCTGCTCCCCTTCTAATCTTGTTTGCAATACTTTGTGCAAAAACTTTAATGCAATGTAATCAAAATTATCCATTTTGCTTTTCACAATGTTTTTTGTTTGGTCAAAAATTCCTCCCTTCTCCATAGGTCTAACAGGTAAATTATTCCTTGCTCTTCTAGTATGTTTATATTATCATCCTTTATGTCTAAAACATGTACTCATTTTGACCTTATCTTGACACATGGTGTCAAATACGACTCTATGCCTAGTTTCTGCCATACTGTTTTTCAATTTTCCCAGCAGTTTTTGTCAAGTTCTAGGTGAGTTCTTATCCCAGAATTTGGAGCCTTTGGGTTTATCAAACAATTGATTACAATAGCTATTGAGTACTCTGTCTTATGTACTTAATCTATTCCACTGTTCTTCTCTATCTCTTAGCCAAAACCAAAGAGTTTTGATGGTTGCTGCTTTATAATACAGTTTTAGATCTGGTATGGCTAGGCCACCTTCCCTTGCGTTTCTTTTCATTAATTCCTTAAATATTCTAGAACTTTTATTCTTCCAGATGAATTTTGTTATTATTTCTTTAGCTTTATAAAATAATTTTTGGTAGCTTGATTTATATGGCACTGAATAAGTAAATTAATTTAGTAATAATGTATGGCACTAAATAAGTAAATTAATTAAATTCTCATTTTTATTTTATTTTCTAGGCCTACCAACAAGCAACTGATATTTTTCCAGTTGTTTAGATCTGACTTTATTTGTGTGAAAAGTTTTTTGTAATTGTGTTCATAATTGTGTTCACCCCTAGGAAGGGTTTGTCTTGGCAGGTAGACTACCAAATATTTTATATTATCTATAGTTTTTAAATGAAATTTCTCTTCCTATCTCTTGTTGCTGGTCTTTGTTAGTAATATATAGAAATCCTGATGATTTATGTGGGTTTATTTTATATCCTGCTGCTGTGCTAATGTTGTTAACTATTTCAAGTAGTTTTTTGGTTTTTACTCTAGTATTCTCTAAATATACCATCATATCATCTGCAAAGACTGACAGTTTTGCTTCTTCATAGTCTATTCTAATTTCTTCGATTTTTTTCCCCTTATTGCTAAAGCTAGAATTTATAATACAATATTGAATAACATTGGTGATAATGGGCATCCTTGTTTCACCCCTGGTCTTATTGGGAATGCTTCTAGCTTATCCCCATCACATATAATGCTTGCTGCTGGTTTTAGATAGATAGTATGAGTAAAGTATTTTATCACTTTAAAAAAAAACCCCACAATCAAGGCAAGTCCAAGTCTTTGAATGATGTGGAATTCACATATAGTTACTTTCTCCAGCACCCTAAGAAAATTCTAAAGAATCTTTCTTACCTCATATATAGGACCAGAAGGGGAATGAGGGAAATAAGGGGCCTCATTTTTGTCTTTAAAAAAATAAACATAAATTGAGATGTTTCATCTTTACAATTTCCCCCAGTACCTTTTTCCTTCCAAATCTCAAAGAACCATCACACAGAAAAAATATTTTTAAAGGAAAAAAGAAAGAAAATCATTAAAAACAAACATTATATGAAATAAGTCTGAAAATATATGTATTGTTCTATACTCACAAACCTTAAACTTTTTTAAAGCTTTTTTTTTGGGAGGGGGGGCAAGTCTTCCTTGGGCCCATACTTGCTTTTTTTACTTTTCTAACATTCATTTTTGGGGCTTTATGTAAATCTTTCATTTACATTGTTATATTTTTGTATTGTTTTCTTCATTCTGTTTATTTTACTCTATGTTTTATCATGTAAATATTTCCACATATCTCTGGATTCATCACATGTATTATTTCTTACACTGTTTCCTAACACTGATGTGCCACAATTTATTTAGCTTTTCTACTTCAGCATTTGAAAGAAATCTATTATGTTTAAAATTCCTTTCTACTGTGCTTCCAAAAATATTTTGGCATTTATGGAATTTTCTTCTGATCAATAGCATTCTTGTTATAAAACCTAACAGAAGAATCTCTTTCATGTTTTGTTAAGTAATTTTTCAGTTATATTTGACTCTTTGTGGCCCTATATAGGATTCTCCTGGCAGAGTTACTGGAATCATTTGCCTTTTTTTTCTGAGTGCATTCTGCAAATGAAGAATTGAGACAATTAGAGCTAAGTGACCTGCCCAAGTTCACACAGCTGGCAAGCATTTGAGACCAGATTTGAATTCATGAAGATGAGTCCTCCTGGTTCCAAGCCCAGTGCTCTATCAACTGTGCTAACTCCTACCCCAATGGACATATAGGAAAATACACAAATAATATATATA
>CM053589.1:92089830-92139446 GCA_028646515.1 Pseudochirops corinnae
CTGTTTAATAGTATCTTGATTTCTCATAAAGTCATTTGCTTCCATTTGCTCCACTCTAATTCTGAAGGAATTAGTTTCTTCAGTGAGCTTTTGAGATTCTTTTTCCATCTGGCAAATTCTACTTTTTAAGACATTCTTCTCCTCATTGGCTTTTTGGGCCTCCTTTGACATTTGAGTTAGTCTGTTTTTTAAGGTGTTATTTTCTTCAGTCAGGTTGTTGACTCTCTTATCATGATTTTCCTGTGTCATTCTCATTTCTCTCCCCAGTTTGTCCTCTACTTCTCTTATTTGGTTTTCAAAATCCTTCTTAAGCTCCTTTATGGCCTGTAACTAGTTTACATTTTTCTTGGAAGCTTTTGGTGCAGGAGTTCTGACTATGTTGTCTTCCTCCCGTTCCATGCTTTGATCCTTTTTGTCCCCAAAAAAGGAATCTAAAGTTGGATTGCTAAGCTTGCTTTGCTTCCTTTTCCTTCTTGTGTTGCCGGTCAGTTACTTGACTTTGGGGCTCAGTCGACCTCTGCTTTCAGAGGGGAGAGCTCTGTCCCAAATCACTGGGGTTTTTGCAGCTGCCAGAGCTATTAGGAGGCTGTCTCTACAGCCCCCACCAGCTTTGGCTCACTGAAAACACACCTCAGGACCACCACCCAAGACCTTCATCCTGATCCAGGCAGCTCAAGGCAAGAGCACTTAGCCTCTGAATGATCACTTGGCTCCCTTGCAATCTGCAGACTGGGAGCTTCTGAAGCAGCCATGTGGAGGCGGCTGCAGAGCCACCACTTTAGACTGCTTCTAGCTCTGGAGGCAGTTGGCCAGACCATGTCCCCAAAATTTAGCCGAGTTCTACTGACCTTTCCCTTTGTCCTTGGCTCTTATGGGTTGGTAATTCTGAAATTGCCACAGCTGCCAGTGATCTGGTCTCCTGACAGCTCCAGCCGGGGCTCTTCCTGGATGTCCTGGTACTAAAACTGCATGAGCCCTTTCTGTCTGTCTGGCAGGCTGCCTTCAGCAGGAGCCTTGTTTCTCTGTCATTTTATGAGTTCTGGAGTCTAACATTTGTTTAGAGTCATATTTTCTAGGTATTTGAGGTGGTTATGGGGGGGAGCTGTGGAGTTTTCCGGCTTCTGTGCCACCATCTTGATTCCACCCCTATTGTCATTCTAATCTGTCTTCTTTCTGTGTATCTAGCAAAATAATATTCCAAAATGTTCCCCTACTCAAAAATCTTCAATAGCTCCCTAATGTTTCTAGGGTAAAATACAAACTACTCAGCTTGACATTTAAGACGTTCCACTCACCTTTTCAACTTTATTTCACATTGCTCCCCTTCACACACTCTATTTTTCAGCCAAAATGAACTGTCCATTCCCTCAACTCGTCACTCCATCTTTCACATCTGCATTTCTGCAAGCTGTTCCCCATGTCTCTATCTCTCCCTCTCAGAATCCTTATAGTCTTTCAGCACTAAGCTTATGTGCTACCATCTCTTCAGGGAATTCTTCCTAGGAACCCCTCGTGAATAGTCAGGTTATTTGGCCTTTTTTAAAAAATCTCTGTTTGTCTCTGTCTCTATCTGCTGATCAAAAGTGAACTCTCACAGGGCAGGTATTGCCCACGCAGGTATTCAGTTTTGTCTTTGTATCCTCAGCATCTCTCCTAAAGTCTTGCATATAGTAGGGAAGTAATAAAAGTTTGTTAAATTGTATATTGAATGCATAGATGAATGAAGCACAGTCTTTGCTGTCAAGGAGTTTAAAATTGTGTTAAAGGGTGACAAGCAACTAGGATATGATAGGTGGAGAGTATACAGAATTGTTCTCTGTGATACCTAAAGAAGAAGAGATATAACACTTAGTGATTTAAGTTCTTTCTTGGGGAGGGAAATCGAGTTTTTGTTTTGCATTCCTAAGTAATATAGCTTTAGTTTCATAGCACAAAATATAGTCATTTTGAAATCTGTACTTGTATTCCTGGTTGACTTGCTATTTAGGATTGGCAGAGACATGATTCCTAGATATTTTAAGACACGTTTAGGTTAGACTTAGATAGGAATCTGACATACTTACCCTAAGAGATTGTTTGCTTGGAATTTTGTTTTCACTTAATAATTATTATTTCTGATCCTCTCTTAAATTAAAAGACTTTCTCTTGATTTTATGACTGTATATACCTTTCTGTTCATTCATGTCTTGGTTTAATGTTTTGTTCTACTATCTATATGTCATATGTATATATTCTGGTTTTGTATCTGTCTCTCCCACCTTAAGTAATAAGTTCACAAAGGATAGGACTGTATTTATGTAACTAGCCTATAGGATTTAGGGCTGTGCCTTTGGTAGTTAGGCACTAAGGAAATAATTGTTTTAAGAGTATCTATTAAACTAAGCTTTGCTGTTCTCTATAACTGCCTGGTCTTACTGCCATGTATCTTATCCTCTCTGCAGGGTGGCTGGGTTGGCATACGGTCAGTTCTGTTCAAGAAAAAACTTACAGCTGCTGATTTCTACAATGGTTATTTGCACCTTTGGTTCCAGCAGAATTCCCGAGCCCCGCTAAAGGAGTGTAGATTTCAAACTCTCAACCTTACAAAAAAGAAACATGGGAAAAACTCTATAAATTGTTGCTATCCAACAGTGCATTGAGTATTTAGGGTAAAGATGGAGAAAAATCTACTATCTTTAATTTAAGATATCTGACTTATTAGGAAGTACCACTTCATTTGCTGAAGGTGGCACCATTCAGGGAAGAGAAGATTATTTGCTACTTCAGATTTTAAAATAGTCAACAGCTTCCTCCTTACAAAATGACCTTGTCTACTTTAATGGCTAAGGTAATTTATTAATAAACACATTTTTGTTTTATTTGGGAGTACATAAAACTGTATACTGTTGCAAAATGGATTGAATTATATATCTTTCCAAGAGCATATACAGATACTGTTTATGGATATAGATATGCCATGCTTTACCCACTTGATATGTTCTGTAAAAATTTTTTGTAAACTGAATTTTTGAAAATTGAATTATTTTTCTTTTAAGTTTTTTATAGTTTCAGGGGCAGTGCTTTAATTCCATTTCTCAGTGCTCTTTGTTAGTAGTAAACTTTAAATTTCACTCCCCTCCCTCACCTCCAGCTTCCTTTTAGGTAATTAATATATAAGTGAACATTTAAATATATGAGGGAAGTCGATTCACTAAGAGACTCTGTTTTCTTTGTGAATCCTCTATAAAGCAGAAAAATCTTTCTGTAATATGAATAATTACTGATAATTAATTAGTTTAATTCAAAATTTAAGTATCTATTCCGTTTTTTACCTCCAAGAACGGTATGGAAAGAGCTTTAGTCACCTTTTGAATTTCTGTTTGGAGACATAATCAGCTTTACTGATTTCCCAGCAGATAGATCCTATCTCCCAATACAGAGTTATCACTTTGTATCTATTTACTTATATTCCCAAATGAAGAGGGACCAATAGCTGTGAGGGTTAAATTTCCAGACTGGAAAGTGTTTGCAAAAAGTCTTCACTGTAAGAACTACTGAGGTGAAATCCTTTATCAAAGGCCACGCATCTGGTTGCCAAATTGGAATTAGAACCTAGATGTTCTGAGTCCAACTCACTGCTCTTTCTATGAGCACAATTGATTTTTCCAATAAAGTAAAAAAAAGTTAGAATGATAAGTATCACAGCTCCAATTTTTCTGAAGTAAGGCATCGTGTTAAAAACATAAGTAAATTCTCTGCCTTAAAGTGACCTTAAATCTAAAAAGAAGTAAAGCAAGTGCTCTCTAGGGCTATAAAAGCAAATGACTTCAAAAATAATATTAAAAGATTATAGCATGTACTGAAGTATATTCTGGATGGGAGGAAAGGAAGAACAAAAAAGAGGTAAATGATCAGGTTAATATTAATGGCAAAGTTATAAGTGTTGGCGTACAAGTCACAAAAGTAGATCGTTACCCAGGTGACCTGGGGTTACCTGAGTGAATTTGCAAAAGCAAGGGATTTGGGCACATACAGGGAAGGAGAATGTTAAATCTATGCTAACTTGATTAAGTCTTAACAAAATAGAATTAAAATCAAATTTCAATTTCATACTTCTCTAGGTTAAACATTCTTAGCTCTTATCAGTCCATCCACATAAGGCATCATTTCAAGGCCCTTTTTCCATTCTCCAGCTTTTGCATGACTTTCCTAAAATGTGCCTCTCCAACCCCCAAGCTTAGTGATAATATGAGCAAGGCACCTGTAATGCAGACTTCAGATTCTCCTAGCTCTCTTGGTTGCCATGTCACACATCACTGCCATATCATCTTGAAGCCCACCTAACCCCATAGTCCTTTTAAGACAAACTGCTGTCTTTTAACTTTCCATTTTGTACTTTTCAAGTTTTTTTCTTTAACCCAAGGGCAAGAGTTGACATCTAACCCTGTTAAATTTTATCTAGCTGTATTTGGCCCATTGTTCTAACCTACCAAGGTCTTTTTGAATTTTGTCATTCCTCCAGTGTGTTAGTTATTCCTTTCCCCCATCTGAGGGAGTTGGGTGGCTCAGTCAATAGAATATTGGGCCTGGAGTTGGGAAGACCTCAGATACTTTCTAGCTGTGTTGTATTCCAAATCCATTCTCAGATACTAGCTATGAGCGAGTCATGTAACCAATTTGCCTCAGTTTCCTCATCTGTAAAATGGGAGTAATGATAGTATCTACCTCTCAGGGTTGTTGAAAGCATCAAATGAGATACTATTTGTAAAGCACTTGGCACGACACATGGTAAGCATGATATGAATGTTAGCTATTATCATTATTAGATTTATATCCTCTGCAAAATAGATTAAGAAAGCCATCTATGCTTCAGAGCCCTGATATTAAATCATTCTGGGCCAGTCATTTCCCTGGGGTACCCAGAGACCTTCCAGGTTGACATGGAACTAATAATGACTACTCTGAGTCTAAACTTTGTTGTCATTCAGGTGTACCTGACTCTTTGTGACCCCATGGACCATAGCTGTTCATGAGGTTTTCTTGGCAGAGATACTGTAGTGGTTATTACAGTACTACTCCCATGGATCCTTTTGTGAGACAATCAAAAGTGATTTATCCAGGGTCACACAGCCAGGAAGTGTCTGAGACTGGATTTGAATTCAGGACTTCCTGACTCTGGGCCCAGTGCTCTATCCACTGAGCCACTAGCTGCCTTTAAGTTTTGAGCTTATTACCTCTAAGTTCTAAGCTGTCATGGTAACATAGAAGTAGTTTCTGAACTTTGTGTAGTAACAGCATCCATTTAAAAAAAATTATGCCCTCATATGACTTTCATAAAACATTCTGTGAAAATAATTTTCCTTGTTTTTATTTTAATCAAACTAAAGAATGGATTTACTACAATTTTTATAGCATAAAAATCACTCTTTCCTCTGGATACCAGCACTAGCTTTTAGATAGTAAAGAACCAGATAAACCTACAATTTAAAGAATATTTTCCTTGAGGAAACATTTTGTAGCATTATATCCTTTATATTTTAGGTGTAAATTATTTTAATTTTTTTCTATTATTTCTCTTCCTCAAAAGTTTTTTTTAAAGCTTTAATATACTCCTTATCCTTTAGCCAAGTAACTTGGATCGCTGGGTAATGTTATTCATTGTAGTTCCACCTCATCATTTGAAGTTGCGTAGAATTCCGCAGATAAAAGGTATACTAGAACTCAGGTCTCTTAGTTCCGTGTGCATGCGTGTGTGTGTGTGTGTGTGTGTAGTATGTATATGTGTGTATAATTATTCATTTAATTAGGAATGAGGATGGAACCTATGATTTCAAATACATAGATAGTTCTTGGTGAGGAGCTTCCTTCACTCATACAGATCAGCACCTTCTCCATAACTTAGTTTTAGAGTTGCACAGAGCACTGGGAAGTGACTTACCCAGAGTTACACAGCCAGTATGTCAGCGATTCTACATGAATTCAGCAGTTCTCTACACGTTACACTAGGGTTTCCCAACCTTTCTCCATCCCTATGCCCCTTGGCTTTCAGTAGTCTTCCCTGTACTCACTATTCAGTATGAGAATAAATAAATTTTTGAATTCACCATGCCTATGCACATAAGAAACGAAACAGATTTATTTCAATAAAATTATATCATTATTTATCAAATGTTGCATAGGCTCCTTTGATAAGCTCATATCCCATTTTGGAAACATCAGTGTTATGGCAAACCATCAGTCTTCATAGTATCTATGATGTTTTGCAGTATGTTTTGTATAAATTTTTGTTAAATAATACATATTTATAGCAAACTAGAACAGCCATCCAATTTCTTTTTTTTTAGCTCTGTAGCTTCTGAACTTTGAATGTGATTGATAGCAAAATGCAACATTGGTGTATACAAATGAAACAACTCTGCAGTTTTACCTCGTGATACAAATTGGCAAACAGGATAAAAGGGGGAAGTCACGAGCATTGGAGGGATTATGAAAACAGGCACACCAATAAAGGCACTGTTTGAAGCCGTGAATTGGTCTGGAAGACATTTTAGAATTATGTGAGAAAAGTGACTAAACAATTCTTATTTATTTGACTCAGCAATCCTATTTAATGGGCATATATCCCCTGAGCTAAGGACCCAGAAAGACGAGCCCTCTATCAAAATTTTCACAGTAACTATTCTGGTAGCAAGGAATGGGAAACAAAGTGGGTACCCATCAACTGAGGAAGAGCCGGAAAAACTGGTATGTGAAAGTAATAGAATGTTATAATATTAGAAATTTTTTTTAAATTAAAATAAAAAAAAGAAATTAAGAGAAACATGGGGAGCTTTTGTGTACTGATGCAGAATAAAATAAGCAGAATGAGAAAATATATATATTACTAGACCAATGTAATTTAAAATTGAGTAACTGAAAAGGCTACAGATAATGTAACACACCCTCCCCTCCTTTTGATAGAGAGACAAGGGACTAAGAGGGCAGAACATTACATATGTTGTCAGATGCAGTCACTGTGTCAGTAATTTGCTTAACTCTTTGTTCCAAGAGATCAGTTGTGGGGGGTTGTGGGAAGGTATATCCAAAAATTAATCCCTTCTGAAAGCAAGACAGCAATAACACTTTTTTCCCCCTAAAAACAAACAAAGACCCAATACAATGTACAAGGCAGATTTGGTTTTGGCAGTGAGGAATTGGCATTAGTATTCTGCTTTGGGTCTTTTGACATAATGTAGTTTCAGAACACTACAGTTGTTTGTCTTCCTGGGAATCTTTCGAATAGTGACAGCTTTAAATTGAGATTACTCCTTTAAAAACAAAAAACAGGTTTTCTATTCCCTTATGTCTTTCACATGCCTATTCAGCAGGAAGTTTTTACTGTATGTGAGGCTGTAAGACATTGCTTTGGAAATTCTGAGAATTCATAGGGTTATTTGTTAAAAGCATACTTCATGGACGTTCTGATTTTCAACTGAGTTTCTAACAGATGACAGTATTGTGAGAGCCATCTGGTGGACCCTACCCACAACAGCTGCCAGCCCCTCTTGTGAACTATTAAATCAACAGTGAAAGATTTTTTTGTATCCCAGCCATGTAGTCACCTTGTGCTTAAGTGGGCTTCTGTCTTGAAAAGTATGCTACAAACAGTTGTGAATTAGGGGCAGCTGGAACATACAGACAATAAATATATCTTATTCTTGTAAAGAATTAGAGAATATGCCTACCATTTGTTATTGCATAATTAAAAATACAGATGTCAGCATATCAGTGGTATCCATTCCAAGGAGATACAATCAAATTATTCATTATGTATTTGGTCCAGATGTTATCTTTAATATTATAATGATAAAAGACAAGGAAAATTTTCACAGAATATATAGATAAGGCCTGGCAAGTATGGATGTATCAGTATTTTATGTTGTGAGGGCATAGTTGTTGCTGGCTAAAGGGGTGGGTAACACTGGACATTTAGGTTTTATAGACCATAGGTTCATTTTATCAAGTATTATTATAGCATCATAGTATCAGAATTTTAGAATGATTTGTAATTATGATATGAGATTGGCACTGGAAAAAAACTTAAGAAAACATATGTTGGGGCAGCTAGGTAGCGCAGTGAATAGAGCACCAGCCCTGGAGTCAGGAGGACCTGAGTTCATCTGGCCTCAGACACTTAACACAAAAAACTAGCTGTGTAACCTTGGGCAAGTCACTTAACCCCAATTGTCCTACCTCTCCCCTGTCCAAAAAAAAAGGGAAAAAAAATGTCCTTTCTTTGCAGAGGTGTGAAATCTTGAGTGTAGAATCTTGCAAATATTGGCAAATGTAGTTAGCAGGTTACCTGGGTTTCCTGAACTGCTTTTTTTCTCCTCTTTATTTTTTATTCTTTGATATAAGGACTTGGCTCATTGAGAGTAGGTGGGATATATTGAAATAGTTAAAGCCAAAAGATATTTTAAAATATAGAACTTTATCATTGGAAGAAAAATTTAAGATAATCTCGTAAGATAGTAAGCTAATAATATTTCACATTTATATATTAGTTTATAAATCCATTTTTTCAAATAACCCTTTGAGGTAGGTAGTACAAATTATGGATGTGGAAATTGAGGCCCAGATTGACTAAGTGATGTGCCTAAAGTTACATCCCTAGTATGTATTGGAGCTGGGACCTAAACCCAGGTGATCTGACTCAAAGTCTAAGTCTTTGTTCAGGACACTATGAATAAAATTGTATTCGTTCTTGGGGACTCCCAAGTTATACTGTTGACTTGTGTTGAGTTTTCCAAGTCCTAGGTTGTCTGGAGATGAACTATTGTCTAACAATGCCTTCCCAACCTTGTGTTCCTGTAAATTTTATCCTATCCTATTTGGCCCATCATTTTAGTAAAATTTTATCTTATTCTTGTAAAGAATTAGGGAATATGCCTACCATTTGTTATTGCATAATTAAAAATACAAACATCAGCATTTCAGTGGTATCCATTCCAAGGAGATACAAATTATTCATTATGTATTTGGTCCAGATGTTTTCTTTAATCCCTCCCCAAGACCCAGTCCCTATAATCAAAAATTTTTAAAAGAGGAAAAATTTTAACAAAACCAATTTTTTAATTGGCATTTTAAGCAGTGTTCCACATTGAGTTTGGGAGTTAAATGGTGCTTTTTATGCCCTTTCTTTAGGACCAGACTTGGTCCTTATAATCTCATAGTATTCAATTTTTATTCTGTTGTCTCTTTCCATTTTCTTTGTAATAATTAAGTATATCACTTTCCTAGTTGTTTCACTTTGCTTCATTTCAATGTTTTCCCATGCTTCTCTGTAATCATCATATTCATTTCTTATAGTACAGTAATATTCTGTTACATTCATGTCAAATTAACAAGCATTTATTTATTAAGCACCTAGCATGGGCCAAGCATTGTGCTAAATTCTGGAGATTAAAAAAAAAAAGCCACTGTTCTCAAGGAGCTCAAAGTCTAATGGGGAAGACAATGTGCAAATAATTATGTACAAACAAGATATATACAAGATATATTGGGGATAAACACAGAGGGAAGTACAAAGAATGTGGAGGACTAAGAAAGACTTCTTGCAGAAGATAGGACTTAAACTAAAACTTGAAAAAAGCCAGGGAAACCAGGAGGTAGAGATGAAGCTGGGGAGGGGAGAGGGTGTTGGGATAGCTAGAGAAAATGCATAGTCAGGAGATGGAATATCCATAGGAGGAACAGCAAGAAGGCCAGTGTCACTTGATGGAAGCATTTCTGGTAGAAAGTAAGGTATAAAAAAACAGAAAAGGTAAAAGGGACAGTTATGAAGGGTGAGATGGAGCAGTCAGACAGGGAAAGCAGTGTCAGGGAGACAGTAGACAGACTGTCAAAGATTGTCAGGGAGAAGAGGGTGATCACAGTGAAGTCAGAGGCTGCAGAGAGGTCAAAGAGAATGAGGACCAAGAGAGGACCATTCGACTTGGCAGTTGAGACTGTTGCTAATTTGAGGGAGAGCAATCTCAGTTGAATAATATCTGAAGTCACACTTACGGAGAGTTCAGAATTTGTTTAACAGTTCTTCAGTTGATGGGTGTCTGGTTTGTTTCTACTTCTTTGCTCTTACAAAATGTATTGTTGCAAATATTTCAGGGCTCGTGGTGCCTTTTTATCCTCTTTGGTTGGCCCTTCACTTCAAAAATCTGGATAAAGTGCTGGACTTGGAGTCAGGAAGGCTTGGTTTCAAATCCTGACTGCGACTTGGCCATGTTTTTAGATAGAGGAGTACAGTGGAAAGTGATAAGATCTGGAGTTAGGGAGTTGGGGTTCAGATCCTGCTTTAGCTACTTGCTGCTTTCACTTACTTGCAGAACGCAGTTTTGTCATCAGCATAATGAGGGGGAGGGTGGACTAGACCTCTAAGGTGCCTCTTTGACCCTTATTCCTACAGGGCATCTTTTAAACACTCACTGTCAAGCACTGGGGGGAGTGGTTGGTGTGAGGAAAACTGGCAGACACGCGCAGCGCGTGCTTCGAGGCAAGGCCCGGGGATTCAGGCCTCCTGCGGCCTAGAGCGAGGTTAGATTGATTGACTAGACTGACGGCTGCAGGCAGCCCGCACGAGCGATCCCAGGCCGCTGCTCCAGCCTGAGACTGCTCCCACGTGGCCGGGGATCCCGAACTCGCCAATCTCTCTCTCGTGCCAGCGACAGGGACCGAACGTCCCTGGGATCCGGGAGCATCCCACCGCTGTGTCCGTAGTTATGGAGACGAGGGCCGCCTCGCTCGGACTTCCGCCTCACGTGATGTCACCGCCCCCGGAAGTGGCGCAGCCCGGCGGCCCGGGACTGTTGGGCGCCGAGCGGAGCACGGCCCGGGCCCTCACGGCTGCGCGCTCCGCCTCCGGAGGCAGCCCCTCCCCCTCCCGCCCTGCCTGTCGGCTTGGCCTCGGGTACGGACGCCGAAACAGATCCGCGGCCTGGGCCCCCCGCGGCTTCCCTCGAGAAGCTGGGGCTGGGAAGGGAAGTGGGGGCCGGCCTGCGGCAGGTGAGGGGCCTCGGGCTGCGGGAGGTGGGATCGGGGGCGCTGGCGTGGGAGTGGCTGTGTGAAGGTGCGGGGGGGGGGCGCGTCCCCCGCTGCGGGGCTCAGACTGAGGAGCCCGGGGCTGGCACGCGAAGCTGCATCCTTAGTGCGAGAGAACCCGCTTTGGAATCCGGAGGAGCCGGGTTCGAGTCCCGCTTCTGACACCCGCTGGCTTTGGGACCATGGGCAAGTCATTTAACCCGTCTGTGGCCCACGCAGCTCTAAGACCGTAAGTTGCTGGACTGCGTTGGTAGCAGGAATTTCAAAGGTCCTGACCCAAAACGAACAAAAACTTGATGCCCTGGTGATACCGTATGTAGGTCCCGTGCGTACAGACACGTCCTCCCTTGGGAGTCTGCGGGTGTCTACACAGTTGCGTGCTTGAGTAGCCAGGGCGGCTTTCCCCTCTCTGATGTTCGTTTCTAGAGACTCGCAGGCTGGAGGTGCCTTCCACCCCGGCAGCGGACACCCTGGTTCTAGTTGAAACCTCCACAACCTGCACTTCGATGTCTTCATCTCCGTAGTAAGACGGGGCTTGTGCCAAGTGGGATTTGACGGATGCAGCAGAAATGGTCTGTTAAAAATCACCTTCATGCATTTTTTTCCAGGAAGGTTTTTTAGTATCCATAGAATGCACTTTACCTTGCTAATTTGCCTCTATTTGGATACTTTTTACTCCTATAGACACAAAATTTAAGTAATCTTAATAGACTGAGAAGTAACTTAATAGATGTTTCCAAAGTCTTTGAGGTTATTACGCCATCCATTCTCTGACTCTACTGAGCCAAAGAACAAGAGGAAATGGCCTTAAGTTGCTGCAGAAGAGATTTAAGGTAGTCAGTTTTCTGGTTATAAGTTTTGGCAGATGTTAAAATGTATTTACTGAAAAGTGGGGGGAAATTTTCCCTAGCTGTGACTCAGGATAGAATAAGTGGCCCATTTACATTGGTCTAGTTAGATTTGCAGGCCTGCCTGGAGTTCCCCTAAAGCAAAGAAACTCTTATTAATATGATTATTGCTATTATTGTTTTACACATACAGTATTTATGAGGTGTAGTCATAGATAGACTATAGGATAAGGAACTTAGTATAAGTGAGTAAAGTGACATTTCACTGCACATAAGCTGAGATTCGAGTGAGATAGGTGCTCATCATCCTGAAACCTCTTACAAATGCCAGAAGTAGTTAAGGTGTAGGTATCAGAGGAATCTGGGATTAAACAGATATGCTTTGATGTTTATACATACATAAACGATATCCTAAGTAGGGTTGGGGCCAAAAATGCAGTGCATTACTTACCAAAATGTAAAGGAGCCCCTTCTCCCCCAAGTTGTCTTTAAATTTAACTATGTTATGATTTGTACTTTTTGCTGATTAAATCTAACCAATTTGGTCAGACTGTTAAGCTTTCTTTGCTTCATAAGTTTATCCCTCATATGAACCAGAAAATTTAAACCCCCTCTAAAGGATGAAAGGGATCTATGAGAACAAACTTTCCTTTTTCCGCTCTGATAGTTCCCAGCTGTTTTCCTTTCCCAGCTGTGAGGCTTTTTCACTAAGCAGTCAGTTGCTCAGTCAACACTGGTATCTTTTTTACTTTTCGTATACTGCCAAACCAGCACGAGTGTTAAACATCACTTGTCTTAAGCAGTAATTTAGTCCCTGTTCAGGGAATCATTAAGTCTAGAGAGTCTATAGTTTAAAATGAAATAAATTTTTCTACATTACCAAGAAATATTGGTAAGAAACCTCTTTTGTTTATTATGCTATAGATATAGATATGATTATGATATGCTATGGGAAAAGTTAAGGATGGGTGTAACATCTCTGTGTTTGTATGTGTGTGTGTCTCTATAATATATTTCAGTGTTTTGTGTCTTTGCAGTTCTAAACTTTGCAGTTCCAAACGAGTTCATTTTGCTCCCATTTTGGTGATTAGGAAAGCTCATTTGTTGGCTTTATTGTCTATTATCTTATTATCTAAAATGAGTTTTATAAATCTAATAAGTAGTTTTCCTTTCCTAAGCAAGATTAGAACATTGCCTTCTCAGAAAAGACAATTTTTTTCTTGTAATGTAATTTAGAAATGGAACTTTAAATTCATTGTAAACTGAGTAGATTTTTTTTAAATGATAGTAGCTAGAGTCCATCCAGGTAAAAATATTCCCAGTTAGTCTACCACATGCTTAAATTTTGATAACATGACTAGCCCAAAAGATAAAGATTGTAGTTGGGGAGTGGGAATGGAGATGGATTTTTTTTACCTATAAATATGCATTCTTAAGAAAATTAGAAGTGAATCCAAAAAGAATGAAATTTCTTTTGCTTAGTACAAATTTTTAATGGCCACATTTATGCATGAGATAACCTGGTTGGGTTTTTTGTTTTGCAAAATCATTCATGTCCTGACCTAATTATTCACTTTGATATCAAATTGAGATGGTAGTCAAGTGTCTGGATTGAGAATGAAATGTTAACATAAGAATATCCAACTTTAATTACCTTTTGAGTCAAATACAGTTTATTGATGGAACCCTAAAGTAACACTTAGTTATCTGACATAGCATATAATTTGTGGAAACACTGCTCTAGCACCCTATTTTTCTTAAAGGCAGGTTGGTTGCAGACTTTGGGTTGGGAAAAAGAATTTACACTTATGTTTGAATTGTAGCAAGTTACCCAGATCTAGGCTCCCCACAGTCCAAAGACTCCACAAGTTACAAGACTCATCTTCCCAGATTTAGTTCATTTGTGGAGTTGGAGAATATAGTAGAAGAAAATAGTTATTTGCAAACTCTCTTGAGTATTGGGTTACATGGTTGCGCAGGTGTTAATATTGAACTTAATTAGAAAATGCTTCCTATGATTGTATCTGAAACATCTTGCAGCTGATGAACATGGTGAAAGTTTTTGCTAATTAATTTGAACATAAAACCAGTATCTATTTTCAGGTTTCATTGTGTAATAATAAAGAAGAATGTTGTCTTAAATCAAGACTGGCTAACCTGACCAAATATCAGAGAATAGTTGTGGTGGAAGGGACCTTAGAAATCATGCAGTCTGACATATTACAAATGAGAAAACCTAACGCTAAGAGAGGTGAAGTTACTCATCCAGGTCACATAACCGTAAAAGCCAGAACTCACCAATCTCACTGATACAGATTTATTTCAGTATTTCAGAGGGTATACAATTTTTTAGGTGTGATTATTCTCTCTACTAACATAGATTTTATAGCCCTTCCATGCCTTAGTGAAGATAGTTTTGTTGAATTTCTGTGGCCAGAAAAGTTCATCACTAAATGGTTGGCATGGTCCTCTCTGAATTTAGCTAGATTTGACCTGCAGATGAAAATCAGAATCTTTCACCAGACCTCTACTCAATCTTTCCACCTCACTAGTACCTGCCAGAGATTACAGTCCCCTAACATGACTTTGGAGATCTCACACCACCATGAGGCATCAAAGTAGGATTTCTTTAGTGAAAAAAGGATACATAATTTTAAATAATGTTTCTCTTTTGCTAGTTTGGTAGTCTCATGGGTCTGTTATGATGCCATGTTTGACCTCTCAGAGTACATGGTACAACTTTTAATCATAGTATTAGACATTCCGTTAACTAGATTGCTTACCATGTGCCAAATATTTTGTTGAGCTTTGGGAATATGAAGAAAACAGGTCCTGCCCTCCAGGAGCCAACAGTCTAATAGGGAGACAATATGCAACAACTAGGTATAAACAAACTACAAACGAAATAAATTGGGGGTAATCTCGGAGGGATGCCGCTAAGGTTAAGGACTGAAAAAGCCTTGTTGAAGAATATGGCACAGTAGTTTATATGATAGCACTTTTTACCATATGTACAAGGCAACATTATACAGAAGAATGGACAGCAGATTCAAAGTCAGGTTCTGGGTTTAAATCCTGCCATTGACTTTACTGTGTGACCTTATGCAAGTCACTTCCCTAAGCCTCAGTTTCCTCATCTTTAAAATGGAAGGATTCAACTAGGTCACCACTATGGTGTCCCCTTCTGTCTCTGAATCTGTGACCTTATAATGTGTTCGTTTCAAGTAACTTGAAACTCTGGAGGGTTGTATGTTGATTATATAGGCGACCATTTGGACACCTCTGATCTGGGTACTATATTAAAAAGCGGCTTTATGGTAGCTGATAAAGATGATCCCACAGTTACATATTTATTAAAATTAGTTTTAAAATACCTTTGTCAATTGTTTACCTTATACTGAATCATTAAAATTAGAAAGGCAGCATGAAGTCAGGAGACGGATTGCCTTCTAGCTGTTAGTTAATAGTATTGGCTAGTAGTTGTATGACCTTGAGCAAAAATCACTGAGCCTCTTGGAACCTCAGTTTCCTTATCTGGAAAAATGAGGAAATTGAACTAGATTGTCTCTTAAGATCCCTTCCAGTTGGAAATCTGTGACTAGATAATTTCTAGCACCTTCTACCTCTTTCATTGTTATGATACATTGGAATTAAACAGTAGTGTGTTCTTAGAGGGGGAAAGGTGGAGTGTATTAACAAGATAGAATAGCTCCCATCCTCTTGCCTAAAGCATTATTTATGTGAATAGTAATAGCTTTTGTGTTTAGTTTTTGTATAAACGTGAATTCTTGGTATAAAACATCACATGTTTTTATTTCAGGATTAACAGCTGTTTTAGCAAGTCATGGGAGAGATTAAAGTCTCTCCTGATTATAACTGGTTCAGGAGTACAGTTCCCCTTAAAAAGGTATGTGTGGTTTTGCTGTATCTCTTTTGTATCTTTTCCCCTCTCCCTAGTTCCTAGAATGATGCTCTGTATGTAGGAGGAATTTAATAATTATCTTTTGAATTGAATGTTTACAAAGTCCAGGTTTGTTTTTTTTGTGATTTAGACACCATTGCCAGTGTAGCCAGCCTCATTTCCATTCTTGCTAAGTACTGTGGTTTTATTGTTCAGTAGAAAAGTTACATAATCTGTGAAGGATGGTTATATTTTGAGGTTAAATAAAGATTGAAAGTGCAGATAACTGGCCTCTTTATTTTCTAAACAAATTTTTTTGGTAGTAAGCCCCTTGCTTCTCTAATCAGATTACATGTTCATGCAAATAGAATTTGGTTGTTTTAAATAGTTGCTTGTGCATTGCTGTATTTTTTAATACAGAAGATGTGGATCATCATCAGAATTCTGGAAAGTATAATAAAAATCAGTAATTATAAAACACTCGCCTATTCCCTGGACTGTTTCATAGTGCTTTGGGTCAAAACTACCTCCTGTTTTTTTAAGTAATGTTAAATGGTGTGCTTTTTTTTTCCCACTGAAGTAGAATATCAGCAAAATGGGGTGTCATGTTTGTCCCCCAAAACCAATGTATTCCTCTTTTGGGAGACCTTTGACTATGATGATTTAAAAGCCTCAAACTGCTTAAAAAATTATTTGTGTTGATTTTGGGTCCCAAAACTAATCTTTTAAAACAGGTGGACAATTGTATTGGATAAAAGGGCCTCTTTAATTACAAAGTATCATGTCAACATACTATATACTTAAGATTTTTTGCTGTGCATATATATTATGTGCTTTTATTGTAGCAAAAATGATATTCACAAAGTTATCGGTTTTTTTATCACATCAAATAGTGGTGAAGATGGCATTTTTACAGTAATTATTAAATAATTTTCCATACTGAAAGTCAGAGGCATATTTCTCTAATTCATCAACCTACAGGTTTCATTAGCACAGGGCAAATAACTTTAGAAGGCACTCTTTCCCTTCCTTATTGTGTTCAAGCTGCTGATTTCCAATTCTTCCCTAACCCTCCCCCGCTTTGAATGGCAATGTGAACATCCTTATTTCTTTACCCACCAGAGTGGGTACTCTTGAGCCCACTCAAGCCTGCTAGAAGAAAAAAAATGTCAGGCCTGTGGTACAACTTTTCAGAAATCCGAAGCCCTTTCTCTAAGTATATGTAAAAGCAGAGGATGGAATTTGAAACAACTAGTACTTCCTTTTAGTGACTTCCTGTTCATAAAGTACAACCTCTTTAGCCCAATATTTAAGACCTTTCATAATCTGGCTCCAGTATACCTTTTCAGTTCTATTTTAGTCTGCATACCTCTTCATTTACTGCATTTTGCCAGCCATCCTGGACTATTAACTGTTTCCTGACCCAGTTCTTTACTCTTATCTCACTACATTCGTGCAGGCTATTTATGCCCCATGCCTGGAGCTCCTTTCTTCCCATTTCTGCCTTTTGAAGTGCTTTTCTGTCTTCTAGACTTAGCTAAAGTACCATTTCCTTGATCTTCTCAATTCAAAGTGATTTTTCCCTCTGAAAAGAGACTTCGTTTTTATATCCCCAGATCCTAGCTCAGGGCCTTGCACATAGTAGGCGTTTTAATAAATGTCTGTTGAATTGAATTAAATATTTTAGGAATTCCATAAAATTATTCAATAAACATTTGTTAAACACCTGCACGCTAGATTTAATGATAAAATTATCTCCAGTTACCAGAGCACTTAGAATAGAGTTCATGATGAGTTTGCTGAAGAGTTTGATAGACATTTAATGTCAGTAGATAATATGAACACCTCCAGTTCTCATTTTCTCTGACATTTTTTTCTATTTCTTCTTTAGAAAATATCTCCGAAAAAGGTGAAGTGAAAGTGAATGTTTAAATAGTTATGAGACAGTATGGGTCAGTATGGGTTATTTGAAAGACCCTATTTTGGGGGTTTGGTTTTTATGTTAATACATACCATCTTGTTTTGTCTCCGCTAAATTCGTGTTCCTGAAAAAAAATCTAGATCTCCTAGAGTACATGCTTCAGGACCATAATGGGTATGTCCTGTAAGGTACCTTGGAATAGCCTTCATTTTCAGTGGAAGAAGAGAACAAGAGTTTATTCTAAAATATGTGCTTGAGGCTGGGGAAGGGGAAGTACATGAGCACATGACTGGAAGCACGAGTATGGTATCTAACTCCCATCAATACAGTGGCTGTCCTTTTAGGTCAAGGGCAAGACCAAGCAAAGCTGGCCTGGTCTGGTATGGCCTCTTGCATGAACTTTTCATTTGTATTTTTTGGCACAAGCCGAGCTGGCACTTTTGGTTAAGTGATGTTGCTTTAGCCCTTGGGAAATTTCACGTCGCTATTAATTTTTTTTTTTAAATTATAAAAGCAAGATGAAGTTTTATTTCAACAGCAAAGGAATTCTTCAAGCAGAAACTGAAGGACCTCTTGTCAGGGATGTTGTAGAGGGAATTTCTGGTCTGGACTACACAGAGGTCCCACAGAAACCATTTGTGTGCTTTTTCCAAGGTAACAAGGCCAAGATATAGAATAGATGGAAAAAGGGAACCAAGCAAGCAGAATTGTAAATTCTTTCTCCTCTTAAACTATGACTAGTGCTGGCACTAATACTTCCTTCAAACAACCAACCCCCAACTGATTATAAATTTATAAATGACTATTTGTAGTTCTAGGCTAATGTATCCTCTTGGTCCTCTGTGAGAAAGCTCCAAGGTCACAAAAGTTAATCCATCCTCCCCTCCCATCTTCCTCTCTGTGGTTCATTTCTATTAGCAGGCCTCTCTGTCCTTGAGATTCTCCCAGGAGCAGATCTCAAACAGCTTCTGAGCATAGTCATCATAAGTTGTCAGATTTCTTCATGTGCTTTTCCCCCAACTGTTAACTGCATGTTTATATAATGGAGTCCCACAGTAGTGGCAGTGGCCCTTCTTCTAGCTGCTGACTCTAACCAACTTCAAGGTTGAAACCAGTGAAGCATTTTGCAATTCCTGCCTTCCCTCCTTCCTATTCTATCACTTTCCGCATCCCCTGCAAATATCTATACACAAAGGGCCACCCAGACTTAGTTTGCTACAGAACAGATGTTGTATTTAATTTTACAGAATAGATTTCTTCACATTGCCTTTATGGAAATGGAACTTGGATAATGTTAACACTATAAAGGATAATATTATTCTTTGGAGGAATACAAAGCCATCTTCTACAGCTTGGTTATTGACATTAACACAGAAGAAAACAAAAGACAGCAACTTAGCTACTATAAATGGGAATTTGGCTTTAAGGTTTGGATCCCCCAGCTTTACCTTTTAATAGGACAATGATATTAATATTGTCAGTGACATTCTGTTTCTGTAAAATAAGAGCTGTTTAAAGACTAAATTCATTATAAGAGTCTTCGTATTTTTTTCTTCTTTTCAGATTATAGTAGATGATGATGATAGTAAAGTGTGGTCACTCTATGATGCAGGCCCCAGAAGTATCAGATGTCCCCTCATATTTCTTCCCCCTGTAAGTGGAACTGCAGATGTGTTTTTCCGGCAGATTTTGGCATTGACTGGATGGGGTTACAGAGTTATAGCAGTGAGTATTATTGACCTTACTTCAAAGGACCAGGTTTTTCTTTTTCTGCTATCATTTCAAGCCAAGTATAAAAGCCAGGCTTCAGTTGTTTTTTCAGTAAGAGAGAAGTTGTTTTGAATGCATAAAAAAGTTGTCATTATTTGAATTGAAGTAGCATGTATACTCAAATGTATAATATACATATGACTATAGGTCACATTATCATAGCTCCAAAGACATATAGGGATTGATATCAGCACAAGCTTGTCTCTCTCTCTAAATTTACTGACTCTTGTTCAACCATTTTCTGGATAATGGAGAGAGAGATAATTTATTGTAGGGTTTTAAGTGACCTTTTGTGAAGGTATAGTACAGCTGTGAATTTAGTCCCTCCTTTCTCCTTCCAATTCTTGCTGAGTAGCTGACTGTTTTCCAGTCATTGAGATTAAGTATAGAAAGTTTCATTGTCAAGTAGCAAATTGAAATCAAAGCCAGATGCCCTATTCAAATAACTGAAAATGACCATATGTTTGTTTATGTCTTTAAAAACATAGTATAAGTCATTTAATTTTTCTTATATCAGCTAAATGTCAGTCTGTGATTGAATTTTTCTCCTTTTATTTGGAATTATGCCTAAATGAAAAGTTAGACATTATTAGCTACAGATATATTAGGTATATGTTAGCTATGTAGATGTGGATATATAGACATATATATTAGCTAGCTTCTCTGGGTTTTAGCTGTTGACTTGACTTTTTTGATCCTTTTAGCTAGATGAACTTTCAGTATTTATTTGGTCAGAATTCTCTACCCTGTGCACAAACCTTTTCTCTTTCATTTCCAAGAAAGGAAATTGAATAGGTTTTTTTTTTTAACTTCAAAACAATATTTCTGGGTCATCACTAACCCAGGTTTTTTAATTGCTCAGCTGTTCAGATGTTTTCTCCTCTTCACGAAATGGTAGAAATTCTAATTCTTTGTGGAATTTAATAAAGGTAGAATTTATTATATAAAAGCTACCTCAACCTGATGTCAGTTAAAAGACAAGATGAACATAATTAATTTAGAACAGCCAACCAATGCAGGCTGGGTTTACGTGCAGAAAGATTTGGAGATGAACTGCTCACTCCCAACAATCTGTAGTTCATAACTTTCATTTCTTCTCTTTTCTTCATCATCAGGGAACAGTAATTGAGAATGTTCCTGGTCCATGATGCTGTAGTCAGTTTCACAGATAAAAAGATTAGCACAAAATTACAGAGCATGACTCGATACCAAAAAGAAGAGAGGGAAAATTTTGTTTAAAGGCTCCATAAAGATATGTTGTGGCCAGAAAACTCAGTGGAAGCTATATAAAAGGAGCTACAACCTTCATTTATTTTTGTGCCTTTTCCTAACATAGATTTTATTTTCAGTTCTATTGAGTCTCAACCTAGAAGGAAGTTGATTTGAACAAAATCATGATTTCTTTTCAAAGAAAGGTTCTCTTCTCTCATTACCCTCACAGTTTTTTGAGTGTTTGGGATTAAAATTGATCTTGCATCAAAATTGTCATTCATCTATAGTATTAGTAAACTCATGTTTATCTGTTCTTTAGCATCAACTTAATCTTCTTTTGTTCCAGCTACATTGTTACCTCTAATTTAAAAAAAATTATTGCTGTCTTTTCTTTTTTTTTCTTTATCTCTAAGTATATTCCTTCCCCCTTTTATCCCAGAGACTTCACTTGTAACAAAGGAAAAAAAGAGAAAAAATAGTTTAGCAAAACTAACCAATATTTTTCCACACACAGCCTCCCACCTTTACAAAAAAGTGTAATGTTAGCTCTAATTTTTATTAAGCAACATAATTAACCTTTTAAATGAATTATAGCATTAAGCTAAAAACTAAAATCTAATTATTGTAGATTTCTGAGACAGAAAAAAATTGTCAAATGATAAATCCTCTTGTATATTGAGACATTTTTCAGATGTACATGGATTAGTTTCATTGTTTTAATATATTAAATAGCTTATTTTAAAATTCTTCTTATTCCAGCTGCAGTATCCAGTTTATTGGGACCATCTTGAGTTCTGTGATGGATTCAGAAAACTATTAGACCATCTACAACTTGATAAAGTTAGTACACCCAAATTTTTAAATTTATATAATTTTAGCTTATCTAGTATTGAGGGATTTTGGGTAAAGCACTTAACTTCCTAGTGCCTCAGGTGGCTATATAAGTTGCCTTACAGTTCACAGTATATATTGTTTGATAGCGTTTCCTGACATGCAGCTTTCCACACCAGTGAAATCAAAGATCCAGACATGTTTCATGTAGCTGTTTTCAACCAGATTATAACTTGGTTACGTTGTATTTCTTGCTGAGATATTTGTTTTTAAAGCTATACTCAATTCTAAACAAAAAGCATCTTGCATTTCCTATATGTTTCGGTATCTCAGGTGGCAGAGAATAGACACAGCTGATAAACTTTTGTTTATTTTTGTTTTAAAATTAAATTTGGGATAGGATTTCCAGACATTTTACTGCTGTTTTTTGGTAATTTATATTTGATTCAAATTAAGGTTCATCTTTTTGGGGCTTCTTTGGGAGGCTTTTTGGCGCAGAAGTTTGCTGAATACACTCACAAATCTCCCAGGGTTCATTCCCTTATCCTCTGTAATTCCTTCAGTGACACTTCCATCTTTAACCAGACCTGGACTGCAAACAGGTAAGAGAATTAAACTAAAACTGATATTTTACTTAATACTGAAACACTAGGCAGTTTTTGGGGAGTGAGGAGGAGGAAAGATAATTGTATCTCATAGTCATGTTGCTTTTTTTGTTGTTATTCAGTCATTTTTCGGTTGTGTCCAACTCTCTGTGACCCCATTTGGGGTTTTCTTGTCAGAGATATTGGAGTGGTTTGCCATTTCCTTCTCCAGCTCATTTTACAGATGAGGAAACTGAGGCAAACAGTATTAAGTGATTTGCTCAAGGTCACATAAATAGTAAGTGTCTGAGGCCAGATTTGAACTGAAGAAGTTGATTCTTCCTGATTCTAGGTCCCAACACTCTATCCATTACACCACCTGGGTGCCTATGGTCATGCCTTCATGCCTTTGCCCCTCTTTAAAAAAAAAAACTAATGAACATTAGATTCTCTTCCAGACTTTAATGATGCAACGCATTTTTACACACTTGTAACCAGCATTAATAGACTCCTGGATTCTACTTTTCCCCTCACTTTACAAACACATTTCCTTTTTTCCATGTGTCTGAATAATTCACCTTGTCATTTCTAATAATCAGATAGTGTCTGTTGTGTTGATAGACCCATATTTCCTTAGCTGTTTCCTTATTATGGGGCCCAAACACTGTTGCCAGGTTTTCACAGTTATAAATTGTGCCTCTGTGAAAATTTTGTTTTTTGTTGTTATTCCTTTTATGTTACATGTTATTTCCTTGGGGCATGTTCCTCATATTGGAAGGATCAAGTTAGAAAAGATCAATAGTTTTGCTTTTCCTGGTACATATTGTCTTACTGCTCTTCACAAGATATGATCTAGCTTACAGTGCTGCTTACAATGAATGTGAGCACCTAAGTTCCTGACCAGTATTAGGTTTTGTCATTTTTACTTATTTCTTCTGTTTTAACAGCAAGTGTGTGATATTTCTGCCGGTGAGACTAGGCTACACATTTTTTTAAAACCCAGTGACTTAAACATACCTTTGTGATTGGTCTAGTTTTCAGGTTTCCTTATGAATGAGGAAAACAGTGTTGGCATGGTTTTCACAGTCCAGATAGTATTACACTGTTATGTTTTGAAATATCCCTCTATGCTATGCTAGCATTATCATTCTTTATTTTGAGTTGCCTGATCCTTAAAAATCATCCTTAAAATATTAAAGCGCAAATAGGAAAGAACTTGATTATTATTGGAGAGAATAACATTGGCCCTGGCACAAAGTGATGCTGTAGAAAGAGTCTTGGAGCCAAAGGACCTGGTTTTGAGAGTGGACACTGCATGACCCCTGGGCCTTAGTGCTCAGATCTGAAATGGGGATGTAGGGAGGAAACCACTTGGTCAGTCTGAAAGCAGTACTTAAATATAAGTGGCTATTACTCTTCTCCCAAGACTTTCCCAATTTCAACTAAAACCCGTTTTGTAACTTTTGTAAATGATTCACAGCATAAGTGAGAAAGAATTAGTTTTAAAACATTAAGTGGATGTTTGGTAATCATAAATGTTCACTTTCAAAGATTACTTACTTTGGGAAATAACGTTTTTTCAGACTGACAGGAGGCTCATTTTCTTTGAAGTAGCAGGTTCATAAATGGTGATCTGACAACCTGAAAGGGTTAACCCATCTCCCAGAGCAACCAGTATTTTCAAAGGGAGCACCTCATTCACTTGACAGGATTAGGCCGAGCTTGGAATGATTTTTATAAACTAGTATTTGAGTTAGATCATCAACTTTTCTACCTTTTTAAAGTGTTTTGAATTATTGCCCATAATTCTTTGAAATATTCACATGATGGTTTAGTAACAGACAACATACTGTCATCCTTCATGATCTAGAAGAAGGCACATATGATGTTTGTTTCCCAAAAAGCAAAAGAAAAAAGCCTATACTCAAGAATCATTTATTCTGCAGAGTTGACCTCAGTGACTACAGGGGAAAAGGACCCCATAGAATCAGTAATTTCCTAAAACTGTTGTTAAGAACCAGAGCTCCAAAGAATGTTTGAAATGCAAAAGAAAACCTAGAAAGCAACTGAGAATCCCTCCTGACTTTTTTATATAGTAAAATCCTAGTAGAGGTGGGGAAAGGCCTACTAGGGATGGACTGCAGGCTACTTAAGGCAAGCACTACTTTCTTCTCCATGAGGCCGTTCCTGATTCTCCCAACTGTCTGAGCCTCCCTTCCAAAAATCACTTTGTGTTTATCTTGCATAGTTATTGATATGAATGGAATGTAAACTGGAGGGCAGGAACTTTTATTTTTGTGTTTGCATTCTCAGTATCTAGTACAGTGTCCACCACATGGTATACACTTAATATTTGCTTTTTGATTGATTGAATATATACTGTTGGTGTTGCATACTTGGATATTCAAAATACTTAGTTTATGTCTGTGCATTACAGCTTTTGGTTAATGCCAGCATTTATGCTCAAGAAAATAGTACTTGGAAACTTTTCGTCTGGTCCTGTGGATCCTCTCATGGCAGATGCCATTGATTTCATGGTTGACAGGGTAAGGGGTATCTCACCGTGCATGTTCTTTGCTATAGAATCCACCTCTCTGCCTGTAGCCCTGCATTCCTCAAGCCGGATATTATAGGTTGGGAGTTTGGGGGTTTTGTTGTTTTGTTTAATATGTATAAAAGGTGATTATTGGGCTTTACCATTTTCATATGTGTGAACAGGCCTTACAAAATT
Source organism: Pseudochirops corinnae (assembly GCA_028646515.1). Lineage (NCBI taxonomy): Eukaryota > Metazoa > Chordata > Mammalia > Diprotodontia > Pseudocheiridae > Pseudochirops > Pseudochirops corinnae. The sequence goes on from CM053589.1 coordinate 92,114,681, forward strand.
GCCCAAAACTTCTTATTTATGAAATCTGTCTCTCATTCCATGCTTTGTAGTTTTCTCCTATTTAGAGGTTAACTATCACCTCTTTTGTCATTACTAACTCATCTGCAGATCAGAGAAATGGTGAATTTCAAGAAATAGCTCATTACATTGCATTTAAATTAAAGAAGCTTCTTAGGTTCCTGCATAACTCTAAAGGTTCACTGATAAGTCTCTGTGTGTTGCTTCCTTTGGATGCACTAAATCCATTGCATGTTTTTGGTTTTCATTCACATTTATGGTTTTCAGTGCCTAGAAGACAGTACTCTCCTTTTGGGTGAGGAGAGAGAGAAGAAAGGATGTGCCAGTAGTTTTAGTAGGGTGTGAGGGAAGTATCCATGAGTCAGCCATTCAGAGTAGTCTTCGTGGAGGATTGCTCATTGTGCCCCATTGCAGTCCATAGTAGGTATCATCACACTTGGGGGCCTTCATCCTGAATGATCTCTGGTCTTGTAGTCAAGTACTTGTAGATACAAAGTAGGTTACTTTTATAACTGTAGTATTTTGCTTAGTTCCTCAGTTCTCTTTGTGTAATTGTGAAAGGATATGGGTTCATAGTCGTACCATTTTGTGTTCATCCGCTTTATTAAATACTTACCAAGTAGACAGTCTTTTGAAAACTGTCAGTCCACCTTGAAGAATTATCTGCTGACATTATATATACATCATGAATTAGGTTGATCATTTATAGCCATGCATTTGAGGGATTAATTGAAGTTGAAAACATGTCAAAATGACTATTGCAATTTATGTATTTTTTTTTAACCATCACTGGAATGGGGAAATGAAACTTCACAATTGTTGTAGAGAAAAACTAAGTCTGAGTGACTTGGTACAGGTGACTAAAAGGCCAGGTTTGTTTTCTCTCATGTTGAGCATGTTTCATCATTGGTGATATTTATTGGAACACCCTCTGGGTGACATGCCAGTGAAAGCACTGGCTTTCTCTGTTGATTTAAATATCAACTAAAAAATAAATCTTTACCTTTGTTTTCTTCCACAGCTAGAAAGTTTGGGTCAAAGTGAATTGGCTTCCAGGCTTACCTTGAACTGTCAGAATTCTTATGTGGAACCTCATAAAATTCGGGACATTCCCGTGACTATTATGGATGTAAGTTTTCTTTTTGTATATTAAAGTAGGTATTTTACCTTCATTCACATAAAGGTAGAAACCTTGTATCTTTTTTATTCAGAATTTTCCTTGCCTTCCAGTATCCTAACTTTGCTTTTTAGGGATATTTAAAATCAGAAGTAGTTTGATTGTGGTTACTTATCCTAGGTTTGTCCTGGCAACAGCCCCATTGTCAATTTGATTTCTCCACTGAAGTCCTACTTGTTGTCTCTCTGTGGCATGGAAGGGTCACTCTGTGTTGTTAAATGCTATGTCAACAGAACATCATCTCTGGCGATAATATGAAAATATGACAGATTTTATTTACACTTACTAATCAAGACTATACTTTAGCTGTAAGGACAGGAGTGCCAAACCACTGACCACAGGAGACCAGAACACACCTTAGGCCTCTCATACGTGGCAGTTTTCATGATAGCCTTGTGGGTAGCACAGGGTTTTGGGTTCTTAAATTATTCATTTGTTTTCAACTCTAGGATTATGATGAAATTAGTTGATGCAGTAATATAGAGGCCAGGTGTCCAGAATGCAGGCATTGACAGTCCCACTATGCTCTGTTCTGGTCGGACCACATATAGAACATTATTGTCAGTTCCTAGGCACCACATTTCATTAAGAGCATTGACAAAGTATAGAGGTTCCAGGTAGAGCACCCATGGTGGTGATTGAAGACCATTCCATTCAAGGATTGGTTGAAGATATAAGAGATGACTTAGGATTTGGTAGCTCTGAAGGGTCATCATATAGAAGAAAGACTAAAATGGTAGAGCACCAATGCAATATTCACAACATTGACGGCAACAGTGAATATGTTGGCATAGTTCTCAATCTCAAAAGTATGACAGACTCTCCTTATAGGAGACAGAAGCAAAACATTTATTCAGACACCAGAAAACCAAATCCATCATAGTAACAAAAAAGTTCATACACCATAGCACAGCAAGGAGCCACACCATCCTTTAGGCTTCCCACAGACAAACACTCACAAGCATTAACTGTCACAACAGGGAGAAAACAAACACAAGCCTAGCTGTCTCCTTGGGTATGTCCTTTCCTCCCTCCAGCTCTAACTACTCTGACTCCCAGCTTCCTGTGGGCTCTGCTCCACTCTTCAGCAAACTCTTCCCCACCACACCTCTGTGTGATTACATTTAGCCTATTGGGGGGGCAGGGAAGATCTTCAAATTCCTTTAGGCCTATTAAGGGGCAGGGAAGATCTTCAAATTACCATTACCATTACAAATGGAGAGAGATTAGAAACTTTTATAAGGATCATTGAAGGGCTTTTTATACTGGATAAAAGTTAAGGAGAATATGATAACTATCTTCAAATATATGAAGTGTTGTCATATTAGAAATGGATCAAACTCTTCATTTCTTCAGCATATCTTCAACTCTCTTCTCTTGTATCTTCACTTTATGATAGCCAACCTCAGGGATCTCCCCACAACCCAAATCTGTGTTCCCTCTGTGATTCTGAACCCTAACCTTCCCCTTTCTGGTTATAACTTCCTGGCTTCCATCATACCCTTCTCTCTTTCTACAACCATTCTTTGTCCTCATTGTGGCCTCTGTTACCTGTACTCCTCCTTTTTCTCCCAGGTTATAAACTCTGCCTTATTTGGGAAGTGAAGTCTTACTATCTTCCCTTCACCATCTTGATCCTGTAATTGACCTCTTCATCTGTACACTGTCTTCCACCCTTGGATCCTTTGTGTTCTTGTCCTGTGGGTACTCATGCCAAACCCCAACTGTGTATTACACCCTCTGCCCTTTTTCTTTGCTCCTATTCAGGTGCTGCTGAACAGGGCTTGAGGAGGTCATACAACTCTGCTTACTGGCTACAACTCTGCTGACTGGCTATACTACAGATTTATGCTATCTGACCCTGATACACAGCAATCCTTTTATTCTTCCCCGATCAACTTTCTATCAGTCTCTGCAGTGGCTGTTTGAAACATTTTTCTTCCTAACTCAAGACCCCAGGTCACCCCATTCCTCTCTCTCAGCAGAGCAATTCACTTCTTTCTTTACTGATAAAATAGAAGCTATCTGTCAGGTACCTACTCTTTTCTCTCCACCTCAAAGCTACATGTATATTCTTTCTGAATTTGTTTTAAGCTCCAAGGAAGAGGTGCACCTTCTCTTTACCTTCTCTGTCCCCTCCTAGAGCTTGAACCTTTGATCATTCCTCCACTCTTAAGTCTCTCCTTATCTTCCAATTTCTTCTGCTCTACTTACATACCCTCCAATCCCTCCAGCTACTATATTCTCCTCCCCCTTTACTGCCAGATTTCTAGGAAAAAGTCATCTACTCTCACCAGATCCCAGTTCCTCACCACCCCTTGTAATCTGGCTTCTAGACTTTTACTATATGATTGAAATTGCTTTCTTTGAGATTACCAGTGATCTCTTAAGTACTTACTCCAGTGGCCTTTTTTCAGTCCTCATCTTGTTTGACTTCTGCAGCACCACGTGATTGGCCTTCCCTTCCTACTAGACGTAGTAGGATAGGCTCTGTTACTTTGGTTTCCATGGCACTGTTGCCTTACTACTCCTGCCATCTGTCTGACTACCTTCTTTCTTAGGTCATCTTCTGTTTCCTGCCTTATAATGGTGGATGTTCTCCCAAGGAGCTCTGTCCGGGGACTTTTTCTCTTCTTTGTTCTTTCTTTTTTTTTGGAGGGGGGAGGCAAGGCAGTCAGGGTTAAATGACTTGCCCAGGGTCACATAGGTAGGAAGTGTCAAGTGTCTGAGATCAGATTTGAACTCGGGTCCTCCTGACTTCAGAGCTGGTACTCTATTCGCCTTGCCACCTCGCTGCCCCTCTGTTCTTTCTTGGTGTTCTCATTAGCTCTCATGGGTATTTAATTATCATCTATATGTAGATATTTCCTAAATCTTTATTATAGCCCTGATTTCTCTCTTGAACTCCAGGCCCACATTGCCACTACTTATGAAATCTCCCTGCTCGTTGGTATCTCAAAGGCAGCATGTCCAGACGGTTGTCATTATCTTCTTCCCTAAACCTGCCTGCCCTGCCTCCACACCTCTGCATGTGTGCTGAGGACGCCATCATCCTTCTTGTCAGTGATATTCAAAGACTCAGTGTTATCTTTGACTCTTTCTGTTATCCAGGCAGTTGCCAGGTCTGCTCAGTTTTTTCTCCATAATTCAGTTCAACAAATATTAAGATCTTTTTATGTGTAAGATACTGTGCTAGACATTGGGGACACAGAGTCAAAAACAAAACAGTCTTTGGCTATTGAGTCATTTATTTGGGCGGGGAAGGAGGAAAGGAGTTATAATAGGAACACAAATGAGGAAAGTTCAAGGAAAACTGAATAGAGAGAAAACTCTTTAACATCTGGAGAGATCAGAGGAAGAAGTGGTACTGGAGTTGAGCCTTGAATTAAGATAAGGATTTTGAGAGCCAGAGATAAGTGAACTGTGTTCTTCTTGCAGCTTGTGAAAATCAATGGAATCAGGAGCTAGAGTACCAATGACCAGTAGTTCAGTTTATGTAGAGAGATTCACAGAAGACACAATGGATAATTTGGCCTTTTATTTTCAGTGCCTAGCAGAGTACCTTATACATACCCTACTTTTTAAAAATACATTTTTGTTGATACTGTATTTTTATATAACCTGCATTTTTTGCTGTATTGCTCCCTAAATCCTCACCTAGAGAACCATTCCTTATAATACCTATTTTTAAAAAGAAGAAAAAAATTAGCAAAACTAATCAACATGTCAAAAAAAGTCCACAGTACATGTTCTTTTCCACACCTTTTGTCCCTGACCTTTGCTAGAAAGCTGGGAGGTAGTCTCTTCTCATATCTTTTCTTTGAGGCAAAGCTTAGTCATTATAATTTTGAAGCATTCAGTTCAGTATTTTTTTCAGTTACATATTATAGTCATGTATACTATATTCCTGGTTCTGTTTATTTCTCATCAGTTCATATACACCTGTATTCATCTCTGTATTCTCAGTACTAATCATATTCACGATTTCTTACAGTTCAGTAATATTCTATTACATTCATGTACTGTAGTTTGATAGCTATTGTCTACTTTGTTTTCACTTCTTTACTACCCCAGAAAGTGCCAATATATATGAGCTGCATATGGGACTTCCTTTTTACCACTCACCTCCTTGGAGTATATGGCTGGCAGTGAAATTTCTGAGTCAGAGGTGCATTTAACTTCTTATTTGAGGTGATTGGAATTCTGTGTAACTCCTCCAGAGAGAAATAGGACCAGTGGATAGAAATCACAGGGAGACAGATTCTGTATAAGAAAGAAACTTGGCACCAATTAGAGTTATCTGAAATTGAGAGACTTACTCATGAAGTGGAAAGTTCCCTGTCACTAGAAGTGTTCAAAGAACAGCATCTTATTAAGGATAGTGTAAAAGGGATTCATCATCAGCAAGAAATTCGCATTAATGACATCTCATAGCAGAGCCTGTGATTCTCTGGTTCTGGGCTTACTGCTCACACAGTCACCACCAAATTTGTAGCCCGTGGCTTATTTTTACGAGCACACTGAAGTTTGACACCAGGGGAAAAAAAGCTAAAGCAGTTAAAAAAAAAAAAGTGACTCAACCTGGTCTCTTTTTAAGTTTCAACAAAGCATTCAGCAAGCATCTGTAAAAACAAACAAACAAAAAAATTTGCCAGGCACTGGGAACATAAAAGATAAAAACTAGTCCCTGCCTCCCCCAAGGAGCTTTCATTCTCCTGACAGAAAACAGCGTGTACATAGAAGAGTAAAAGCAAAATTTTTACAAAGTAAAATCAGTCGTTTCAAGAGAAGGGTAGAAATAATAACCAGAGATAATTCTAATCATATGATAACTAATTAGTGGGGAAATCAGGAGAGAGCTCTTAGAGTAGGTAGCACTTGAGCTAAGCCTTGAAGGGAATTGGTGATTCCAAATAAGGTAACGAGAGAGAAAATTCCAGGCATCAAAAGCCTGCACAAAGACAGGAAATGGAATGTCTCGTATGGGAAATGGAACATATAGTTTGTAGGCTGCTTTGAAGGAAATGTAGAATGCTTCAGAGGCAAACAGCGCGGTCTTGTGATAGTTATCATTTGAGGAGACCTCTTTGAATACAACTTTACTTTTAGCTTTTCTCCTTTTTTCTCAAAGGTATTTGACCAGAGTGCCCTTTCAACTGAAGCTAAAGAAGAAATGTACAAATTATACCCAAATGCTAGGAGAGCACATCTTAAAACTGGAGGCAATTTTCCTTACCTTTGCAGAAGTGCTGAAGTGAACCTTTATGTACAGGTAAGTCCCAAGTCAGGGACTTCTGAAACATTAGGCTCTTTTTCTCATGTTAACGCCTTGCTAAGGTGGAAGTGGAGGCCAGCAATTGGAAGCGTTGGATTGTTTTGAGGAAATGATTGAATTTTCTGATATTTGGAAAGCTGCCCTAAGGCTGTTGCCCATTGAACACTTTAATTGTAAGGTATAAATCAGGGCCTCTGGGAAAATTTTTTTATAGAATCAAATGTGATGATGAATAAATAGTATCTTTTTTTAAGGAATGTAAAAAAGTAATCCATATGATACAACCATTTAAGTAGCTCCTTTCTGCTTTTCTACAGATCCATTTACTGCAGTTTCGAGGAACAAAATATGCTGCCATTGATCCCTCTATGATCAGTGCTGAAGAACTCGAAGTACAAAAAGGAGGCCTTAGTGTCAGTGGTCAAGAAGAAGCATAGGGGAGCTATTTGCATCTAGACAGTGAATCCATTGGCCAGGCTCCCGGTACAATCAGGACTTTCCAATCTGCCTCTTTGTTCTGGGGTGTGGTTTCTAGAGGGTTTTTTGTTGTTGTTAGCCAGTTATCACTGAGCTTCTGAAATAGGACCCATTATTCTGTAAAATGTACTTACTGGTAACAGTGAGCTCTCCAAGCCAGTGTAACTGCATCTTTTTTGGTTTGACTTTTAGCTTTTGAATTTAAAGAAATATTTTCAAAGCCTCCTATTTTAAGAATCGTGAAAATTTTTGCTACCAAAAGTCTTCACCTCTACATTTAAGAGAACATTAATTTGTGGAGTTTTGGGGTGTTTTTTTTAATGCTTTAGCTGTAAATACTGCCAATTCAGATTGTGTACTAGAAGCTTATTATTTTTTATCTATTTTTGGTTAAAACTTGTTAAGGTGCCAAGGCTACCATCCTCCTCTTTGCTTTATTTTTAATCAAAACAAATTGTTTGGACTTTTTTAGCTGTCATCTTGCCAGCTGCTATAGTCATTTTGAATAAAACATCAGATTAAAGAAGTGGCCTTCTTTATCATAATTGTTGCTGCTGCCATGTAGATACAGGGCTTTCCTTAAAGTTGATCTGTTGCTATCTATCAGACGATCTTTGTAATTGTGTCTGTGTAGGAGCCCAGCGTGATCGTTCACACGGGCAGGCTTTGTCTTCAAGGGGAAATGTGCGGTGTCAGCGTTGTGGAAAGAACTCATTCAAAAGGCTTAATTTGCTTCTTCTGTCACTTAGTTTCTTTGTGAGAGAAGAGGGAAAGTGCTTCTGCCTGCCAATTCCCAAATAATGGGAGACAGCCAGGTTGAGTCAGACCTGAAGAGGCAGGTCTGGGCATCTGAGTCCGAGAAGAAGTTGATTATAGTCATGCTGAGTACACTTGACTTTCAACAACTTACCTACTTCTACTATAATGGACATACTTTAGGAACCAGACTACTTATAATTAAAGGAAAGTTTGAGTTGGGTTTTTCCCCCTTATTAGAACATTGTGCTTTAGAATCATTGTCCAGGGGGCTTAGTCTATTAAAAGGGCACAAAAAGCACATGATTAAAAATGGTGCTAAATAGTCATAGTGGTTATGAAATGGAGCCTCTTGATGGTGCCTTCTCAAGCACAGGGATCAGCACATTGGTTCTCTCTGTTCTCTTGGCTCTAGAGGATAAAGGACAGCTGATGGCTTCTGTGGTATCTCGTTTGATAGCCTGCTTATGTCATACATTTGCACAAGCTGAAAAGTCTTCCTTTTTGTGGATAGTCACTGAGAGTAATGCACAGCTTTTATTGTGTTACTCACAGGTTTCTGCTTTTCCCTAGCAGTGACTTCTCATTTACTAATATGAGGTGAAGAGAACTAAAGAACTAACCCCCAGCTATTGAGAAATGTGAATTACGGTGGATTTCTCTCAGGAATAACTAATGACTACAGCAGACAATGCAGAAAAATACACAGGCCCTCATTTATATTCAGGCGTCATTTTCTTGGCACCTGAAAAGCCCAAGGATACAATGGAAAAGTCTTCTTTGAGCAAGGGTTAGGATGGTGTAGTAGACAGAGGGCCAGCCTCAGACTCAGGAAGGCCTCTCCCCTTCTGTGCACGGGAGGAAACATCAATGCTGAGGTTGCTGCTGTCAGCACCAAGTACAGCACTAGCTTATTATATACGTGAAAGTCACCTTTTCCTCCCAACTAGATGCTGCTAATAAAAACTTTTCAGTGGAGCTGAGAGGAAGTTTAGAGTAGTAGCTCTTATGTTTAATGAAATAATTAATACTCGTCCAACTCAAAGTTTTACTATAGAATCCCCAACCAAGATATTAGTCTTGAATTTAAAGGCAATAGTTTTATTTTATCTAATAGCTTTTTCCTCTTTAAAAAATTAGAAAACTTCATTTGTAAAATTCATCTTACTAGGAGATCTGAATTCCCTATGATCTAGGTGCTGTCTGATGACAGATATAGCCCACAGAACTCAGTATCTTCATATGGTTACATGGCCAGCACTCAAAGCAAAACCACATGCTTGCCTTTAGCCCTTCCCCTTTTGCCTAGAGATGTTTTTGCATTGCAAAGGAAGGGAAAAAAAAACACATATGAGAGAACACACTTTCCTCACAACTACATGTGATTTGGAGGATTCAGTGGACCTAAATCCTAGTCCTAGCTTTGCTATCTAGCCATAGGATCAGTTTCTTTATATGTTTATAAAAAAGGAGAGGGAGAGTTTGAGCTAGATGACCCCTTGAAGATTCTTTCAAGCCCTATACGCTGAGTCTCTTTCCTTTCTCTGAACTTTTACCCTAATGGACAACTTTTGCCAACAGAAGAAGGCTTAATTAGTTGCCAACATATTTAGTTTCCTAAGAAGTAATCCCCCTTAATCTCCCTCTGTAGAGTTATTGTACAATAAAGCAAAAATTGGACATATGTAATTTTCAGGCCACATTTCTAAATTCTTACACAGCTGTACAGAGCTGACGCTCTGATTTTCACAAAATGTTGGAGCTGGTAGATTCAAAATGATGTTTGTAATTTTTCTAGCCTTTATTATCTGTGACACTTGAGAATTCATAACAACCTGTGCTGGCCAGTCCTCTTTAGCAAAACTTGGGAAAGCCATATTCTTGAATTGCAATTAACAAGGAGTGTACTCCTTTCCAAACTTTAAAATGGACATACTAGCTTATAAATAGTTACAGTTATAGGGTAAGCAAGGCAGCAGTAATAAAGCCAAAGTGATCAATTTTGTGTGATTCCAAAGCCCAGTGTGTCCCATAAAGCTGTTCATGCAGCTGTTCACAGTGACTGGTTTCTGAGGAGACCCAGAACAAATCCCTGCACAGACCCTTAAGAAAGGGCTGCTGGCATGGGACTTGCCTACTGCTGATCTTGAGGTTCTGGATTCAGTGAGAAACGGTGCCAGACTTGTAAAATGGTAGCCACTTTCTGGAGGGCTGCTCCACCCTGCTCCCTCTGGCTTAGGTCACATCATTGTACACTTCTTGGAGGAACTGGAATCTGCATTTGCTTTTTTTCTGATGCTTTCTGTAAAAGAAGACAAGGGATTTGTATTTCTTTGTTCCTAGAAGGCTCTGATCTACCTTGCAGAACTGATTTTATTTCAATGAGGAACTATTCAGACCTGAAAACTATTATCCTTTTTCCTTTTTTTTTTTTTTTTTTGCTTTTTGGAAGGGGAAGGTAGGGCAATTGGGGTTAAGTGACTTGCCCAAGGTCACATGGCTAGTTTTTGTGTTAACTGTCTGAGGTCAGATTTGAACTCAGGTTCTCCTGACTCCAGGGCCGGTGCTCTATTCACTGGGCCACCTAGCCCCCCCCATCCTTCTTTATTGTGCTTTCTTCACCCAAATGACAGATTAAACTTGTGTGTATAATCTGACTTGTCTGGGAAGTCTTGCACTTCTGAATGAGAATATTGCTATACAGGAATGTGAGGAGTGGAGAGCAGGAGGGAAAGCCCACTGGAAAAGCAACAGAGAGGTACTAAATAGCTCCATGTGTCCATGGTGTAGCATTTACCCTCTACAAAATCTCGTAAAAAATATACGCCCCCTCCTCAGCTTCCCCACCCCCAGACAAAAAAAACAAACAAGAAAAATGACCTCCTCTTCACCAGAATCCAGTGAGGTTCATTTGAAAACAGCTCACAAAATGCAGCTTGCCCAAGGTCACCCCAGAGCAAATCAGCAGAGCCAGGACTTGTACCCACATCTAACCCTCTCCCTGCTGGGTGCTCCACTGCCTTGTATCAAATTCCTTTTGTAGTTTCATCCTAAGGACACCTGGTGGTGTTTCAGATTCAAGCTGCCCCTGCCAAGGCCACTACCTATGGAGCTGTGTAGAAAAACAATTGAATTATCAGATTCGCCAAGGGATGCCAGTGCTCTACTTAGCCAAATTTGCTGAGGATGTATTTTACCAGCGAGATCTCTTCTGCCAATTCCCACAAGCCCTTCGTATAGTCCTTTGTTTGGGTTTTCAGCTGCCATGATTACACCGTGGAGCCAAATAAGCAGCATTCTGTGGCCGTGTTCCCAGTAGCTCTTAGTGCCTGATGACAGTGAAGAACAGGAGGAAAAAGCAAGTTAAGAGTCACTCGGAACCACCAGCAGCAGTCTAAGTCTGTTTGTTTTCAGCTGATATCCAACAGCTCCTTAAAGGAAAGTAATAAGCTGCCTCTTGTGAAGCTCACTTCCGGGGGTGGCTCATACAGAGACGGCAGTGATAATCTGCTCCGGGAGAGCGAATCCCTCCGTGAAGCTCAAGGTCCTCTGTGGACCTTAACCTCAAGAGTCTCTAAGATCACCTCAGCCCACAGGAATCTCCTCCCCAGACTTTTATTTGGAATAATTTTTATTATGAGTTTACTTCACTTTCTGTTAAAACTTATTAACCATTCAGTCCCAAACCACAACAAAAACATACTTCAACACAAATAACAACATCACCTTAACAGCACCAACTCAGTCCCTTTCCCATACAAATGTACATTCCATGTCTGTATGAGATCAGGGGCATCAAATTCAAATAGAAATCTTGTTGTTTGGTTATTTCAGTCTTCGTGACCCCATTTGGGGTTTTCTTGACCAAGATACTGGGATGGCTTGTCATTTGTTTTTCCAGCTCATTTTACAGATGAGGAAACTGAGGCAAACAGGACTAATTGGCAGCTAGTAAATGTCTGGGGTCAAATTTGTACTCAGGAAGACCCCAGGCCTGGTGCTGTATTCACTGGGCCACTTGGCTGCCCTCAAATAGAAATGGGGGCTACCAGTCTGTACGTAAGGATCCCCAGAGGCCACACATGGACTTGCAAAAGCACATGTTAATGTTGTGTTGTAGTTTTACTTATTTTGTTAAATATCCCCAATTACATTTTAGTCCGGTTTGGGTCACACTCAGAAGTGTGGGGCCACAAGGGACACGTGTTTGACACCTGTGTTAGGATTTACTTTTAGTAATGAGATAGTTATTGTAGTCGTTCTGTGTACTGTTTATGTTTCTTTATGATCCCCGTACCTGTCATTCCGAATAGTTACATTGATACGTAACAGCTTATGCCATCTTTGTTCAACTGCAAGGTTGTTGACAAGATTTTTTCTGCTAAATGTTTTCTTACTGTTTCCTGGGATCTTTGGCATGGTTTCTCTTAGAAATGGAACTGTATCTGAATATTATACTTGAATGCCTGAAATATAAAGTTGCAATTGAAAAAAAAAAAAGATTTTTTTTCTGCTAGTGGCAGAGAATGCAGCCATTGGGAGCATTTATGGATTGCTCCATTTTTTCCCTTTTCAGTGACTTCTCAGGGGCACGTTTCTGCCGGTGGAATAATGGAGATAATTTTATATTTTATTATTTTTTAGGCACTAGACTGCTGGTACTACCAGCCATGTCTAGGCTTTGTTTCCCCATGGTGCCTTTTGTCCTCTTTATTGTTGCAATTTCAGTAAGTTCTGGATATGCCTTAAGTTGTTTTGATTTTAGTTGGTTACAAGTGAGGTTGGAGCGTTTTTTTCATGTTTATAGTTTGTTGTTCGTATCCTTTGACCATTTGTTTCTTCTGAGCTTTTACAGCTTTTGTAATCAGTGCCTTTTATTTAGCACACAGAGACCTATAATTATTTAACTCTTAATTCAACTTTTCCAGAGGGTTGTTGTCCCACCAGATACACTATTAAGTGCCTGAAGGATAAGGATCCTGACTTAGACCTCTATCTCCTATAGGACCCAGCCATGTGTGAATGAACTAGATACTTAGAAAACAGCAACACTGGATTTGGAAAGGGCATCAGGATATACAATCATTAAATTGGGTGCTCTGGTTCTCTGGGGGCCATGTTTCCCCAATAGAAGGATCCCTTTCACAGGCCATTATAGACAAACCACATCAATCACTGAACTTTTTGGCTAAGCCCACAGACCCATCACAACAGCCTAACTTCCCCAGACTTCTCTTCATTCGATAGGCTTTGTACATGTTCTCTACTATACTCGTCCTTCAGATTATGTAAAGGAACCCTGTAGACCAGCAGCTCTCAACCTGTGGGTCGCAACCCCTTTGGGCGTCAAATGACCCTTTCACAGGGGTCACAGGGGTCGCCTAAGACCATCGAAAAACACATATTTCCAATGGTCTTAGAAAATGAGACACCGCTCCTCTGCCTCCAGGCAGGTCCGCCCACATGCAGATATGCCCACATACGAGTATTAAAGGGTCGAGGCATTAGGAAGGTTGAGAACCACTGCGTGTAGACAAAGTTCAGTTTGATTTGAAGGCCTACTATATATCTGAGGGACTATATAGTCAGTACCAAGAATTCAGAAATGAAATAATTTGTGCCTCCCAGTTTACATTCTACTGAGAAGATATAATATACATACAGAAACTGCAATATATAAAGTAGTAGAAGGGGCAAAGGAGGGAGAGATGAAAGTGTTTGGGAAGCTATTTGAGGGAGAAAGCAGCAACAGCTTGTGGAGATTAAGGAATACATCACAATGATACCTGAACTAATTCTGGAGACAAAATCTAAAAAGCAGAGAGATGAGGGAGTGTACCCCAACCATGCAGAATGACTTGTGTAAATACCCAGAGGTGGGAGACAGGATATTGGACTTGGAGGACAGCTTGTCTTGTCCTGATGCGATAGTGAAAGACACTGTGAGACACTAGAATGGAGCCTTCAGTGCCTGTTGAAGGAATTCATCCTAGAGGTAGTTGGGATCCACTAACATTTTTTGAGTAGGGGAGTAACTGGTCAGAACTTGTGCTTTTTGGAAAGATCACTGTGGTAGCTCTCTGCAGGATGGGGACAAACTAGATAAGAGGAAATCAATGAGGAGGTTATTGCAGTAATTCAGTCAAGAAGTGCCAAAAACTTGAGTGGTAGCAGATCTAAGAGGTGTGGAGGCAGAATCAACAGGACTGATGATGCATTATGCTACCTAATTTCTGGTAGGTGAAGGTGGGGACGTGGCCAGAGCTGCCGCTTGTTTTGCTGGATCATGCAGATTTGTTGCAAGAGTTATTGGGTTGATTTTGTTTTTATTGAAGGTGAGGGAGAAAAAATAGAATTTTGTTCGTTGAAAAAAATTACATTTTAAAGATAGTCATTGTAGGGGCAGCTAGGTGGCACAGTAATAGATCACCGGCCCTGTAGTCAGGAAGACCTGAGTTCAAATGCAGCCTCTGACACTTGATCACACTTACTAGCTGTGTGACCTTGGGCTAGTCACTTTACCCCAGTTATCCTGCCTTCCCCTTTCCAAAAGGGGGTGGAAAGATAGTAATTGTATGTGGGGCACAAAGGAGTGGGAAGCATCAGAGAGGGCTCCAGGTTTCTGAACCTTGGTGACTAAAAGAGGGTGGTTTTCCCCAAGCAGAAATTAGAGAGCGTTGTCACTGAGAAAGATTATTTGTCAGTTTGTAAGCTAGCTCAAAACCACCTTGTTGGTAGAGGTTGTACATGTCATTTCAAAGGCTAGTTAATGCCATGTTCTCAGTCCACAATGGGGAAATAGGGTGAAGGGGAGAGATGGTCCTCATCTGGAACCTGGGATGGAGCCTTGCTATGCTGCTGCTGCTGCTGAGTAATCTCACCTTCCCAAAGCCATAGTTTGTTCACTTATAACATGGGTGAAGACCAGCCTTTCCTGAAGCACAGGGTTATTATTATAAGGCTTATATCAGATAATGTCTATAAAAGTGTTTTGATGAGAACCACTTTTCATTTATGTCATGCTTAATAATGTCACTGCCTGAGACGTAAGACTTGTGGTCAGTAGTAGATGCTTGTGAGTGAGAGATGAGGCTTATGGCTTGAAATTATAACCTCACTAGCACCACCTCACCAGAACTAGGTTATGTCCAGAGAGTCATAGCCAGTACCAAAGATGTGCTCATGCTCAGTAAATAAGGGAATGTGCACAGATACTTTTCAAGGTATCACTCAACTCCTTCCATTCATTTAGCCCTTAGCCAATAGGAGAGGTTGCCAATATGGGTGTGTTTGTGTGTATGTGTGTGTGTATTGAAAACATATACATACAGAGATATATATATTTATATATACGTATGCATATAAAAATTTATATATATATACATATATATATATACACACATATACATGTGTTGATTATAAGGATCTCCACACTGAGCTTATTTCAGTGTATCTGTTCAGCTTTCATCTTAACTATAAGATCAGTATATGTTTTTGCAACAATTGATTTACATATAAAGCTATTATATATTACCATTTTACTAGACTATAGGAAGCAGTGAAATGAGTCTTTGGTAAAATTTCTTCTGCTTACAGCTTTTTAAGAACTATCAGTAGAACTGGAAATTTTTCTGTAACAATTAAATTCAGCATGGGCTTAGAAAAACTGGGCATTTTATTTTTAAATGCTAAAGGGGGAGGGGAACACTTTTACCAAAATAAATTAAATTTCTTCGTAAGTACATGTTCCTTCCTAATGATGAAGGTTAGAAATATACTGGAGTCATAGGCTAGCTACCAAAATCTTGGTTCTAAGGCGGACGTGAATTGTTCAACAAATGTTTTGACAGACTCTGCTATGTCAGGTTACAGCTGAATTCACCCAAGAAAATAAAACACACCCACACATCACTATAATAGAGCATAACTTCCATGTCAGGTACAGGGGGCCATGAGAAAGCCAAGGAGGAAGAAATCATTTTCATGCTCAAGGGTCCCCTACTTAGAAAGGTTCAAGTTGTGAGGGCCCAGAGAAGAAGGCAAGTGACCTGCTTTTCACTATTCTTTCCAGTACATCACAGGAAAAAAAAAGAAATGGGGGTTTGTGTGTGATAAGTACCTGCCCATTGCTGTTCAATAGCACGAATGTGTGCATCAGTAAACTTCCAGTAATGCGCCAGCTTCTTCCAGTCGTTGTGCTTGAGGTATTTAGTGGCTAAGCACCACATTACTGAGCGGATATGCTGGGTTTCCACCCCATGGTCCTGCTTAAAGGTTAAGGGTTTCACAGCCCAAGAGTCAGAGTCAGTTCTGAGGTTGTCCTGCAGCGGCAGAATAGAAGCTGATGATGTAAAAAGTGCAAATAGCCTGTCAGGAGGAAATCATGGGACAAGAGTCTGCTTGGCCAGAAAAGAACAGTTTAGAAACAATCTGCTGAGTGCCCCAGCTTTCTGCTTTGGGGAGGGTGATGCCAGTCATGGGACCACAGGCACTGCTGGCGCTATACTTCATCTACAACAGCCTCTTCCACCTCCCTGCCTCCAGGGTATGACTTAGGAAGGCCCTGGAAGACACCCTCTTCTGGTCTGTGAATTCCTTTTGCGCTATCTCTGCAAGTGACCATCTGGTTTGTGCTTGAATACCCACTCCTTCCCCCCATGCTCTCCCCCCTACCCAAACACAGATTATAGCTCATGTGATCTTGTATATTCTCTGACATTTTAAATAGAAGGAGCTTTAAGGAAAACAAATGGAAAGTTTTTGGGGCGAGGGGAGGGAGACCTTGGGATATGAAAGTAATATAAAAATGCATCAATAAAAACATTGAAATAAATTGGATGTGAATTTGGTATTATAATTTTAATTTTTTTTTTTTGCCAAAATGAGTAAGTCATCCTCATAACAGCTGATATTTGCATGGGGTTTTGATGTTTGCAAAGGCTTTTGTGAAATGAAGATCTCCAGATGTGATCCCCTTTTTACAGATGAGGATGTAGAAGTTAAGAGACTCACCGTAAGGTCACACGGCTGTAATGTCAGAGGTATCCCCCACATACACACCCCTTTTACCATTTCTCTAATCTCGGTCTCATCTGCTCCTTTATGAAGGTCCTGGGTTAGCCAAACCCTGGGCTTGGCTCCCACCCCCCAAAAAAAGGCTTCATGAGATAGGAATTAGTTCATTTTTAAGATGTCATCACAGATTCTGTTGTAACTATCATATGATATTAGGCAACTTAGGTAAATCTTTTATCCTTTGAAGTTCATATCCTCATCTGTAAAATGAAGATATGCCTGTAGTCTGCCGTTCTGATCTCTGCCTTCTAAACTCTACCTGGATCTTGTCAACTGATTGACTACAGTGCCAGTCCCTTGGCTTCTGCCTCAGCGGCCCTGATTTTCATACCTAGTGTTTAGAAGCACTTTGATGGATCCATGAAGATAAGATCTAAAACAAGACACTTAGGTCCCTGCCCAACCTCAGTGACTTCCATTCCATAAACACATTTCATTCATTCAAGGCAGTTGGCTGAACTGGGAAGAGTGAATGTAGTTGGTGACCATGCCATTTTCTGTTTCTTATCCTTGACCTGCACATGCATCTCTTCCACCACCACTCACAGGCAGTGCTGGCTGATTGTAGCTGACCATGGTGGCCAGGTTTCATCTCAAAACCTAATTCACGTCATTCTCTACACACCAACAATGGGGAATTTTCATACCTGTTCCCATTTGTAAAATCGATCTGCTTTTATGATCATATCTACCAAGCTGATGTGGTTGCTACGAGCAGCGACATCCAGTGATGTTTTTCCTTGCTAGAATTAAGAGAAAAGAACAAATAACATTACTGTATTTATTTATGTAAAATGAAGATGAGAGATTATTTTTAGTATGCTTTATAAACCCCTTTCACTGAAAGGATAACATTTCCTACCTTTACTAGAGAGTGGAAAATGAAAGGTTTCTTGAGGTATGATATTAGATGTTAAGAAGTTTTCAATAATAAGAATATTCACATTCATAAGAGTCATACTATTTAAAGATTTGTAGAGCATTTTCCTTACAAACAACCCTCTTTGGTAAGTATCACAATGCAGATTACCACTTTTTTAGAGAAGGGAAAATAGAAGGGGATCTAAAATGACTTCACCAAAGTCATATGGCTAGTAAGTAGTGTGATGTAAATAATGATGTCTCCACAAAATCCAGAGTACCTTATTGCAGTTTCAAAGTAATAACAATAGCTAGTATTTATATAGGGCCTGTAATGTGCCAAGCATGGTGTTAAGCACTATGTAGATATTTGATCCTCACAACTATCCCTGGGAGGTAGATGTTATTATCCCCATTTTACATGGAGGAAGCTGCGGCAGAGAGAGGTTAAGTGACTTACCCAGGGTCATACAGCCAGTACATGTCTGAGCCCAAATTTGAATTTAGGTCTTCCTAATCTCAAAACCACTATGCCACCTAGCTGCCAAAAGGGTGCACTGTTAGTAATTTGAAGAAGCCATGAATGCTGGAATACCTCAGTCATTCCTTTGTATGTTGTTCCTCATCTCTTTTGTGCAACAAGATCCTTTTGGGACTTTGCTTCCTGGGGACAGCCACAATAAAATGGCTTGCACCTCTAAGAAAAGGTGCAATGTTTTGCTAGTCGTATCCTTACTGTTCACCCCCTCTGTTCCATCATCCTTTAAAGCCATCCAACATGGAGTTTTCCACAACTATCACAGATAATAATGATCCATCCTTTCCTTAAATTCTTTTGTGACCTCGAGGCTTTATCACACAATTTAGCACTTATATTTCATTATATCTTGCCTTATATTGTCACTTAATATATGAATGACCCTGGGTAAGTCACTTAACTTAGTTGGTTTCCTTAGACTAAAGTCACCAGCTTATTAAGTACTATCTAAGTCTAAACCTATGATCCTGATGTATTTCCCAACTTAATAGTAAACTTCTCCAAGCAAGGAACAGGACCCCACCTCAGTGCTATTTTATACAACAGACGTGGTAAATTGTTTTATATTGTTGTGAAAAGTGACTGTATTCACGTTTAAAGATAGAGTCACCCCTAGGATACAGAAAATTGGAGGAACTGCCCCAGAGCCCATGGGTTGTGATTCTAGAGGCCACTGGAAATGCACAGTGACTCACTGAGGCAACAGGTAGATCAGCTGATATTAAGAAGAAAAAAAAAAGACCTGAGGTTCATACTTGTAAGTTTCAGCCTATTACAGGGGGTCTCATCAATGAACTTGCCTTCTTAAATAATTTGATAACTATTTCAATATAATTGGTTTCCTCTGTCTCCCTATGCATTTTGTTCAGTAATTTTTTACTTATGTCCAAATCTTTGTTACTCCTTTTGGGGATTTTCTTGGCAGAGATACTGGAGTGGTTTGCCATTACAGATAAGGAAACTAAGGCAAAAATGGTTAAATGACTTGCCTAGGGTCACACAGCTAGTAAATGTCTGCAGCTGGGCTTGAACTCACAAAGATGAGTTCTTTGGCCTGACACTCTAGTCCAGTGGTTCTCAACCTTCCTAATGCCATGACTCTTTAATACTCATATGTGGGCGGACCCTCATGGAGACGGATAGAGGAGCAGTGTCTTGGTTCCTAAGACCATCGGAAATATGTGTTTTCCAATGGTCTTAGGCGACCCCTGTGACCCCTGTGAAAGGGTCATTCGACCCCCAAAGGGGTCAGACCCACAGGTTGAGAGCCGCTGCTCTAGTCACTGCACAACCTACTGGTATTTTACTTTATGCATTTAAAACATCTTTGTGAGAGGGAATCCAGGACATACAAAAAAGATGAAAAAGCTCTGGCCTATCTCAACTCTCCCTCCCTGTTTCCACACATACTGTTGTTGCATGTTGTTCCACTCATCACCGCCACCCCTCCAGCCCTCTGCAGGGCTGCCCTTGATAGTAATTTTAAATATATTTCAGTTGTGTCAAAATAGTATCAAAAGGATCTATGAACTGGGTTTTCACAACTTCCTCCCTACACAGACAGTTGAGCCTAAATAATCTCTTGCCAGAGAGATGTATGGTGGGTGTATCTCCATGAGACCTGGCTCTTGGCAGCAGGTAAAGGGTCAATGCCTTAATAACAGGACTGTGAGTGGGGAATCCACCTTATCTGTCAAATTTAAGTTCACTCCTGAGAGAAGGATCATTTCTGCTAGGTCTTGTCTCGAATTCTCAGCAGCAATGTGGAGGGGCGTCTGTTGCCTCTGTTTGAGAAAATAACACGAAAAAGGAGAAATGGATTTCAGTGCAAATGCTGTTAAATTTGGGAGGTAATGAGTTAAGCAGTGAGATAACCCATCCAGCGCTGGGCCCCTGAACTAAGGAAGCCAAGCTTTGGAATAGCCATTGGCACTCTGATTAGGCCTTGAGGTTTAAAAGAAAAATTCCTTTGCTGTAAGCTCACTTAAAGAAATTTGCAAATTGAGCCTAAAAAGATAAGACAAAGAGGTTTTATCAGGAGCCCCCATAACAGTCAGCGCCTTGGGCCTCAACACATTTTTTTTCTTGCTTTTTTGGAAGGGGGAAGGCAGGGCAATTGGGGACTTGCCCAAGGTCACATGGCTACTAAGTGTTAAGTGTCTGAGGTCATATTTGAACTCAGGTCCTCCTGTTCCAGCGTCAGTGCTCTATTCACTGCACCACCTAGCCACCCAACATATTTTCTCACTACAAGATTTAAGTCCCTGGGATCAAAATGTGGTCTTTGGCTTCCCACTGACAGAACAAGGACCTCAAGCATCTGCCCTGAAATAAAGCAAACAACCAGCACCCAAATGGAACAAATGAGCCCACTTTTGGATTAAATTCATTGCATGCTTAACTATAATGGATAGCATAAGAATCAGAAATCAGCCATATTTACAACTGAGCAAACACTTTAATAATGGTAAGCTGATCATTTTTCCTCCAAAAATTACTTAAAATTTTGGCCGAGATTTCTCAAATGGGAGTAGGGAAGAGGGATGTCGGAGGGAGAGAAAATAGGATTTTTATTAATGGAAACAAAATTTGTTCCCCGAAAAAAGGAAAACAAATTACTCCCAAGACAAAACTACACCATCAAACAAGAAACCTGCCAAGCTCCAAGTAGCAAAATGCTCATTGGTCACTTGGCATCTGTAAAGGAGTGCTCTTAGAAAAGCTTACATTGTCTGTGACATCAACGTTGATTCCCGCCTCAATGAGGAGTCTGACCATGGAAGGGAAGTTGTTCAGCACCGCAATGTGGATGGGAGATGCGTTTTGCTGTAAAGAAATTACATCATTGGGGGTGGCTAGGTGGCACAGTGAACAGAACACAGGCCCTGGAGTCAGGAGGACCTGAGTTCAAATTCAGCCTCAGACACTTAACGCAAAAACTAGGCATGTGACCTTGGGCAAGTCACTTAACCCCAATTGCCCTACCTTCCCCCCTCCAAAAAGCAAAAAAAAAAAAACAAAAAAAACATTAAAAAAAATTAAAACTTTAAAATTAAAAAAATAAAAAAAAAAAAAGAAATTACATCATTGCACCCAAGACCTACAGAGAAGCTTACAAGTCAAAACTGGCTTTTGTATAGGGCTTGTGTAGTATTGACCCAGGTGGCCTGAGACACAACACTGAAAGGTGAAGCCCTGAGCCCACGCCTGGGACTGCCTTCCTCACTTCAGACCACTTCTTCATAAGAAAAGCTCACCTAAATGCTTACAAAATCCAATTCTGTTTGCATTTGTTAAGCTCCTGCTACATGCCAAGCACTATGTTAGATGCTGCAGGTACAAGGCAAAAATGAAACAGCCCCTGACTTAAAGCAGCTTATGTCCTACCGGGAAAAAACCAGTGTGGATACAGATAAGGAAATACAGATTGATTTCAGAGACGAAGGGAAAGTACATATGGAAAACTGCTAGGGTGCACAGTGAATAGAGCACTGGGCTTGGAGTCAGGGAATCCTGAGTTCCAATTCTGCCTGAGATACTTTAGCTGTGTGATCCTAGGCAAGTCATTTACCTTCTGTCTGCCTCAGTTTCCTCACCTGTAAAATGGGAATAATAACAGCACCTACTTCCTAAGGTTGTGAGACTCAAATAAGATAAAGCACCCAGCAAAGTGACTAGCATATAGCATGCATTTCATAAATGCTTGTGCCCCTTCTCCCCCCACTTCCCTAATGACATTTTTCAGTTTGGATTGGCTGGGTTTTTTGAGGTACAACATTGACTCATGGACCCCATCCCCCTGCTGATGAGCACAGAATCTTGAGCTTTGACCCATTGCCTCTCCTTAGACAGCCCGATGGCCCCCTCCTCTCAGAGGTTTAGTATGTAGCACTTACTACACATCTTATTAATTGCATTAACTGAAGCTAAGAACCCCCTACCCTCAAGCCAACCATTGGCCTCAACCTACCCTAGTAGGGTTTATAGGTATGTGCCCCTATGCCCAGCAATAGAATACCTCCCTGCTCCCAGCTGCTCATCATGGGACTAATGGAATTAAAATCATAGATTTATAGCATCTAAAACTGGAAACAAAGGGAAAAAAAAAACTTTAAAAAGCATCTAGTCCAACCACTTCATTGTATAGAGCAGTGGTCCTCAACCTTCCTAATGCTGCGACCCTTTAATACAGTTCCTCATGTGGTGACTCCCAACCATAAAATTATTTTCGTTGCTACTTCATAACTATTATTTTGCTACTGTTATGAATCATAACATAATATCTGATTTGCAGATTGTATTTTCATTGTTACAAATTGAACATAACCCACAGGTTGAGAACTGCTGGTATATATGAAGAAACTATGGCTCAGAGAAGTTGTAGCCACATTCTCAAGTTTAACAATTAAGACGAAAATGGACATTTGAGGCCCTTTACAATTTAACCCCTCCAGAATTAATCCCACATCCCAAAGCCTTCTGATCTCATCTCATACTGTTCTCCCATGTGTACATTCTACTTTAGCCAGGCTAGTTCCCCTATACCCAGAATATGACATATACGTTTCACCCTAGGCGATATGACCTCCCTACGATACCATCCCCTCCCCCTCCCTCAACTCATTCTAGATAGTCCAGACGTCACTGGAACCCTAACAACCCCATGAAGCCTCATAGCAATATAAGGTAACATATACTTTCTTTTTATACATATGTCCTATGTGACCAACTAGATCCTTATACTTTTAGCATCATAGCAGGTACCACATTTGTTGGTTATGATGATGATAGACATGAGAAAGACCTAGTATATACTATTGCTGCTGCCTCTGTGATTCACCCTTTTCTGATCTTCCAAAGTCCATAAAATACTCGAGCTAGAAGGACCCAGGCAGTTCATCTAACCTAGTTCCATTTTCTTTCCCTGCTATGATACCTAAACTATCTGTATTGAGGTCTCTGTTGGAAAATCTCTATAAGTGGTGACTCTGTTTTCTTTTTCTGTGTTTGATCACCCAGGTAATCAAGAAGTTTTTCAGCTTTTAAAGTCCCTTAAAGCTCAGCTTGTGTCACCTGTCCTTGCCTGATCCCCAGGTACTAGTGCCTTCCCTCTCTCCAATTATCTTGGATTTGTGAAATCTATTTTTGTATATTTTATATGTATTGATTCCCCCAATAAAAGGTAAGTTCCTTGAGTTCATTTCCACCATAGCACATACATAGTAGGTGCTTATTAGATAAATGCTTATTCTGATATTTTATTTTTTTAAATTTATTTACTTTTAGTTCACAACATTAATTTTCCACAATCCCTTGAGTTTCAAAGAAAGTGTGTAGCACTTGGTACACATCTAATTAATTGCAGGCACTGGGGTATAGAAATCCATCTTGTCTCTACCCCCCTTCCCCCCCATAGTGGCATGCAACCAAATATAGGATCTACAAATACCTTCACATTAAACATTAGTCAAGTTGTAAAGAAGGATGTGATATTTTATTTTAAAAATTAATAAATAATATTAATAAATAAATGCTTATTCTGATTCTTTTATTTTTGGTCTAACTTATCTCCCTTGCTTTAATTCATTTTCCTTTAGTATGGTACTCTACAGACAAGATTTTCTCTTTCCCTTAAAAAGCTCTTCACAAACTTCAAATTAGTGATCTATCAATCCATCAGAACTTCAACACTGAAAGGAACCTAAGACGTCTCACTTGACCCTCTTGTTTATTGATGAGGCATTTGACAAACTTAAGGGATTTGCCCAAGAAAATGGAATCCAGGTCACCAGACATCTGGTACAGCACCCTTTTTATTACATTTGGTTTTCCCTTAAGTCAATTTAATTCAACAAATGTTAACTAAGTACCTACTATATGAAAGGTATTAAAGATTGTTGTTCAGTCTATGTCTGACTCTTTATGACTCCATTGGGGTTTTCTTAATAAAATACTGGAATAGTTTGCCATTTCCTTCTCAAGCTCATTTTACAGATGTGGAAACTGAGGCAAACAGGGTTAAGTGACATGCCCAGGGTCACATAGCTTGTGTCTGAGGACAGATTTGAACTCAGGTCTTCCGAACTCTAGTCCAGGCAACTCTATCCATTGCACCACCTAACTATCCTATTGAAGATACAAAGATGAAATAAGGCATGATCCTTGAGTTGACACTATAAAAGTAACAAATATATTGTGAGAAGTAGCTTGACATCCTGGATATAGAGCTGACCTTGGAGTCAGGAAGTCTTAGGTTCAAGCCAGTTTCTGACACATACTGGCTCAGTGCCCCAGGTGGTTCTCTAAGACTATACATTTCAGCTCTTTGCTGGGAGAAGTGTCTCAACAGAAGCTCCTTACACCAGTGAAATCACACTCTCTCTCATACACACACTTTATATTTATATAGACATACATATACATTTATATACATACAAACATTTATACATAGATACATATACTTTATATATACACACATGCATTTCTATATACACATGGTTATATATAGACACACATACACTTTATATAAACACACATACATTTATATATACACATATATACTTTATACATACACACATACTTTTTTATA
>CM053589.1:92139946-92179674 GCA_028646515.1 Pseudochirops corinnae
TACACAGATACTTTATATATACACACACATGTTTATATATATAGACACATATACACACGTACATTTATATATACACATACATTTATAACACATTTTATATACATGGATGTTTATGCACATATACATTTTATATACACATATACTTTTTATATACATATACACATGTGCGTGTATTTACATACATGTACAGTTTTATATACACACATGCATTATACACATGCACGTGTGCATGCACACACACAACTTGGATTCAAATCTCAACTCTGATGCTTATTAGCAGTGTTTCCTCAAGCAATCCACTTACCCCCCAAACCTATTTCTTCAATCATACAATGAGGCTAATACCTTTAGTACTTACCACACAGGATTACAGTGAGGCATAAGTGAGACAATATATGTAAAGCTTCACTCATTTTAAAACACTTTATAAACAATTATTTCCTCTTCTTATAAATGGAGTTGGGAACCACATGGAAAGTGGTGTCCACATTTCACCACACAATTTTATGCATTATAGCAACCTGAGTCAATTGTCCACTATTGACATGTTCAATACCAATTGCATATAAGATTTTTAAGTTAAAAAAAAAAACTTACATGATTTGCAGCATTAACACTGATCCCGGCACCAATGAGAGCTTGAGCGATGTTATCAAAGCCGTGAAGGGCGGCATAGTGAAGGCAATTCATTTGTTTCTAATGGAGATATTAGAAATACAGCGTGATTCCTGACCTCATATAAAAAAGGAGCATTTATAGCTACCATTTATGCTGTATCTTCTGCTACAGGAAGCCTCTCCCTCTCCATCCAGCTGCTAGCATCTTCCCTCTGAAATCACATCCCGTCTGCTATGTATATCTCTTGTTTGAATATAGTTGTTTGCATGTCGTCTCTCCCATTAGAACGTGTGCTTCTTCAGAGCTGAGGCTGTTTTTATTCACTTTTCTGTGAGTCCCCAGCCTTTAGCACAGTGCTTGGTATGGAGTAAATGCTTTAAAGATGCCCACTGTCTGACCAAAAGCTACAGGAGAGTAAAAATTGTATCTTCTCTAATCTATGAATCTCCCCCAACAAATACCAAACATAGCAAGTGATTAATAAATACTGAATGAATGAATTTTAATCC
Organism: Pseudochirops corinnae; assembly: GCA_028646515.1. NCBI lineage: Eukaryota > Metazoa > Chordata > Mammalia > Diprotodontia > Pseudocheiridae > Pseudochirops > Pseudochirops corinnae. The sequence goes on from CM053589.1 coordinate 92,141,074, forward strand.
AGTTCCTCTTACCCAAAATCCTGTGTTAATTCCACTATACTTTTGAGTTTTCCCTTTGAATTATATTATAGTACTGAAGAGACAGAATATGGGTTCAATTCCTGTGGAGTCGATTAAATTGAATTCCATTCCATTTCATGGCCACAGCCTTGCCTTCCTGCATTCTCAAAGATTCATGAACACTGGTCACAAGAGCTGTGCATGTCTGTGTGCATGCATGCATGTATGTTTGTGTATGTGTGTATGTGTGTGTGTGTTGGGAAGATGGCATATGGGTGAGTTGAACAGAAAAGACAAAGTCATTTCTATACTAGAGTGTCTTCTGAACATACCAGAGGTAAATCCAGCCAGTTTGGCTCTAGGATCTATTTGCTCCCAAAGTCGTATTTCCCCTCCCTTGAGAGAGAATCACTGTGTCTGTCCAAGGGAGAATTAGCTCCTGTGGTCTCAAGCTCAAGACTCCAGGTGGGAATCCTGGCAGCATTCCACACCAGTCTGGGACAGATGTCCTAGGCAGCTCCAAACCCACCCCCAAACCCCAAAGCTCTAAAAACAGTTCAGGTGCCTGGATTTAGACCTTCTGTTGCTGCTTCCAACCCTCAAAAGTCCTTGTTTTCTTGTTACTTCTTATGTGACTCAGAGAAGGTGTTAGAAAGGCAGTAAAAAAGTCCTACCTGTGGAGTCACAGGACCTCAGTTCCCATCTTGCTTTTGTAATCAATAAATATCTATTAAGCGCCAACTACATTCCAGGCGCTGTGCTGAACACTGTTGCTACCCACATGACATTGGGCAGATCACTACCCCCTTTGGGCCTCAGTTTCCTCATCTGTAAAATGAAGGGTCTGGACCCGATGGCCTCTGAGATCCATTCCAAGCATAACTCTGCAATCCTGTATTATTCAGTTTTTCACATCAAGTATCCACTGCTCTATCTGCTTGTTCTTTCTGATGACCCTCAACTATGTGTTATTTGGCCAAGGGACAGAAAATGAAGCAGCATCAGGAAAAGTCAAGAATGCACAGTCCTCAGCAGCCAAACAGGCAGAAAACAGGCAGGTTGGGTCACCTGGGTCTGGGCATTGACCTTGCTGCCCGCCTGAATCAGGAGCTGCACACAGTCCAAGTGGCCTCCTTCAGTCGCTGTGTGCAGTGCAGTCAAGCCTTCCTGAAACACAGGGCAGAGATGAGGGCAGCATGTCACAGAGAATAAAAATCCAGCCTCAAAGCCAGAAAGGCCTAGGTTCAATTCCAGACTCTGACATACCCTGGCTGTATTATTCTGGACAAGTCACTTAGCCCTTTAGTGCTCTGGGAAACTACTCTTTAAGTTGCAGAAAAGGTTATGATCTTCATTGACAGAAGGAGTTTCCTATATGAATAAAATCACAGATTTTAGCCCTTCTCCCTAATTAGAATACTCATTACTTTCCATAATTTAACAGTCTCCACTCTGATTAGACTAATCTACTCACCATCCTATGCACATGCTATGGTCATATCTCTGTACTTTTGTTCATGACATTCCCTGTACCTGGGATACTCTCCCTCCTCCTCTATGCTTTTCCAAAATCTACTTTGCCTTCATGGGTCAATTCAAGTTCCACTTCATTCAGAAGGCTTTCCCTGTTCCCTCCAGCCACAAGGATCTCAGGGTCTTCTAACACTTATTTTCCTATTAGAACGTAAGCTCCCTGAGGGCAGGGACTAATTTTGTCTTTGTTTCCCCAGTATGTGTCACCAGTAGGTGCTTAATTAATGCTTGTTGATTAATTGTTCCACTCACCTACAACCAGTCATGCTTTCTGACATCCTGTGTATTGGTACTGCTATATAACTTTCCATATGTGTTATGATTTGCCTAACTAGACTTTAAACTCCTTGAGGGTAAGGGATTGTTTTACATGACTTAAGTGTCCTCACATCCCATGCTAGGTGATTGCTGCCTGTGTGACCCTGGGCTAGTCTAACCTCTCTGTGATTCTTTTTCTTTATCTCTAACACGGAGACTTGTTAGCCTGTAAGGACCCTTCCAGCTCTAACCCTACACACTATGTATTACACACATAGCCGGTATTACTACACATCAGTAGATACTCAACATTTTTTTTTATTGCATCAATGCATGTGTAAATAATTCCAAGACTCCATCCCCTCAGAGAGGGGCAAGACGGAGTTAGAAAACATTTCCCATTCACCCCAGTATAGAGACTATTCTCCATATCTCAAGGGTTGTCCTTAGGACAAAAGGCTTAATCATTCATTAATCAGATACAAATACAGGATGGCTCCAGTGGATAGGGTGAAAGGCCTGGAGTCAGGACAATTCATCTTCCTGAGTTCAAATTTGGCCTCAGACACTTAAGCATGACCCAGGGTAAGTCACTTAACCCTGTTTGCCTCAGTTTCCTCATCTGTCAAATGAGCTGGAGAAGGAAATGACAAACCACTCTTTGCAAAGAAAACCCCAAAAGGGGTCACAAAGAGTCGGACACAACTGGAAATGACTAAACAGCACATTAATCAAACATTGTTTAGGTGCTTACAACGGTCTAGGTACGCTTGCAGATCCTACAAATGCCACAATTAGGTGTTGAAGCAGGGAGAAAAGAAGGGAAGGTCAGGGGTAAGTACCTCCACCTCAGGAGGCGGCTAGGTTGGCTCAGTGGTTAGAGCGCTGGGCCTGGAGTCAGGAAGAAAGACTGGAGTTCAAATCAGGTCTCAGATACTTACTACCTGTGTGACCCTGGGTGAGTCACATGACCCCTGTTTGCCTCAGTTTCCTCATCTGTGAAATGGGGATAATAATAGCACCTACCGCACAAGGTCGTTGAGGAATCAAATAAGATAATAACTGTGAAATGCCAGGCACGCAGCAGGTGCTGGATGTAAATGTTGTTGTTGTTATAACTACCGAGGCATCGCTGCTCTTGCCTTACAAGGAGCAGTAGCATTCCTGTGTGACACTAAGGGGCTTAGTGGGCTAAGGGATAAGTAGATCTTCATCCGTGAGTGAGCACCCAGAGCAGGGGAATGCTCGGGATACCTAATGAAAGTGCCGAGGGGAAGCCTGGATCCTGGCTTGGGAAGCCAAGGCTTCAGACTGGCCCCAGGGCAAGCGGGATCCTGCAGGGCCCCTGCCCGTGTCCTGACCTACCACATTCTTCTCCTCCAGGTCCAGCCCCAGCTCAATGATCCTCTGCAGCACCGAAGAGTGGCCATTCTTTGCTGCCAGATGAAGGGCCGTGTTCCCCTCCTGCGAAGAGGTATGTTTCAGGTGAGCAATAGGCAGGTGAGCGGTTCTACACACGAACAAAAAATCAAAAACTTCAATCACGGGGGACTTACTTAAAGACCACTTGGTCCCACCCATTCATTTTACAGAGAGGTAACAGAGCAGTGAAAAGACCCCTCGATTTAGGACCCAGGGACCTGAGTTCTGTTGCTGGCTCCAACATTTACAGTCTGTAAGACCTTTATCTCCACAGCCCCAGGGCTCTCAGTAAAACAAGGATAACATTTATACTTTTGTTGTTGATGATTCATTTTCAGTTGTGATCTACTGTCCCATTTGGAGTTTTCTTGGCAAAGATACTGGAATGATTTGTCATTTCCTTCTTCAGCTCATTTTACAGATGAGGAAACTGAGGCAAAGATTAAGAGACTTGCCCAGGGTCACACAGCTAGTAAATATCTGAGGCTGCATTTGAACTCTCATCTTTCCGAGCTCCAAGCCTAGTGTTGTATCCACAGTGCCACCTAGCTGCTGAGTATCTGTACTACCTACCTTTGGACACAAATAAAATGATTAAGTAACCACCTTCTTTCTCAGAGAGCTGTTGTGTGTTGTAAACCATGAAGTGATATAAATTTGAGCCATTATTTTTATAAACAAATTCAATTGCAGAATTTTGTTCACATATCACCTACATTTCCCAAGGTGTCCCCCATCCCTTCACCTCCCACATAACAAAGAAGAAAAAAAAAGCTTCAACAAGACCAGCCTATCAAGACAACCTATCAGATGTCCTATGAAGTGGGCCACACCCACGATTCCACCATCTCAGCAAGAATGGGCAGGGAGGTGGGCACTTTCTCCTGTCTCCTCTTTGAGACCTGGTTGGGTAATGTGTAGCATTCAATTTCAATTGTTTTGTTTTTTCTAGTTGTGGTTGACTTTATATATACTGTCTTTCTGGTTTTGTTTGCTTCACTTTGCATCCATTCATAGAAATCTTCCGCCCTTCTTCGTGTTTGTCATACATCATTTCTTTCAGCACAACTGTATTCTATTACATTCCTCAACAGATGGGTCTCTCCTTCATTTCCAATTATTTTCTAGTACACAAAATGCTACTATAAATATTTGGGGGTATTGAGGGCCTTGTGACAGGACTATTATCTACCAACATTTTCTTACAACATGGGTTCAGCATACCCCTCCAGTAGGGATTAGTTTTCCCCAAATGCAGACATGAGGGCAGCTAGGTGGTACAGTGGATAGAGCACAGGGCTTGAAATAAGACAGACTCATCTTTCTGAGCTCAAATCTGGCCTCAGACACCTACTATCTGTGTGACCCTGGGCAAGTCCCTTAACCCTGTTTGCCTCAGTTTCCTCATCTGTAAAATGAGCTGGAGAAGGAAATGGCAGACTACTCCAGGATCTTTGCCAAGAAAATCCTAAATGAGATCACAGAGAATCAGACATGATGGAAAACAAAATCAACAATAATTGGAGACATGGGGTCTGATTGACTCCTATTTCCCTGACTCCAATTCCTGGTCACTTAAGGACATAAAATGCCCTACCCACAGCAAATGGCTCTGTCTCCCTCACCAAGGTGGACTTCTGACAACCACACAAGTCACCATGTCCTTCCACATGTTCTGCCCTAATGACCAGATCCACTCCCATGCATGGATGAGGGTGACCATGTTCAGAAAGCCCTATCTTGTTGGGTATCCTTGCAAAGTAAGCCTCCTTCTATTAACTGTGCAATGACTGGTGAATGCTTTGTTTTGTCCCAACATCGAGCCTGAATTAAGAGAATGCTGGCATCAGGGGCATCTCCAAAGGGGCCTGACCTCCTCAGAGCTCTTCCTGTTGTTGCAGAATGACTCTCCCATGACCACAGTCAGAGGCAGGGCCAAGACTAGACTCTATGCCTTACGATTCCCAGAACTGTGTGAATTACACTAGCTCTCCTCTGTAAACTCCAAAGAGGAGAGAGGGCCAGGGACTTCCCTGGGCAAAAAAACCCAGGCTCTTTCAGGGATGAAATGATTACTCTGTTTCTTGGGGCTCTCATACAAAAATCAGGCCATTCTCTTCACGGTTTCTCACACATGCCATGTTCTATCTTATCTCTTGTCTCTTATTCCTTTCTCTGAAAATGACGCTCTCCCTGCCTGTCCACTTACTCCATCCCAGTCACCCTTCAAGAGCTAGCTCAGATCCCAGCTCCTCCAGAAAGCCTTCCATGACCTCGATCTCTCTCTCTTTCTCTCTTTCTCTCTCTCTCTGTCTCTCTCTCCCTTCCTCCCTCCCTCTCCTTCTCCCCACCCCCACCCCCTTTCTCCTGACTTCCAGCAAACCTTAATAATCTATCACAGACTGTGGCACATAAGATTCGGCACTTCTATTTAAACATTTCATGCACCCTTACACATATACTTCACTCCTACCCTGACACCTCACCAACATACAGAGTTGGATTCTCAAAATATATCCTACAAACCAGAAAGTCTTTGAGCATAGGCTCAGTGAGGAACAATCCATGGAACAGTCTAGCCAAGTCCAGATGGAGATGGTTATCACCATCCCCCCACCCCCCAAAAACAGCTGCCTGGGAAGCAAAGGGTGGGGTATTTTTTCAAAGACAGAAATCTACTGAGTCATTGAGGGGCTGTGATTTATGTGAGATAATTAATTGCAGGATGAGAATTCTGGATCCCAGACATGTCTCCACAACGAGATTATATAGAGTTATTGAGGGCAGGGAACAACACACAAACACACGGAAATATACATATATACCAAATATATATAAAAATATCAAAGTGTACACGAACACACACATATATATGTAAACATATATGCATGTTTATGCATACTTTGGCATTTAAATATATATTTTTTATATGTAAATACTAAAATGTATATAAACATGCATGTGTTTACATAGAAATATATGCATATTACACTGTGTATAATGTGTTATATGTGTTTATACACAAATAGACATGAATTGCAGTCTGTGTATAAACATGCATATGTATAAATATATAAATGTATGTATAATACAGTTATGTGTATAATTGCATGTATACATGTGTGTCCACATAAAACATATGCAGGCCCAATCAGTTAGCATTTACATGCATAAACATGTATGTTTGCATGCAGGTAAACATCCATGTGATGGATCTAAATCTGCATGCATGTGCAGGTGTGCACGTGTGTTTGTGTATAAGCATGTGAATGCATTACATTATATGCCTGTATTGTAGTGTGTATATTATTCATGTATATACATGTATGTCCACATATAAATATACATTTACGGGCCTAATTCTCACAACTGTGTTGAAAACATACATATATGTTTCTATATATAAGCACACAACACATATGTAGTTTGTATTATATCCGTTAATATGTGTTGACACACAAATATAAATGTGTGACTTTGTGTGCAAAACACTGTGGTGTTGTATACATGTATATGTGTGTGTACACATACACACACACACACACACACACTTTGGTCCATATCTATGATTTCAGTGCAATAAGGAACTTCTAGTGAGGTAACTCACTCCATCCATGCAGTCTGGAAACTATCTCAAACCTTATGGTCTGAGAAAATCACCTGGGCTACTGAGAGGTTACATGACTAGCCCAGAAGCATTGAGCCAGCTTGTGCCAGAGGACTTGAACTTTTATGGGCCCACGACACCCACAAAAAATTTTAAAGCATAAATATTGTCGATTCATTTTCAGCCCTCTTTGAGAGGCTAGCCCAAAGAGACGGTCATATTCTGGTTCAAAATCCACACCAAACACAGCCCCCTCACACTGGACAATGGAGACTCATACCCTGAACCCATCCCCTGCTTGTTTTTCTTCTCCCAAAGACTTCTACTGTTCTCCTGGTCCTCTTCACTGAATGGAGAGAAGGGTCTTAAAGTGGTTAGAATCTGGGAATACGTGTTATTTACCCCCATAGACTTAAACCCCTTGAATGCAGAGATGATAGGCAATTTTTATCTCTGTATTCCCACTGCCTAGCACAGTGTGTGATGGGTAATATTTAATAAATGCTTGTCAACGGATTGGTTTGTTAGAGCCTCTCACCAGCAGGTGCTGCTGGTGAGACAGGACATTGGGAACAACCAGTCCCCGGGGCACAGTCTGTACTTCCCAACCCATAAATAAACCTTGGTTCCTGAAAGGCTCTGCTCCCTGGGAAAGGTGCAGCCTGAACTATCTCATCTAATCTTCAGCCACCCCACTGACTTTTCTAAATTAAGCTCCAATCAAGCTGGAGGACGCCATCCCCCCCTCTGAGACGGAAGTGGCCCAAGGTACCCGCAGTTAGACCACCTGATGTAAATAATCCTGTCGGAAAATGTGCATGACAATAATCGAGGGGCTAAAAATACTTATGAGCGTAATAGACAGCTTTATTTACACCATGGCTCCAGAGCCCACCTTCTACGTGATCACACACACACACACACACACACACACACACACACACACTCCAGGGGGTGGCTAGTCCCAGAGCTGTGGGAAACATCTCCAAGCCCTTACTCTTCACGTTCAAAGACACAGAAAGGAAACAGACAAAGCTTGAGGGATGTCACTCATTCTGCTCCCAGAAAGGGGCCGAGAGATAGTCTGTTTGTTCCTTTGCTTCTGGTTTATAAATATCAGTGTACTGTGCTTTGAAGGTTCAGGCTGTTTGGATTTCCTAATGTAAGCCCATGTCATCCTCATTATCAGAGCGTGGTGCTCCAAGCCCAAATTCCTGTTACCTTCAGTCTGATCGACCATAAATAACAGCTAACATTTATTGGTTTTCAAAAAAAAAAAAAATTCCACCTTATAAATATTATCTCATTTGGTCCTCACAACTCTGGGAGATAGTTACTATTATTATCCCCATTGTACAGTTGAGGAACTGAGACAAACAGGTTGGCCAGGGTTACAAAGCTAGTAAGTATCTAGGGCCAAATTTGAACTCAGGTTTCCTCTGACTCCAGACCCAGAGCTTCATTGATCATACTACTTAGCTGCCTATAAGGGCAGAGAGTGTTTCCTTTCTGTCTGTATTCCCAGCATAATGCCTGTCCCACAGCATGCACTTCATAAGCTCACTGATGTGTGTGGTGGGAGGGAAGAATGGATAATTCTGCTTACATTAAATGAAAAGGGTTTTGCACAAACAAAATCAATGCAACCCAAATTAGAAGGAAAGCAGGAAACTGGGGGACGGGGGAAAGATTTACAGCAAGTTTCTCTGATAAAGGTCTCATTTCTCAAATATATAGAGAACTGAGCCAAATTTATAAAAATAAGTCATTCCTCAATTGATAAATGAGCAAAAGATATAAATAGGCAGTTCGAAGAAGAAATCAAAGCTATCGATAATCATATAAAAATGCTCTAAAGCAATAATTACAGAAATGTCCATTAAAACAAATCTGAAGTACTGCCTCACACCTTCCGATTGGCTAACATGAAAGAAAAATAAAATGACAAATGCTGGAGGGGAAAATTAGGGACACTAATGCATCATTAGTTAAATAGTTATGTTAGATAGATAGTTAGTTAGATAGTTATGAACTGGTCCAACTGTCATGGAAGACAATTTGGAACTGAACCCAAAAAGCTATAAAACTGTACATACCCTTTGACCCAGCAATAGTGCTACTAAGCCTATATCCCAAAGAGACCTAAGAAAAAGGAAAAGGACTTATATGTAAATATGTGTGTATGTGTGTGTGTGTGTATTTATTGCAGTTCTTTTTTGTGGTAGCAAAGAATTGAAAGTTGAGGGGATGCCCATCTATTGGGGAATGGATGAACAAGTTGTGTGATTGTGATGGAATACTATTGTGTTATAAGAAATGACAAGCAGGATAGTTTCAGAAAAACCTGGGAAGACTTTTATGAACTGGTACAAATTGAAGTGAGAACATTGTACATAGTAATAGTATTGTAACAATAATCAATTGTGAAAGACTTAGCTATTCTTATCAATACAGTGATCCATGACAATTCCAAAAGATTCATGGTGAAAAATGCTGCCACTTCCAGGGAGAGGACTAATAAACTCTGAGTGCAGATTGGAACATATTTTTCCCCCACTTTCTTTATTTTTCTTATTTTTTTGTTACAGTATGGCTAATATGGAAATGTTTTGCATGATTTCACAGGTATAATTGATATATTGCTTGCCTTCTCAATGAGTGGGGGAGTGACTGGAGAGACAGAGAGAATTTGGAACTGAAAATAATTTTAAAAAAAAAAGTTAAAACAAATGAAAATAAATGTTCATTGATGGACTAAGGGGGTGTGGTCCCTCTTACGTATGAGGGCTCTGGACAAACTCCAGCACCCTTACTTTCAGGAAGGGATTCCTATGCACCCATTCCCAAAAGGTTTCCCCAGATATGAAAAACATTGGCAGAAAGCAAATGACTACAACAAGACAAAATAGAAAGAACAATAAAAACAGCAGTAAAATGAACCTGAATACTATGTCACGATAATGATCCAGCTTGGCCCCCAGAGAAGAGACAGGAGCATGCACCTTTCTCACCCCTTTGAAGAGGAGGGAGATCTCGGGTTTGAAACACTCCACAAAATGTCAGCCTTGGCTGATGTATTCATCAGTTTTGCTGAATCGCCTTCTTATTTTTCTTTTATTCTTTGAAATAAGGGGTGGCTTTCTGGGTGAGGGAAGTGGAAACAGATATGTTGGAAGAAGGTGATGCAAAAGATAGCACCTCTCTGGGCCTCAGTTTCCTCTCCTGAAAAACAAGCTGATTAGACTAATGAGCCTAAGTGTCCTTGCCAGCTCTAAAAATTGTGACTGTGAACATCCTACGGCTAACTATGAAAATTTGACCCTGCCCATTGATTTCTATAATGATTGCAGGTGATCGGTATGAATACAGTATTAGCTCTTTATCCCCCATTGATTGATTCATGCTGCTGCTGCTGCTAATGACAATAACAGTAAAAACTGACATGTACATAATACTCTAAGGTTTGCAAAGCACTTTGCATATGCTCTTTCATTTGAGCCTGGTAACCACTGAGGCAAATGCAAGTCAGATTATCATTATTCTCATTTTAAAGATAGGGAAACTGAGGCGCAGAGAAGTTCATGACGCTAGTGTCAGAGGCAGAATTTGAGCCATGCCCAGCACTTTCTCCATTACATTCTACTCTATTTTACCACCTTGTTGAATAAGTACCTAAAGCTAATTATTGTTATTATTCAATTGTTTTCAGTCATGTCTGACTCTTTTCTTGGCAAAGACACTGGAGTAGTTTGTCATTTCTTCCTCCAGCTCATTTTACAGATGAGGAAACTGAGGCAAACAGGACTAAGTGACTTGCCCAGGGTCACACAGCTAGTAAGTGTGTGAAGCTGGATTTGAACTCAGGAAGATGAGTCTTCGATTACCAGCTCAGTTCTCTATCCACTGCTCCATCTAACAGGCCTTCAAAAACTAATGTTTACTTATAGGATATTGTTCAAAACTTTTCAGCAACATGTCATTTTTGCTAAATGGTTAACTAACATACAGACTGTTTATAGAAATAATTTGCCTCATGATTGGTTTTGCCCATGGGCACGCTCTCCAGGCTCTGAAGGATCTTGAGGGACCAAGCATTAAACAAACACACTTTCACCTTCACACTTTCACCTGCCATCCATCAACTACAGAATGAATTTCCTAGTTCTTAGCTTTCCCTGACTGAGGAGTTCCCCTGCTCTCACCCCCACTACAATGCCTTCAAAGCAGAATTAGAGCCAGAGGCCCCAGGTGAGGATGCGGACAATAGCATTCTGTATCTAATCTATCAAACTGGTCTTGGTACTATTACATATATGTGACACCCCATTTTCCAGCAGGGACTAGTTGTCCCTGGCACCTGGAATATTCACCCTCCTCACCTCTGTCTCTTGGAATCCCTAGTTTCCTCCTGAATACAACTCAAAGGCAGTCTTTTATATGGGACTTTTCATTAATTTTTTTTTCCCTGAATTTAAATGCCAAGTAAAATAAGAATTTCTATACACAAAATAGAATGGAGGGGAGGGGAAGGATTGAACATGAAACCATGAATTTTTGTTATGTACAGTTTCCTTTTCCTTAAAGTATGTAATAAATTCAACATGAAACTTTCAAAGCTGTCCTGCTTGTCTATGTTTCCTTATGAAAATTTTCCTGATCTCTCCTCACCACCTGCTAGTGCTTTCTCTACCAAAAATCATCTTGTATCTATGTTGTATCTACATATTTTATTTATATTATATATAATTATATAATAATTACATCACATATAATTTTATTATATCATTATTTTATATATAATTTTATAGATAATATTACATGTAATTTTATATGTAATTTATATATATTTAATATATTTTTTATATATTTATATATATATTTATAGATAATTTTATAGATAATATTACATGTAATATTATCTATAAAATTATATATATATGAAAAAAATGTTGTACCTCCTGGAGAATGGAAGCTCCTTGAGGGCAGTGTTATATCTCTAGCACCTAGCACCTGCCGGGCACAGAAGACCCTTGATAAAAGCTCATTGATTGATTCTAGAGCATCCATTCTCAAACTTTTCTATCTCAGGATCTGTTTACATTCTTAGGAATCACTGAGGACCCCTTGAAGAGATTTTGTTTATATGAATTATATCTGTCAATATTTAATGTATTAGAAATTCAAATATTTTATGATGAAAATAGTTTTGACCTTGAAGATCCTCTGGGGTCCTTGGTCCATAATTTGAGAATTGCCCATCTAAAGACTAGGAGTTCTCCAGTCTCCCCGCCCCCATCCTAGGCTCTGCTCTAGGTACCTTATCTTTGATGCCATGGTCGCAGCCCAAGCCAATCAAGAAGTCCAGAGTTTCAAGCTGTCCATGTTCAGCCGCCAAATGGAAAGCTGTCCGATCCAGCTTTGATTTCAGGAAGAAAAATACAGTTTTCAGTGGAACCCCACAAAACAGTCAGTACCTTTCTCCCTAGCCTCCATTACCCTGCTAACCCCACTTCACATTTCCTTGGGGCTAGACCTTGCAAAAGGGCTAGACCTGGCAAAAGGGCCCCAGCAGCAATCACATCACAGAGGACTCGAGTCACCGCTACAGTTTCATGAAGCAGGGATAGCCTGCTCCTCTGATGTACTAAAGGACTGACATTAACGGACGCTTAACAAAAGTGCTTCATTCATCCAGCATTCAGCGGTAACACACTAGTGCATTTTTCCTTTAACTTGCTTTAAATATCAATGCTTAATTACATCAGGAATCTGTGATTTTAACCAATGAAGGAGCCGTTTCCCCAATCCCTAGTGACAAATATTACTGTAACATCTCACATACTGTATGTCTAAGTAGATCAGTATTTCTGAGTTGCTATGGTTAAAAAAAAATCTATTTCCCTTCTGATGACAAACTTCCTCAAACTTGGCTAAACTGATCTTCAGACAACATACCCATATGGCTTGTACATTTGCCAACCCACATTCAAACCCTAAGGCAGCTGGATGGTGCAGTGGATACAGTACCAGACCTGGAGTACCAGAACTCAGGAAAACCTGAATTCAAATCCAGCCTCAGACACTTATTGGCTGTGTGACCCTGGGCAGGAAGTCAGGAAAATCTGAGTTCAAATACAGTCTCAGACACTTATTGAGTGACCCTGGGCAAATCACTTTACCATTTTTGCCTCTCTTTCCTCATCTATAAAATGAGCTAGAGAAGGATATGGCAAACCACTCCAATATTTTTGCCAAGAAAACTACAAAAGAGGTCACAAAGAGTCAGACACAACTGAAAAATGAATGAACAACAACATTCAAACCCTACCTTCCTTGGTAGAAACTGCTGGAATTTGCTCTTTGCTGAGATAGACTTCAAGAATCTAGGAGCATCTCTGCTACGCAATAAGGCAGAGTGAGGCTATAATGGAAAATTAATAACAAAACTGTCTAAAAGAGCAATTTGGGGACAGAATTATCTCTAGAACATACCATATACACTTCCCTGCCTTCTTAAAAAGAATTTTGAACATTATTTAAACCTTCTCTTCATGACTCAGGGCCATTATCATGAATATTATTACATTATCATAATTTTTGTTCAGTCTCCAAATCCCTCTGACTCTTCATGATCCTGTAGACCACAGAACGCCAATACTGTACATGGGGTTTTCTTGGCAGACATTGGAGTGGTTTGCCATTTCCTTCTCCAGTTATCATAATTTAGTTTAAACCAATAAACATTTATTAAGTACCAGTCTGTATTCAGGCTGTGGGAGATGGAATGCTTGGAAAAGGCATGATCCTATCCCCACAAATTAAGCACAATAGTATTCGTTACAATCATATACCATAATTTATTTAGCCATTGCCCAATCAATGGGCATCCCCTCAATTTCCAATTCTTAGCCACCACAAAAGAGATGCTATAAATATTTTTGTACAAATAGATTCTTTTCCATTTTAGAAAATCTCTTTGAGATATATTCTATAACATGAATAAAATATAACCATAACACAATATTACTAGATGAGTCTATTAGAGTGGTACAAAACAAAATGCAATGCATATTATCTGTACATGGCTGACATAAGAAATTGTTTTGCCTGTCTATGCATATTGTGAGTTTTTTTGGGGGGAGGAGTTCCCCCAATGGGGAAGGAGGGAGAGAAAATAGATTTTTTTGTTCATTGAAAATAATAAAATTTAATTTTTTTTTTGAGGGGGGAAGACAAGGCAAGTGGGGTTAAGTGACTTGCACAATATCACACAGCCAGTAAGTGTGAAGATTTAATTTTTAAAAAAATGCTATTTGAGTTTGTAGGGAGAAGTCACGATACCCACAGGGGTATTGTGTGCTGTAACACAGTGAGACCCTCAGGAAAGCGCTGAGGTGTATGGGACCATCTTCCAGCCTGCTGAAGTATCCAAATCCCTCTGTGAGCTCTTTGTTGTTTTTCTGAATCTTATCTAAATATCAGGTAGTGAGCTGCCACTTCTTATTATAGGACTCTAGCTTTACAAGTGAAAGGTAACTGAAATGACCTCAAATCCAAGCCCCTCATTTCTACAGTGGGGGAAACAGAGGGACAGAGAAGTTAAGTGACTTGCCCAGGGCTAGACAAGTCATAAATGCTAGAACCCAGATTTGACCTTTGAGGCAGTATGCTATCAGTGGGTAAAAAAGCCAGCTCTAAAATGAGAACACCTGTTTCAGGTCTTGTCACTGTGGGTTGTGACCTGTGCGACCTTGGACAAGTGACTTAACATCCCTTCGTAAGCCTTAGTTTCTTTATTTGTAAAATGAAATGGTTGGATTAGATGATGCTCCTTCCAGCTCTAAATCTGGTTCCATCTTTTCATCCATGTCTGACTCTTTGGGACCCTACTGGGGGTTTCCTTGGCAGAGATAGTAGAGTGGTTTGCCATTTCCTTCTCCAGCTCATTTTACAGATGAGGAAACTGAGGCAAGCAGAGTTAAGTGACTTGCCCAGGCTCACACAGCTAATATGTGTCTGGTGTTTGTCCTTCATTCTCAAAAAGGACCATGATGACAGGGAGGTGATGCCATGACATGCAAGTGAATTGGACTTAAGTGAGGAAGGCCTGTGCAAAGTCACCAGCCTTACTATCTCTCCTCCAGAGCCATCTGGGTCCTGTGGCAAGACATAAATCAGGACAACTGGAGATGGCCCTGGATGCACAGGAACCTTGGCCTTTTTAAGCTAAGGTCTTGAATTCATCTCAGTTTGACTGAGGCAGCTCCCATTAGTGATTATGTAAATAGCAGTTGCTTCAATTTTGGTCAGAAACCCTGAGATTTTCTTTTTAACAACTTGGTGAAGAGGCCATTTTCTGCCTTATTTCTTATGAAGCCTTAATCACTGAACAGGCTTTGCCTCAGTCAAACTAAGTGTCTAAGACCGCATTTAAACTCAAGAAGAGAAGTCTTCTTCAGTCCAGGCCCAGGATTTTATCCACTGGGCCACCCTCCCAGCTCTAAATCTATGACCCTATTGTGTGAGATGAAAGAGTTCAGAGTCTGAATCTGAGGTCAGAAAAGATCTTTATTCTTTCTCATGAGAAAGGACTCTGCCCCTGTCACCCACATGGCATCTGCAGGGAGAGAGCAACAGGTAGAAGCCAGCCTATGGTTATATAATCTTCTAATGCAGAAACCCAAACCCCCCCCATTGGCCTTCGCTCTCATTCATAGAGGGGCTGACTCACAACCTAAGCGCGGGAATCTCTCTCTGAGACAAAGGACCCGGAAACATGTGGGTGCCCAATGAAAGCAGTCTTAACCTTATTTGGCATATCTTGTGCTGAGTTGGCACTGGGGAGGGTCTCCATTCTCTAAACCCCAGATTGCTGGAAGGTCATCTGACTTCTAAACTTAGGCCTAGTGAATACTGAAGCCATTCTAGATTTGATTTTTAAGAATGGGGAAACTTCACTATAAATTATCCCTCACACTTGGTTCTTGGACTCCATATTCAGGACTTTTTCAAAGTACTGGGGCCCTTTTCTCCAGTAGCTTTTCTGTTCTTCCAAATCTGCTGGAAGCTGGGCAGTCAGATAACCAAGCTTGTTAAACTCTATCTCAGATCAAAATAAATGGGCTCTATATGAGCCCCCAAAGGGCTTTCTTGTGAATGAAATACATGAACTTTGGTGCTACCATTCCATGGCCTCTATGTCACTTTCCCAGAGGCCTTTTGCTAACTTCTCAGCTATTTTCCAAATAGTTTAGGCTACATCTTAATATACAGTAAATTATTAGGGTGATATTCTTCAACCCTGTTAATAAACAAGGCCAATGGGATTGCTGTGGAAATAAGAGGTTTAGGCAATCTGGAGTCATATGGCCCAGGAAATGGAAATTTTAATCTCTGTGATTTAGCATAGAGACCCAAGAAATGTCCAAAAAGCAAATTAAAGAGAGGAACAGGAGGTACAAGGGGAGATAAGAGAGCCATAGGCCCACTTAGCCTGTGAGTTATTGCAAAGACTCCCTTCCTACAGTTCTAGAGTCAGCTTGTCCACGGTTTCTCAAGTGAACACACATCCCAATGTAATAAGGAGATGGAGGAAGAATGAATAAATACTGTTTCAACCCCACAAAGAGATCTTGTGGTCACCAGCAGCAGTTTGGTCTGGAGAGTTCATTTCATTAAGCATGTGCTGACTAATTCCTGGGCCTTTATGCATGGACTCCCAATGAGAAGGCAGACATTGGCAGCATCAGGAGATTTTTGAAGCTGCTGGATCTCCCAGCTGGTTGCCATGCCTGTTTATGCCATGGCCTCCTCTCTCTATGGTTCTCCAATGGGAAGGGAGGAGCAGCTGGTAGATACCCTCCCTCCACAGCCCTCATACAAAAGGGGAAATCTACCATCTGGACTTTCTCCTCCTCCCCAGTGATCAAATACAATAATATATGTAAAGTGCTTTGCAAACCTATCTAAATGGGAACCGTTACCATCATCACCATCCTTTCCTCATGGCTTTGGGGAAAATGAGCCCCTTGTCACAAAAGAGGACTATTACAATGGCCTTTTAACTAGTCTCTCTGTTTTTAGTCTTCCCCAGCAGCCAAGGACCATTTCCTGAGTTATTCTTTCCAGGGCACCAATTTGATCTCATGCCTTGAAATCATGGAATATCAGGGCTGGAAAGGCCCTCAGAGATCACGTAGTTCAGCCCCTTCATTTTGCATATGAGAGAGCTGATGGCTCCCCTATTGTCCAAAAGAAAAAAAAAACCACAACTAAAAATCCCCAGGCTGGCATTCAAGACTCTCCATGATCCCACCAGCTACACCTGGATTTCATCATGGTCTCCAGAAACTCATCAACCAGAAAGATCACATCAACCCCAAGACTCATCCCTCATCAGAACTCCATACCCTGGGACCCCTCCTTCCTTCTGATTGTATAAGGTGGAGACTGGACTTTTGAGAGATCTTCCTACATCCTCCATTTATGAAGGGCATCCAGGGCAGTTGTCTCATTTCTCACCTGGCCACACTTCTTTGGACTGTATCAGGCCCCTCACCTAGTTCTTTCCCTCACCCTTTTTTAGGTTTTTATGTATTGTCCTTGTGAGCTCCCCAAAGGCAGGGGCTATCTTTAGCCTTCGTTTGTACTCTTAGTGCTTAGCATAGTGCTTGGCCCATAGCAGACACTTAATAAATGTTTACTGACTGACAATGTATGAGCTTATGGATGCCCACTTGTTTTTTTATCAGGAGCAATATCCTACCCCCTCCCCCATTTGAGTTAGGCTAATTTCTCCTTAAATGGTATAGAAATCATCCTTGAGACTTGATTAACTCAGGGAAATCATGGCTGAGGAGCGGAATTCACTTCCTTGGTACAAAATGTCCCTGTGAAGCTAGACGCTTGGTTCGTGGGCCACAAGAGGCAATTCAGGCAACAGTGCTTTGCTCGTTGCAATCAGTTCTGGAAGTTCTCATCACATACCACGAACAAACATCCTTCTGCTATAGGTAGGTAAATCTTTGGTGAATTGTTGAATAACCTGTGTGTCTCATGTCATTTCAGGCCCTGTCTGAAATGCCTCTCCAGTCTTACACTGACCTTCTTCATGTACTCTGTGCTCCAGTCAAATAATTCATTTGTTGTTTCTTAGTCATTAAGTCATGTCTGACTTGTTGTGACCCCATTTGGGGTTTTCTTGGCAAGGATACTGAGATAGTTTGCCATTTCCTTCTCTAGCTCATTTTACAGATGAGGAAACTGAGGCAAACAGAGGTTAAATGACTTGTCCAGGATCACACAGGTAGTAAGTGTCTGAGACCAGACTTGAATTCAGTCTTCCTGACTCCAGGCCAGGTGCTCTATACACTGCACCACCTAGCTGCCCCATAGTCAAACTGAGATCTGGGAAAGACTTTAGCTTAAAAGGGCCATGGTCTCCCACTGCAATTAGGGCCATGTCCAGTCATCCTGATCTACATCTTGCCACTGGACCCAGATGGCTCTGGAGGAAAAAATGAGGCTGGTAACCTTGTACAGGTTACCTCACTTAAATCCAATTCACTTGCAAGTCATGGTATCACCTCCCTGATGTCATGGACTTCTTCAAAAACAAGGACAAATAACAACAATGATAATAGCTAACATTTAAGACACTTACTACCCTAATAGGTATGGTAATAACACCAAGCTCCCAGGCTTGCTTGTAAGACTCAAATAAGATAATATTTATAAAGTGCTTAGCGTGGTGTCTGGCCCATAGCAGGCATTTGATAAAGGTTCCCTCGCTTCTTTGCTCCCGGTCTCCCAGAATCAAACTTCTTCATTTTCCTAAAGTGAACAATGTTATCAGTAGGTTCACAGTAGCTTTTACCTTATCAATTTGATTAAGGGGCACATCTTCTAAATCTTCCATTATAAATTCCAGCACATGCACATGACCCCTTTGAGCTGCACAGTGTAATATGTTCAGACCATTCTGCAAAAGAAAAAAGGTATGTTCTTCAGTACCCATTGACCTCTTCCCCATCCCCGTGGTCACCATGCACTGCCTTGGTCACTCATGTTCTCTTCTAAGGTAAAAGGGTTCATGATGCTTTCTCTATGTCCCTTACTTCCACTTCCTAACCTCCTGTGTTACTTAATGTCTGGACGTGGTAATTCAGTCCCAGTTTACAAATGGGTGGGGTCCCAGAAGTAATGTAGCTATTGGGGGCCCAGACTGCATGGAAGTGAGATTATAAAGGATGGGTAGGATGCATGGAGGAAAGTTTTGTACTCTGAATTTTAGGCATCAGCCTGCTAGAAGCCATTGTATTAATTTAGATTATTCTAAACCTAAGTATATTTTCTTAGAAAGGACAAAGAAGGGCAGAGTTACCCCATTACTTTGAAAACTTCTCTCTAATTCAAGCTGGTCTGCAGTTACAATTTGGGATCTGCTCAAACAGCAGCCAAAATTCCTCACTGAGCTAAACCACGCTTACAGAGAGCCAAGGGAAAAATTCAGGTAACATTTTGCTTTATCAGACAGAACAAGTGACTTAACTTGGTACATCCTTGAACAATAATTTTTCTAAACTCGTTCAATCTCTCTGACCACTCCCTTTAAGAGTTCTCCTTTCCAGCTGGTCTAGAGTTTCAAGAAATACTTTCTACTAAATGAAATAACCAGACTGTTTTCCTTCACTTAGTCTGATATAAATCACTTTTGGAGAGGCATTCCTCTGGGAGCAGGGTAGAAAGAATCCAGTGCAGGTCACTATTTTGGAATTGATAGCTAAAGGAAGACTGATAAAATTTACTTTTCAGATTATTCC
This sequence comes from Pseudochirops corinnae, assembly GCA_028646515.1. Classification (NCBI taxonomy): domain Eukaryota; kingdom Metazoa; phylum Chordata; class Mammalia; order Diprotodontia; family Pseudocheiridae; genus Pseudochirops; species Pseudochirops corinnae. The sequence goes on from CM053589.1 coordinate 92,160,715, forward strand.
AAAGGCTTCAGATGAAGATAATTTTTAAATATTTTTTTCATATTTAAAAGTGTTTTATTTGTCCAAATTACACATAAAGACAATTTTAACATTCTTTATAAAAAAAATTTAGAGTTAAATTTTCTCACTCTCTCCCTTACTTCTCCCCTCCTTAGGACAGTAAGCAATTTGATGTAGGTTTTATATATGCAATCATATAAAATATATTTCCATATTAGTCATATTGTTAACAAAGAAACTAGACCAAAAGGAAAAAAAAAACACAAAAAATAAACAAAGAAAAATTGTAAGCTTTCATCTGCATTCAGACTCCATCAGTTCTTTCTCTGGATGTGAATAATGTTTTTCATCATGAGTCCTTTGGAATTGTCTTGGATCATTGTATTGCTAAGAATAACTATCATTCATAGCTGAACATTATACAATATTGTTGTTACTATATACAATGTTCTGCTAGTTTTATTCACTTCACTTTACATCATGTTCATGTAAGTCTTTTCAGGTTTTTCGGAAATCCACCTGCCCATTATTTCTTGTAAAACAATAGTACTCCATTATATTCATATACCACAACTTGTTCAGTCATTCCCTAATTGATGGGCATCTCCTCAGTTTCTAATTATTTGCCACCACAAAAAGAGATGCCATAAATATTTTTGTACATGCAAGTTCTTCCTCCTTTATTTTTTTAAATCTCTTTGGGATACAGGCCTAGTAGTGGTATTGCTGGATCAAAGGGTATGCACACTTTGATTACCCTTTGGGCATAGTTCCAAATTGCTCTCCAGAATGGTTGGATCAGTTCACAACTCTACAAGCAAGGCATTGTTCCAATTTTCCTACATCTTCTCCAACATTTATCATTTTCCTTTTTTTTTCATATTAGCCAATTGGATAGGCGTGATGTGGTACCTCAGAGTAGTTTTAATTCGTAATTCTCTAATCAATAATAATTATTTAGAGCATTTTTTCATTTGAATAGAGATGCTTTGATTTCTTCATCTGAAAACTGCCTATTCATATTCTTTGACCATTTATCAATTGGGGAATGATGTGCATTCTTATAAATTTGACTCAGTTCTCTCCGTATTTGAGAAATTGGGCCTTTATCAGAGACACTTGCTGTAAAAATTGTTTCCCAGCTTTCTACTTTCCTTCTAATCTTGGTTATATTGGCTTTGTTTATGTAAAAACTTTTAAATTTAATATAATCAAAATTATCCATTTCACATCTCATAATGCCCTCTACCTCTTGTTTGGTCATAAATTCATCCCTTCTTCATAGATCTGACAGGCAAATTATTCCTTGCTCTCCTAATCTGCTTATGGTATCACCCTTTATGTCTAAATCACGTATCCATTTTGACCTTATCGTGGTATACAGTTTAAGATGTTGATCCATACCTAGTTTCTGCCATACCGTTTTCCAGTTTTCTCAGCAGTTATTGTCAAATGGTGAGTTCTTGTCCCACAAGCTGGGGTCTTTGGGTTTATCAAACACTAGATTGCTATGGTTATTTATTAGTGTACCTAATCTAGTCCACTGATCTACCACTCTATTTCTTAGCTAGTACCAAATAGTTTAGATGATTATCACTTTATAATATAGCGTGAGAACTGATATGGCTAGGCTACTTTCCTTTGTGTTTTTAAAAAAAATTAATTCATTTGATATTCTTTTTAAATACTTTAAAAAATATTTCTGAAAGACAGATAGCTGAGAGGGGCCTTAGTCTGCTTTTATAGTTCCAAGCTAACCCACAAAAGTCCACTGAATATATGCAGCTATAGTTCCAGTAATGCTGAATGGACTCAAAGTATTCCTTAAAAACATCCCTCTCCCCTTGTTTTCTATACCAGCCTACCACAGTGAGAGTGAACTTCCCAAAGCAACAGAGGAGAGTAGGGAAAGGGCAAAGGTCTTAGGGAGTCTTTGGTAGAGGAATACGATATGAATGTGGTCATAAGTAAGGAGACCTGTGGGGGAGGAGGAAACAAAAGTCTCAGTGGTTTGGGTCTTCGAGTAAGCCCCTGGCTATAGAGTGGGGAGGGAGGAGAAGAGAGGGGAGAGAGAAGAGAGGGGAGAGAGAAGAGGGTGAGGGTGAGAAGAGAGTAGAGGGGAGGAAGGGGAGAGAAGAGAAGGAAGGGAGAAAGGAAGAGGGAGGGAGAGGAGAGAAGAAAAGGGAGGGAGAAGAGAGAAGGTAGGAAGAGAGAGGAGAGGAAGGAGAGGGAGAGTAGAGGGAGAGGGAGAGAGGGGAGGGGAGGAGAGGACAAACGAGAGGAGTGGAGGGGAGAAAGTGGGGAGAGCAGAGAGGTGGAGAGCAGAGGGGAGAATGGGGGAACAGGAAAGAGGGCAGGGGGGAAGAGGGGAGGAGGAAGAGAATAAGTGTCACTTGGGTTCCCATCTTTCCTCTTCCCTCCACCTCCCCTGCCTGCTTCATATACACGTGAAGACTGCACTCACCAACACTTTTTCCCAAGACTGTGACCCTATTTGGATCCCAGGACCCCCATATAGTTCTGCTGAAGACTCATAGATTGCAATCCAGAAGCTAGTTGGGGAAACAGCATTAGGGGTGAGGGATGGAGATCCTGCTTTATTACCTTGCTTGCTTACATTCCTAGGCCTCCCTATAGTTCACTCCCAGTACCTGCTCCTAGCTGGGGGCAGGTAGCTCCATAGTCCAGCCTCATCTGCCCCCAAATTCAGGCAGTGGTCTCACCTTGTCCTCACAGTTGATCTTGGCCCCTGCATTAACTAGCAGCTGTAGGATCCTCAGGTGACCAAACCAGGCGGAAAGAAGCAGTGCATTCATCCCAAACTAAAGGGAGAGAAGAAAAATGCATGGACTATGGTTTTTCTCCTTCATTTTTCCTGTAGCTGTGTTCCTTCCTGCTCCATAGAGGCATGTTTATTTATGTACTCATATCACACACCCAGGGACCCCCACATGTCCATACGCTGAGGCATCTGTACACATTCATGCCTACATGTCCGCCTAACTCTGCATCTGCATGTCCATGAACCTAATTGTCACAGAATTTTATAGTTGTGACTTACAAGTTCTCAGAATTTTAGGGTCAGGAGGGAATTCTGAAGTCATGTGGTTCAATTTCCCATCTAATGCAGGCATCCCCTCTCTCAGGGATGATGCTTAGCATAATAAGCTCCTGGCACATGGTAGGCGCTAAACAAATTTCTGTTAACTCCCTGCCTGAGTCCAGCCTGTCTCAGGGATGGTTATCCAAGCCTCAGTTTGAACACTTTCCCAGGACAGCCTATGCCACTGAAAACCCTTTATTTTAAGGCAAAATTTGACTTTGTGTAACTAACACACTTAATTTCTAGATCAGGGGTCTCCAAGCTTTGGGGATGGCATGCCCTATCAGCATAAAATCTAAGCATGCGCCAATATGCATACATATTTATAAGTTATATACATATATTACAGCACAAAATATACACACTATAAAACTTATACAAAAATAGATATTTTTAAAAGGATGGAATAAGGATAAAATAATAGTAGATCCTAGAGTCAATAGGAAATTCTAGGAGCTTACTGACTAGGTTGTGATGAGACTGACCAGAGTATCAAGGTTGTACTCTAAGCTTTAGGAAAATCACTTTGGCAGCTCAGTGGAGGATGGATTGGAGCAGAGAGAGAAGCAAGAAGACTAATTAGAAAACTATTACAAGTCCAGGAAAGAAGTGATAAGAGCCAGTGCTAGGGTGTTGGCTGAGAGGAAGCAAATTTGAGAGATGCTGTGGGGGTAAAAAAGACAAGATCTGGCTATTCCAATGGGTATGTGGGGTGAGGAAAGTGAAAAGTCAAGGACCAATAAGCTGGAAAGATGGCGGTACCCTCTACAGTGATAAGAGCATTCAGAGGAGGGATGGGTTTGGAGGGGAGATATGTAGAATTCAACCTATGCAGGCCTCACTGTCCCATTGAAAATAAAAGTGAAGAGGTGGGTAGAATAGCAAACTGCCCCTACAGCACCTACTGTAGCCCATGATTTGATGGGCAGGATGTGGGAAGGGGGGAGAGCCTGGGTGGTGAAGGCTTAATACCTGGCACTTCCACTGGAAGCCAAGAGAGAGGGCAGGGTGTGAGCAATAATGAATGGTTCTGTTCATCCCTTTGGGAATTGTTTAGCTAGCAAGAAATCCATGTGCAATTATTTACTCCATAAGAAAATCATGAAAGACTTTCTCAAATGCCAAACACTTTTCTGAAATTCAGCAAACGTGCATATTATGTGTCTGGGCATCTGCAGATTTGGGGTCAGCTAAGTAGCTCAGCAGATACAGCACTGGGCCAGGAATATCCGAGTTCAAATCTGGCCTCAGATGCTTACTACCATATGACCCTGGGCAAGTCACTTAACCCTGTTTGCCTCAGTTTCCTCATCTGTAAAATGAGCTGGAGAAGAAAATGGCAAACCATTCCATTATCTTTGCCAAGAAAACCCCAGATGGGGTCACAAAGAAATGACGGAACATAATCCATAGATTTTCTTACAGTCATAGGATTTAGAGCTGGAAGGGACATTAGAGATTATCTGACCCCCCCCCTTTTTATACATGAGCAAACTGAGGGCCAGAGACAGGGAGTAATTTTCCCCACAACACTCCAGTAGTAAGAAGAAAAGCCAGAATTCAAATTTAGATCCTAGTATTGGCCTTTCCACTACACCATGCCACAGTATAATGGAAAGAGCCTTTAAATGTCACCAGGAGACCAAGGGTCTAGTTCCTGCTCTTCCATCAACTTTTTATGTGACTTTGAACATGTTGCTTTGCCATTCTGAACCATGAGTTTCCATTTTCTCATCTATCAAATGAGGGAGTTGGATTAGTTTAGAGTTCTTAACCCTTTAGGTATCATGGACCCCTGCTCAGAACAATGTTTTTAAATACACAAGATTACAAAGGGAAATGATTATATTGAAATAAGTTAACAAAATATTTTTTAAAAATTTTAATTTCAAAGATCCTAGGTTAACAGACCCTGGCTCTGAGATACTTTGTAGCTCTAATATTCAGGGATTCTTTATAACCAACCCTTTCATGTATTTGCCTGTTACAAAATCCTAGAAGAGATCTCAAGCCATCTAGTCCAACCCTACCTGAATAACAAATCTCTCTATAACATATCTGACAAATGGCCATCCAGTTTTTGCTCAAAGATCTCTAATGAAGAGAAATCTACCCCCAGAAGCAGCCCATTCATCTGTGGGTAGCTATAATTGTTGGTAAGTTTTTCTTCCATCCAACCTAGCTATGACTATAACTTCTGATCATTGTTACCAGATCTGTCCTCTGGAACCAAATGGAACAAGTCCAATTCCTTTTCCACACTGTGGCAAGCCTTCAAATGCTTCAAGACAGCTATCATATGTCCACTAAATGTTGCCTTTTCCAGGCAAAACCTGCCAGGCCCTCTATAGCTACATTTGTCCATGTACCTCTCTGGCTCTCTCTATGTCTGTGTCAATCCAGGTACTCATGAGTCTGTTTCCATGTGTCTGTATAACTTATGGCACAATGGTGTCCTCTTTGGTTTGGAAGGTGTAAATTAAGTGCTGCAGGTTGGTGGAACAAATTCAGAGTGAAAACCCTGAGTTTTAGATTAAGACATGAAGAGATCTTTTTTTGCCCAGAAATAGAGAATAAGAGACCATAACGCCTCACCCCCTGCCTACCTTGTCCTTGTCATCCACAGATACTTCATGATCCAGGAGCAGTCTCACAGCTTGCTCATGCCCAGCCCCGGAAGCCCAGTGCAGTGCCATCCTGCCTACCTGTCCAGGAGAACAGAGAATCCATCAACCCCAAGCCTGAGCTACCCCTTTCCTGGCTGTTATCCACAAACTACAAAAAAAAAAATCACACCCCATTTTCTTTCCTTTATTCTTCTACCAGTTGGCTCCTGGCATATTCTGGCTTCCTAATTCCCTGCTTCCCTTGGCACTTCTGATTATTCACTGGGGTAAAGAATACATACAGCCTTTTTAAAATGAATTTCATATGTAAATGAATATAAACACATTTCAAAAATATAAAATGCAAAGGTTTTTTCCTTGAACATGACAGAAAGAAGTGGGCAAGAGAAAAAAAGTGATTCTAAGGTCAGAGAGGAGAGGGGGGAATAATAAATGAGAACCACTTGTATGGCTGAGTTCTTTCAGTGTCTTTTGGCCAGCTCCTTTGACCCAAGAACTGAAATAGGAGGAAAGGTAGAACAATGCACAACGAGTCTTTTCAGGCTATCGCCTCAGAACCTGTGGCCTAGGTGGCATGTCTTCTAAAGTTCAGGTAGGGTACAGTATAATTGTGTTCACCTTCCCCTGAGGCAGCTAGGTTGGTGTTAGTGGATAGAGTTAGGAGGATCCCAGTTCAAATCCAGCCTCAGATACTTACTAGCTGTGTGATCCCAAGTCATTTAACCTTTGCCTGCCTCAGTTTCCTTATCTGTAAAGTGGAAAGAATAATAGCACACATCTCCCAAGTTGTTGTGAGGATCAAATGAGAGAATATTTCTAAGCTGCTTAGCCAGGCACATATTCCAGGTCCAAGTGTTGTCAGAATCTGCCTATGGTAGGAGCTGCCTTTTGGCTAACGCCCTCCTCTCTGCCCCACACCCCCTACTTCAACAGGTGCCGCCATTTACATGCTTCTGAAACCACCCCATTCCAGACCAGGCATACTAGGTTGCCTCTTGACCTAAGCAGCTGCGTTTAAAACCTTCCTGCCCGAAGAAGAGGGTTGCCTCAGTTCTTTTAAATTTTAGGACCAGTACCTTGTTCTTTCTCTTTTAAAAATCTTTTGATACATTAGCAAATATGTTCTTCCTCCTTCCACTCTCTACTGAGCCCTTCCTTTTTAAAAAAAAGTGTTTTTTTCTTTTTTTGCTTTTTGGAGGGGGGAGGGCAGGGCAATTGGGGTTAAGTGACTTGCTCAAGGTCACATGGCTAGTTTTGCGTTAAGTGTCTGAGGCAGGGTTTGAACTCAGGTCCTCCTGACTCCAGGGCCAGGGCTCTATTCACTGCACCACCTAGCCACCCCTAAAAAAGTTTTAAAAAGCAATGGGGCAGGGGGAGTGAAAGTGTCTGACTGAATATGTAATATTCCATAGTGCTCTACCTCTGCAAAGAGGGAAGGCAAATACCATTTTGCCTTGGGCTTTCTACTTCTTCTGCTCTAAAAGTGCATTAGGTATTTCCTGGTTGCTGACCTTTGGTCTACACTATTAACTCTGTCTTGCTCTCACCTCTAGAATGTGTGTTCTCCTAGTTCTGACTGTGTTTGCCTAAACTCTTTAGCCCCTTTCTTGCCCCTGATCAATAATGTTTAAGCCCGCCTGATTCATGGCCATCTGCCAAACCTCTCTCTAACCAGTTGTCCCAGACTTTCTATGTGATCTGACTCCAGCTTGCCTACCTGGTTTGGACTCATGACCTTGGGTTGACCATTGGTACCTATGTGTATTGATACTTCAGATGGTCCAACAGGCTTCCAGGACCTGGCCAAGTTCCGGTCCACTCGTGTGCCTCTATTCCATCCTGCCTCCAAATTTATTAGACACACTGATATTTAGGAGGCACAGAGTTGGATTTGGAGTGAAAAAGATCCAAGTTTAAATAGTGCCTCAGATTCCTACCAGCTGTGTGACCCTAGGCAAGTCACTTAACCTCCTAAAACCTCGGGGTCCTCATCTGTGTAACAAGAAGGTTGGTTTGATGGACTTTAAGGTCTCTTCTAGCTCTGAATCTATAATCCTCTGATTCTGTGTAGGGTCCCAGAACTAACATCACCCACAGATAGACCCAACAACCAGAACTAGCCAGAATGGACACTTAGAGACGTCAAGTCAAGAGGCACTTGTTACATGTTGACTACCACGTATCAGGCACAGTGTTAAAGAATGGGGAAACAAGGAAAGGTCAAAACAGTCCCTGAACTCAAAGAGTTCACAATTTGTAACTTGATGTTTCTGATTACAAACATCTGTGTTAACATGCCCTTATCAAGTCATTACTTTTTTATTCTGAATTTAATGATCAAAAAAGAACTTTTTCATATACAAAATAGAATTTTAAAAAGATAATATGTATAAAATTGCAAAATATGACATACAAATTACTTTTTTCAAAAAGCATATAATAAATGTAATATATAAAATTACTTTGACCTAGAACAGGGAGTTCTTAACCATTTGTACATCATGGACCCCTTTGGCAGTCTAGTGAGGCCTATGGACCATTATCAGAGGAAAGTTTTACTATCAATTTTCATAATTGAAGGACATGTTAAATTTTAGTTGGAGGTTAGTAAAAATAAAGATGTCATTTTTTTTTAGGGATAGCTAGTTGGCACAGTGAATAGAGCATCAGCCCTAGAGTCAGGAGGACCTGAGTTCAAAAGTGACCTCAGACATTTAACACTTACTGTGTGACCTTGGGCAACTTACTTAACCCCAATTGCCCTGCCTTCCCCCTCCAAAAAAGCAGCAAAAAGATGTCATTTTTTTCCCCATCTAAGTTCACAGATCCCCCCAAATCTACTTATGACCCTGCCCCCAATAGAACCCAGAGAAGTGAATTGGTTCTAGAGAGAAAAATGACTTACATTGTTTTTGGCTCTGATATTGACCCCCATCCCAATCAATTCTTTCATCCTCCCGGTGTTGTTCCGTCTGGCTGCCTCATGGAACTGTCTCTCCAAAGGAAGTACTAAAGGAAGAAAGAAGGAAAGATGGAATAGAGGGAAACAAAAGATAAGAAAGAAACTCTGAGTACACATCTGGTGGCATCATAATGGAGGGACCAGGGACCAAAGAAGTGAGCCGGCTCCAGCTTGGGTTTTTGTCCCTCAAGGAGGCCCACAAAGTGAGCTCTCCAGACCAAGTCACTCACCAAAAAGCAATCTTTGAACTTGAGAACCTAAGTAAGTCCATCCTGGGTTATACACATGGTCTATCTAGCCTAGAATCCAATCTCTGGTGGGGACTAGTGTGGAGGGAAGACTGATGAAAGTCTTCTGGGAGGTCCTGACTGTCACTTCTTAACATTAATTTCAACCCTAGTTTTTCTTAGGCAACATTCTTAAAATGATCCATTATGAATGCAAGTTTGGCCCTCAGCAAATTATAAAAGCAGCATTATTTGTCTTCAGCAGTGCAGATCTCTCTGGTCTTCTCTGCTCCACCAAAGCCCCTTTTCTCTCCCCTCTTCCTTACCATTCCGTCAAACTGCTTTTAGAATAAAATGGAAGAAGTGTTGCCACAGAGCAATTCATCTGAAAAAGACGGGATGTGGACAGATCTTCGAAGGCTCCATTGGAATCAATGGGGAGATAGCAGCCAAAGATAGTTAATGTGAATTTAGATTACAATGAAAAAGGTATAGTATGTAGGGTACTGCCTGGGTATCCTGTTCCATTCTTGAACCCACACTTTCATAAAGATATTGACAAACTAAAAGTTGTCTAAAGAAAGGCAACTGGAATAGGGAAGAGTTTTGAGGTCCCACCACAAGAGGACTGATTGAAAGAACAACTGGGAACATCTTTCCTGGAGAAGAGAAGACATCATAGCTCTTTTCAAGCATCTGAAGGGCTGGCACCCAGAAGAGGGATTCTCCACTCTGTTCTCTATGTCACCAAAAGGGAGAAGTAAGAGAATGGGTAGAAATTGCAAAGCAGCAGATTTAGGATTTAGACTTGATGTAAGGAAACACTGCCTAACAATGAGAGTTTCCCAAAGGTCCAAATTTCCAAAGTGGGTCTTTTCTGGAAATGGTGGGTTGCTCCTCAACTGATCAAATATTTGTTGCAGCACTAATATCAGTTTGTGTGTGTGTGTGTGTGTGTGTAGCTTGTGCTGAATTTTTTCTTCCTTCTAAAAATTCTTATAAGTGGTCTCTCTGGGGGGAAGAGATACAGAAAAAAAACTAGGTGATGTAAAAATAGAAGATATCAGGGCAGCCAGGTGGTGCAGTGAAGAGAGCACCAGCTCTGGAGTCAGGAGGACCTGAGTTCAAATCTACTCTCAAACACTTAACACAAAACTAGCCTGTGACCTTGGGCAAGTCACTTAACCCCAAATGCCCTACCTTTCCCTCTCCAAAAAAAAAAAAAGCAAAACAAAAACAAAAAAAGATATCAATTAACATCTATTAAAAATAATAATGGAGCTGGCCATTGTAGACCTCTTCCCTTCACTAATATGAAATTCCATTACTCCTGAGGGTAAATATTTGCTGGTCAGAAGCAGAATCATCCAGATCTCTTATAATTTTAATGTTTTATTACTGCCAAACCCTCTGCCAGGTTGTGATGTTTGTCTGTGAATGGGTGCAAGATCCTGGACTCCATTTGTAATCATGGACAGATGGCTGATACACCTCAGATACAGATAGAAAATGTGCTAGGCAACAGACCTATCTGCTAAGCAGCTGTTTTTCCCTAGAATGTACACTTTGCCTTCCAGATGTTCTATGAAGGCTTGTTGACTTGAAAGATTATTCACTTCAGCATGAATTTACAGAAACTTCAGGTAAGAAAGGACCTTAAGACATCATCTGGAACAGCCTACCCAAAATAAGAATTAATTTATAATATGAGATCATAGACTTGGAGGTGGATGGGACCTTATAAAGTCCAACCTGGTAATATTACAGATGAGTAAACTGAGGCACATTGACTTGTCCAGGGTTATATGGCTGGTAAATATTTGCTGTGGGATTTGATGCCAGATCTTCCTGCCTCCAAGTCCAGTGACCTATTCCGTACTACACTATCCTGCCTCAAACTGCTTTCCTCCAGGTCTTTAACTTCACTAAGAGATGAGGTGGTGGAGAGGAGGGGCTGACCTCATTTTTTAACCTGAGGTACCTGGAGGAAACTTAGGTACAATTCTACAAGGGACAACTTTGGATAGCTAGCAGACAACATGAAGGCGCTGGCCCCTGAAGGTGCCAGGAAGGAGAGGGGCAAGAAAAAGGGAAAGGAACAGCCCCCAGACAAATTCTGCCTCCTTCATGATTTTCCCTGTGTGGCCCTGCCCCCAAACCAGGAGAGGAGTAATTTCAGGGACAATGGTAGACATACTGGTCAGGGAAAGTCTTGCCATAATGCTGTAAATATTCCTGGTCTGCCTACCCCTGGGTCACAGATCGTGGATCCAGAGATGGAAGGGACCTTGGAGGCCATCCAATATACCCCCTTCATTTTCTAGCTTGACCAGGCTCCTTATATTTCCTAGGACTTATAGTTAATTTCAGCAAATACATATTTTGGTTTTTTTGCAAGTAGTGGTCACCTCACATGGGAGCCGTAGTGAAACCAGCTTGTGTTGTTGTTGTTGTTGCTGCTGCTGCTGCTGCTGCTCAGCTCTGTCTCAGCCAGTCAAGTGACAACATGGATTGAGTAACTCTCAAAAGAACCCTGGGGTTGGATGCTCTGGACAAAGAACTGCCAGATTCCAGTGGTGTGGAACAGCCCAACACGGATTCAGATCCTTCTCCAATAATATTCTAGAGTATATAATCCAAGCGAAGGTGATTTTTAGGAACCGACCTTCCTACATACACTTTATCAATGCATTTGAGCCTGGGCAAATAGTTTGCCCTCTATGGGCCTCAGTTTACCCATCTGTAAAATTAAATGATTCTGCTGGTCAGATCCTTGCAGTTCCAATTTTGGGGATTCTATGACTTCGAAACTAAAGAGCTCAAATAGAAGTCTTCTCAGTAAGATTCCCTTCTCTCTTTTTCCATCTGTTTGTGTGGGGAATCATTCCCAGATCAGTTCAAGGCTGCTGGGCTTGGCTCCCCCTCCACTAGGCATCTAACACGGTCAGTTTGCACAAATGACTTGGAATGAGCAGAGAAATGGTGTCTAGCTCTTTCGGACCACTGCAAATGCCTAAATCGGAATTATAAACCAAAATGGAGTGGAGGCCTTGCCGCCCACCCCCCACCCCCGCCGTCAAGCGACTCCTCAACCCCACAGGGAAACACAAGCTTAAGAAAGCTCGCCAAGTACTTTCAGTCCGTCCACCTGTCTGTCTGGGAACAGGAGAACCACTGAAGTGCGCTCACCAAAGCGCGCAGTGGCCCAACGCCACAGGGGACGCTGACAGCCCGGCCCAGAGCCGGCCGAGAGCCTCCCCAGACACGCTCTGCGCAGAGCGGCAACAGAAGGAGCCTCCCCCGGGACAGATACCCTCTCCTCCCCAGAGGTAGGGAAGAGGACAGCACCCCCGCGGGGCAATGCAACCCAGATGCATAGACTCACAGCAGTCATGTTCCAAGGCTGGCTGCTCCTCCATGCCCCTGGTGACGCTGCCGATGCCTGCCTCCGCTCCAGCCCCTCCAGTGCTCAGCTCCCTGGCCTTGCCAGCAGCGGGAGAGAAGAGGAGCCCGATGGACCGAAGGCGCACAGAATCAGCCGGACCGAGCCCCAACTGGGGACAATGGCGTGCGGGAACAGCTGGAGCTGGGCGCGCTCGCGTCGAGAACCCAGGAGGGCAGCTCCGCCAGTGCTGGGTACTGGGAGGGGCGAGGGCGCCTCAGCTGCATTCAAGGTGGAGGGGAAGAATGGCAGGCAGACGATTGGAGGTGGGAATGGGGAGTGGAGCAATGATAGGGCAGCCACAGTACTCTCCTACCTCCAAGCTCTGAGTCCAGACCCTAGGGAAGCCTGCCCATCCATCACCTGGAATCGAGCTCTACCAGTAACAGGCCTTCAGCAAAGGTGAAATTGACCACTGGGGGCTCGCCGCACTGCTCTGAGCCCCTTTTTGTCCTCGGTGTGGGCACTTCCCTTTGTTTCCTGCCTCATAAATTACAGGTTTCCAAGCTCTCCTCACCTGTTGAATTCTTTCACATCTTTTAGTTGCCTAACTCAAATGCCGCCTTTCCCAGGCAGGCTTTTCTGATCTCCCAGGCCAGTAAATGGCCTTTGCTCTTCTAGAACTCTTTGTTTTGCCTAATGCAAGTCAGATTGTATAATATGGTAGTCTGTGTCCCCTTTAGTAGATTGTAAACTCTAGGAGGGCAGAGACTGTCTTAAATAAATATTACATCTTTCTGAATCTGGATTCAAATTCAGCCTTCATCACTTACTAGCTGTGGGACCATGGTCAAGTCACTTAAACTCTTAAGATGCAGGTTCCTCATCCACAGGGCAGAGACAATAATGCCTATGGCACCTCTCTCACCAGGGCAACCAGGTGGTACAGTGGATAGAGTGCTGGACCTGGAGTCAGGAAGACTCATGTTCTTGAGTTCAAATCTGCCCTCAGACACTTACTAGCTGTGTGATACTGGGAAAGTCATTTAAGCCTGTTTGCCTCAGTTTCCTCATCTGTCAAAAGAGTTGGAGAAGGAAATGACAAACTCCACTCCAGTATCTTTGTCAAGAAAACCCCAAATGGGGGTTGGACACAACTGAACAACAAAGTGGGACTCAAATAATCCATAGAAAACTCTGATAAACCTCAAACTGCTACAGTATAGAAATGTCAGTTACAGTATTATCACCATCTTCCCTCAAACTTAGCATAGTGTGCTGAACGCAATAGACCCACAATTGTGAATATAACCTAACACTTTTACACAGAAAAGCAAAATAGCACTTAAGATTTGGGAGAGAGCTAACTGTACCAAACCAGACCACACAAAGAGGAAATTCCTTCTGAAGGCTGCACGATTTTGAAAATATTGAATCATATTTTACAAGATATCTCAGAAAGAAGACAATACCAAAAGATTGGACCCGTGATCTTACTGGTATTAGAAACTCCCTGATAACAAATCTCTCTCCTCTGAGGGAGGTCTGCACTTTCTCTGCAACTTCTGGTCTTGGAGAATTGCCTCACTGGGAGCACTGCAAGACTAAGTAATTTGCCCAGGGTCACACTGTGTGTTCTAGGGGTAGGACTTGAACCCAGATCCTTGTTGGGTGGTTCTGATGCTGACTTTATATTTTTTAAAAATGGAAAAAAATCATAGAGGATATTGGATGATCTTCTAGCTCTAAATGTAGTCTTCCCTGGTGGAATGGGCAGATGAAAACAATTCATTCCAATGACCATTGAGACAGCTCAAGCAAGTTCTATAGAGCACTTAGAACTTGGTCAGACATCAAATATGCCAAGGTCATCTACTATATTCCAGAGGCAGCACCAGTTATCTTGACTTTTGTCCTGCCACTAGACACAGACGACTATGGAAGAGAGTGGGGCCAATGACTTTGCACAACGCTGCTGCACTAAAATCCATTTTAGGCACAAGTCATATAACCATTTTACCATTTTTACCTACTTCAAAGTCCTATGGCAACAGGCAAGTGATGATGCAGCAGATTCAGATACACAGGGGGTGGTAGTCACAACTCTGTAAACAGGCAGCCCATGCCACGAGGTCATCTTCTTACTGGACTAAAGCAGCAGTGGGATTCAGCAGCCCCCTACACGCCTGAGCAACGTTTGTAAAGACCATACTGCTCAATTTCTAGTGTGAGGAAGGGGCTAGAAAAGGTGCTCTAAAAATTGTCTGCTTCACCCAGTCCTGGCCCGTTTGCCTCAACAGGTGGGGATCCTACTCTGCAGTCAAAACACACACAAATATGTACAAAAACTTTTGTGAAGATGATTCTACTCACCATCAGGACATGGAATGTATGCTTTCTTACGGACAGCACAACATCCAGTAGACTTGAAAGTTGAACAGCATTCATCGCCAGAGAACTCAGTGGGTATCACATCAAATAGCTGCCATGAGTGAAACAAGACTGGTAAATAAAGGCCAGCTTATGGAAGTCAGAGCTGGATGTATGTTTTTCTGGAGTGGTCAAAGTGAAGGGGACCACCATGAATTGGGCAAAGGTTTTGCAATCAAAACTAATCTAGTCAATAAGTTTGTATGCCTCCCCAAAGGAGTGAATGACAGACACATGACACTTTGAGGAAAGTGCCATGTCACCATCATCAGTGTGCATGCTCCCACTATGATGAACCCTGATAAGGTCAAAGAAAAATTTCATCAAGACCTGGAAATTCTCATCATCAATGTGCCAAATGAGGACAAGCTTATAATACTGAGTGACTTTAATGCCAGAGAAGGCACAGACCAGCAGACATGATGGCAAGAAGTCTTTGGGAGAAATGTAGTTGGAAATAGCAATAGTCACTTACTATTAAAGACTCGTGAGTCTCATGACCTCATCACCAACACTGTCTTTTGTTTACCTAAATGCAATAAAACTTTGTGGATGTACCTTTGCAGCAAACACTGGTATTTAATAAACTATGTTATTATAAGAAGAGACAGACAGGATGTTAGAGTGACAAGGTGATGTGTAACCACAGAGTGCTAGACTGACTATAGACTTATCTTCTCCAAGCTAAATATTTGCATTGAACAAAAGCAGTGGCCCTAATGCAAGACAACTACCAGAAAACATCATGTCAACAGATTAGAATGTTTCTCTGACTGTGAACAGTTGTTGCTGACTTGGAGGGAAAGCTGAACCAGCACAGGGTTGGCAACAATGGAGCAAAAAAGGAGCAGGCAGCTTTCAGAGATTCGGTGTACAGCACCTCATTTACTTATCTGAGCCAAAACACTCACAAACATCAAGACTGGTTTGACACAAATGAAAGGGAAATTCAGAAACTGCTAAATGAAAAATGAGAACTCCACAATGTTTACCAAAAGGATAGTTCCTCTGCCTCTAGGAAAGTAGAATTCAACTCAATCAAAAGTAAAGTACAAGGGCAGATTGGGGGAAGGGGTAATCAGAATACATGCTGTTTTGGGATGGAGGGAGGGGAGAGAAGGGGAGAAAATTTGGAACTCAAAATCTTGTGGAAGTAAATGTTGAAAACTAAAATTGTTTTAAATTTAGAAAAAGAGTAAAGTACAACCAAAACTTAGAGAGATACAGGAGTCTTGACTCAATAAAAAGGCAGGTGAGATTTAGTTTCGTGCTGATAGTAACAATCCAAAACACTTTCATGATGCCCTGAAGGCTATTTATGAGCCAAAGACCAATGATGCAGTTCAACTACTCAGTGCTGATGGAGCCACATTGACTAATGATAAGGACATGATCCTGGAGAAACGGGCTGAAAACTCCATGGTGTTCTTAAAAGACTGTCATCAACCAATGCTGAGCCATTGAAGGATACCTCAGATTAAAGTCAATTCCTCTCTAGACAAACTTCCAACCGAAGAAGAGGTTTTGGATTCCATTAGGTTCCTTTTGTGTGGCAAAGCACCTGGTGCTGATTCTATTCCAGGGAAGATTAACAAGGCAGGAGGTCCATTATTCATACAAAAGTTGACAGAAATTTTCTCAGTTATATGGCAAGAGGAAGTTATTGGCTAGGAGTACAAGGATGCCTCCATCGTCTATCTCTATAAAGGAAAGGGAAATAGGTTGTCCTGTGACAAACACGGCAGGGGGGTGGGGAGTGGGGGGTGGAGATCCTCTCTTTTACTTATTGCTAGCAAGATTCTTGCCAAAGTGCTCCTTAACAGGCTGATCCTTCACCTGGAAGATGGTCATCTACCTGAGAGCAAGTGTGGCTTCAGAAAGGGCTGAGGAATGATCAATATGGTGTTTGCTGCTTGACAAGTCTGAGAGAAATACCAAGAGCAGAACAGAGAGGTCTGTGTACCATATTCATAAATCTAATGAAGGTCTTTTTTTTTTTTTTTTTTTTTTTTTTGCTTTTTGGAGGGCAAGGTCACATGGCTAGTAAGTGTTAAGTGTCTGAGATCACATTTGAACTCAGGTCCTCCTGACTCCAGGGCCGGTTCTCTATCCACTGCACCACCTAGCCGCCTCTAAGGAAGGTCTTTAACACTGTTAATTGTGGAAAATTATGGATTTATGGTAAATTATGGTGAAATTTGGTTGCCTGGAAAAGTTTATCAGTATTGTAGATCAGTTTCATGGTGGCATGCTTGCATGGGTTCTGGATAGTGGACAAGGCTTTCATGATTTCCCATTCACCAATGGAGTGGAGCAGGGCTATGTGCTTTGCTCCCATCCTTTTTAGTATGATGTTTTACTTGATGTTGTCAGACTCCTTCCGTGAGGATGAAATTGGCATCAAGGTCAGCTACTGCACTGACAGGAAATCATTTCACTTGAAAAGGCCACAAGCCAAGGACTAAATTGGTGGGAGAGGCAATGCTCCACTTTTTATTTGCAGATGATTGTGCACTCAATGCAGCTACTGGGGCTGAGGTGCAACACAGTAGGGATTGAGTCTTTGCTGAGGCTAATTTTGGCCTAACAATTAACACCAAGAAAACAGAGGTTCTCTACCACCCAGTACCACATGATCCATATGTGGTACCACCAGTTACAGCAAATGGTGATATTTTGAATGTTGTGGGTAAGTTCACTTATCTTGGCAGTATACTATCCAGGAATGTACACATAGATGATGAGGTTGACAAACTTATTGTCAGAGCTAGTTCAGTGTTTGGGAGACTCCAAAGGAAAGTGTGGGAGAAAAGAGGTATTAGGCTGCCTATCAGACCAAAGGTCTACAGAGCCATTGTGCTAACCTCATTGTTGTATGCCTGTGAAACCTGGACAATATGCCTGTGGCATTCCAAGAAAGTGAATGGCTTCCATCTGAATTGTCTTAGAAAGATTCTGAAGATCACCTGGCAAGATAAGTGTAGAGCCAATGCAATATTCACAGCACCAGTGGTCACTATAAATGTACTAGTATAGTGCTCAATCACAAAATATAACAGACTCTCCATGTATAAGACAGAAGCAAAACATTTTTTTAGACACCAGAAAACCAAATCCCAAAACCAGTAAGCTGATTCCATCATAGTAGCAAAGAAGTTAATAGGCCATAACAGCACAGAGAGCCACAGCATCCTTTAGCCTTCCCATAAACCAACACAAGCCTAGTTGTCATAGCAGGTGGCAAACACCAACTTTTACTCACAAGCCTAACTGTCTCCCTTGAATGTGTCCTCTCCTCCCAACCCTGTCTAGCTGCTCTGACTCCCAGCTTCCTGCAGGCTCTGTTCTACCCTTCAACAAACTCCTCCTATCACAGACTCCATATGATTACATTCAGCCTATTAGGGGGCAGGGTATATTTTCAAAGCAGGGAAGGTCTTCAAATTCCTATTACCATTACAATAAGGTACTAGACACTAAGGTCCTTTCTCAAGCTAAACTGCCAAGTATTCAAATTCTACTGCAGAGAGCACAATTCCAATGGACTGGCCACATTATTCAAATGTCAAATGTACCTTTGGCCAATAGACTATTTTACCGAGAACTCATGCAAAGCAAGCACTTACATGGAGGTCAGAAGACGTGATATAAGGACGTTCTCAAGGTCTCTCTGAAGAACTTTGGAATCAGTTGTGAGATGTGGGAGATACTGGCATCAAAGAAGGTGCTGTGCTCTATGAGCAAAGCAATGAAACGTGAGATGCACAAATTTAGAGACATTTCCTTTCCAAATGTTGACGTGGACAATTTGTGCCCAACCTGTGGTAGAACCTTCCATGCTTGTATTGGTCTGATCAGCCACAGTCAGACACACTGTACCTTGACCCTGACATAGTGATGTCATTTTGATCCTCTTCAAACATAAAGGACAGGCTACCTGTTCTTACATCTCCTCCATACGGCATTTTTCATCTTCCTTTTTTGTCATCTTAGCCAGTCTGATGGGTATGAGGTGGCACCTCAGAGTTGTTTTAATTTTCATTTTTCTCTTTATTAGTGATTTAGAGCATTTTTTTCAAATGACTAGTGTTTGGGATGAAAAATATCCTTCATCCTTAATTTAATGAAAAGAAATAAACACAGAAATCTCTTAGGATAAGAACAGGACTTTATTCTCTTCCCCAAGAGAAGAGGGCGGTCTTCCCCATGACTCATCATGGAGAAGAGGC
>CM053589.1:92180174-92206676 GCA_028646515.1 Pseudochirops corinnae
AAAAAAGAAAACAATCAGAAAGAGGACAATTTCTTTCATTGTCTAACACAGTGCTGGGGACATAGTAAGTGCTTGTTGAATGATTCATTCCTTTAGGATTCCTCAAAGAGTTGGCAGGTTGGCTTTAGAGATACAGCTGATTACCAGGCTGCAATACTTTTCCCCTCCACACGGGGGAGCCGACGCAGCTAGCAGAGAAGTCATAAACAGCCTTCTGCATTGATTTGAAAGTCTTAATAAACTCTCTGTATTTCCAATATTCGTCAAGAAAGAGGAACTTTCCCAAAAGTCATAGTTGTAATGAAGCACGAGTTTAGCTCTAACTCAAAGAGGGAAATAGGAAGTCACTAAAGATGAACTCTCCCTACTTTATAGGTACTAAAGAGTTTCTAAATTGTTTCTGATAGTTTTCTAATGAATCCTCAGCATAGTGTGGGAGAGGCCATAACTCTCTGCTTGGCTCATCAGCCCGCAGAGGATGCACAAGGGTGACCATGGATAAAACACTCCTTCGAAGCCCCAAGCAGAGGCCCAGGAGTTTTGTCCAAGACTCACCAAGGCAGATGTCACAGAGGAACGCCTTGTTCAGGAGGACTAGGTGAGGTGCTGTTTTTGCCAACAAAAACCCCAAAGCATTTCTGAAGTCAAATCTGAGCGAGACACAGTTGGTTTACTCCATGTGGTTGTTCAATGTTTATAGAGTGCCTCCTGTGTACAGAGCCTTGTGGGAGAAGCAAAGAGACAGCGGCTCAGCCTCTTCCCTCCTGCAGCTTCCAGGCTAGGAGGGCTGATACATGTAAGTAAATCATTACAGAACAAAGTAGAATGTGATGTGTGTCACTAAAGTGCTTCAGAGAAAGGAAAGGCCACTTCTCTGAAAGGGGATAGAGTCCCTGACTTCACTTGGACTTGACCTCTCTGCAGATTTTGACACCGTCAACCACCTTCTCCTGGCTACCAACTCCCTTAACCTTCCTAACGTTGAGAGAAGTGTAATGGAGCCATACCTGTTTTATTTTCCTCAAAACTCATCCCTCTTCTAAACTTCCCCATTTCTATCAAGAGTACCCCTATCCTTCCAGTCACCCCAATTCACAGCCATGGTTCTTCACTCTCCCTCATCCCTCACATTCAATATTCTGACATGTCTTATCAATTCTCCCTTCACAACATTTCTCACATCTGTCCCCTTCTGTACACTTGAATAAACTACCTTAGTTGAGGCTCTCATCACCTTTCGCCCAGACTATGACAATAACCTTCTAACTGACATCTCTTTTTCCATTCTCTCTCCCCTCCAATCCATCCTTCACATAAAATCACTGAATTTAAGAGTCAAAAGGGACCCCAGTAGCCATCTGGTCCAACCTTCCAAAGCAGCCTATTCTACTTTCGGGCAGCTCTAATTACTAGGATTATTTTCTTGTTGTTTCATCATTTTTCAGTTGCCTCTGACTCTTCATGACCCCATTTGGGGTTTTCTTGGCAGATAAACCAGAGTGGTTTGCCATTTCCTTCTCCAGGTCATTTTCCAGATGAGGAAACTGAGGCAAACAGGGTTAAGCGACTTGTTCAGGGTTACACAGCTAGGAATGGTTTGAGGCAGGATTCGACCTCAGGAAGATGAGTCTTCCTGATTCCAAGCACTCTATCCACTGCACTTGATGTCTAGCTGTACAGAGAGGTTTAACTCCAGGCCATTCGAAAGCCGGCCTGTCTAGTCTACTGTCAACTGGAAATCTCCCATCACTGTTAATTCCTCTCTGCTGACCGGTGCTGGGAGTGATGCCCCAAGGCCACAAGATCTGGAGGGGAAATCTGTTTTGCACATTTCTCTGTAACTCAGAGAGTTGTTGTGAGGATTAAATGCGATAACATCTGTAAGGAGATTTGCAAACTTTGAAGCCCTAGATAAATGTCTGTTGTTATTATTGTATGAAGAACACAGGGAACTTTCAGGGCATTTCTAAGGGGCTGGTCTCTCCCTTCGGCGATCACCACTGACCTTGCTTCCACTTTACTGGTGCCGGAGCTCAGCAATAGACCGTCTTTCAGATTATCACCCGGCAGTACCTTCGGTTCCATTTTCTGAAAGCCTAAATTAGTTATACCCCATTCTCCCTCTACCTTCTGCCCTCTTTCCTTTTCTCCTCCTTCCTCCCCTAGATTTCCCCTCCCCATCTCTTCCCTCCTTCTTCTTCTTTCTTCCTCTCCCTCAGCTATTCCTCCCTCTTCCCCCATCCTTCCTTCCTTTTGCCCCCAAACCTTCTTCCTCCCTTCTCACCATTCTTTCTCTCTACCTCTTTCCTCCCCCCTCTCCACCTGTCCTCCCTCTCATCCATTCCTCCCTCCCTTTTTGCCTTCCTCCGCCAATTCCTTCCCTCTTTATTGATCTCTTTTCTTCCCACTCCTTTCTTCCCTCCCCAGAATTGCAGAATCTCAGAGGTAGAAGGGACCTCAGGAGTCATCTAGTCCAACCTTTACCCTTCTACCACTCTGGATTCTCTCCCTCCTTGCTTCCCTGTCTTTTTGCACTTCCCATTTCTCCTTCCCCTTTCCCCTTGCGCTCCTCCTTGTCACCCAGATGGCCAGAATGAGATTCAGAGCCTGAAGTCTGTGACTTGTACCAAGCAATGACAGTTTCTTTTGAGCTGGTCTCTGTGGAAAGGAGGAAGCTTACTTTGAAGGAGAGAAACATTTTAGGTGGAAATAAGAGGAGTATCAGATGTGAGGGACAAAAGGGCTTCCCTATTCCAAAATGCTCACCCTGCCCCCACTACTATTGGGGTGCTTAGGAGATCCATGCAATTTTCTGTCCCAGCAGAGAGTTGTGGTGTAAAGAATAGTAGACTGAAGCCAGGAGACCTCAGAGGCTAAATAATCATTCAGGTCCTATTCAGTTCTGAGTATAGGATCCTATGACTCAGAAGGAGGTGGGAGGAGGGGAGGGTGGTATTAAGAAAACTCAAGCCTTCTTTAGTCCTCCTGCAAAGAAACCCAGATAATCTCTGGTGACTGACAAATAGTCCCTTTCAGGGCATGAAGGTGGATACTCACATTAAACAGTTACCCCCTCCCTTCAGTTTGGGACCCCACATCATGAGACCACCCTTTGATAATTAGTGGAGGCTACCCTGAGCCTGGACTTTGCCTCTGACACCCATCCCAAACCCTCACTGAAGCCGCTCATGTAGATGCTTCCCCTCTTGTCTTTTGTGTAAAACGCATCTCCTTTGTGCTAGGCCTCAACTATCCTCTCTCAGGGATCAATGGGGTCTATCTTCAGTCAAAGGAGACAATTTTGGGGATACCGAGATCATCCTGCTTAAAATAGCTTCCTTGTCAATTATAAGGATGCCTGAAATTCTACCATTAGGGACACATTTCTTTGGGTTAGTATACTACAAACATTTATTAAGCACCTAATGATGTTTAGCAACTTAGGAAGAGGGAAGGAGAGAGAGAAAGAATGTCAATAATGCAAGGTCCCTATCCCCAAAGAAATTCCATTCTAGTAGGTGGATAAGATGTTAACCCAGATAAATAGAATATACTTGGTAAGGTTGGCTCTCTCCTTTAAAAGAGAGACAGCCCTGAGGGCATAACCAGATGAAGTTCTCTCAAATCATCCTTCCCTTAACGTGAATTAGTGCCTATGACACTTCTTTAGCTAAGAGCAGAGCACCCAGAGAATGAGTCCTGATGGGGGAATACAAAAGAGTCTTTTTGGAATGAGAAGGGAAGGGAAGGGAGGAGAGAGGCAGAATTTAGAACTGGAAAGAGAGTAGGTTTGGGTGGAGTGAGAGGAAGGAAAGGAACGACACATGCATTTATTAAGCACCTCCTACATGCTGGGCACTGTGCTAAGGACTTTGCAAATACTATCTCATTTGATTCTTACTACAGTCCTGGGAGATAGTTGCTACTGATCCCCTCTTTACATTTGAGGAAACTGAGACAGAAAGGTTAAGTGACTTTTCCAGGGTCATAGAGCTTGTGAATATCTGAGACTGGATTTGAACTCAGGTTTTCCTGACTTCAGGCCCAGCACCTCTCCACTGAACCACTTAGCTGCCATGTTTTTGGAGCCACAGCAGGAGAATGTGCCCTCAAAGAGGGAGGGCTTCAGGAGAAGGAGGTCATTGAGAGTTTTAAAAGATAGCTCAGGCCAGGCCTTGGGATTTGCAGGAAATCGTGTCCTCTTAGTCCTTTCCCTGGGGGATTGAAAAGAGAGCAGCTGTGGCCTGGGTCTCTGGACACTCTGCCTTATTATGACCTGGCTTCCTGGGGACAGCTGGAGCTGGTGGACTCTGGCTTATATGACGCTTCTGATAAGCTGTTCCGAATAGTATAAAGACAGTACTACAACAACTGACCTGACAGGAAGACTAAGTCCCCAAAACTGGGCATAGAGTAGAAAACTGAACCTGAACCGAGCAGCTGAAACCAAAAGAGAAAAAAGAACTCCACACAGAAAATGCCCAAGGGTGGGGAACTCAGTTTCAAAGAGAACAGAGGTTTCTGTGTTTTCTCCTTGCAGGATAAACCAAGGGTAACTGCAGGCAGTCTTGGCCACCTCTGTGGCCCCAGTCACTCTGAGGTCTGAGGCCCTCCCCACTCACACCCTGTAAGCCTCTTCAGAAATCCTGTCCCCTGTTCACACAGTTAGGAGGACAGGGTTGTATCAGCCAGCTAGTTAGTTGGGAGCTATCCTTTCCTGCATTCAGAGACCTTCAAACCCCACAAGCAAATAATGCTCATCATCATTTTTTTTGGAGGGGGGAAGACAAGGCAATTGGGGTTCAGTGACTTGCCCACAGTAACACAGCTAGTAAGTGTGCCAAGTGTCTGAGGCTAGATTTGAACTCAGGTCCTCCTGACTCCAGGGCCGGTGCTCTATTCACTGTGCTACCTAGCCGCCCTGAATCATTTTTTTTTTTTTAATGGACCTGCAATTTTATCAGCATAGAGAACTCCTTTTGACGAATTTCCCCTACCTATAGACTGGCACTTCCTCTCTATTTTAGTTTTAGAGATGCCTGGAGAATGAGATAGGTTAAGTGACTTGCCCAGGGTCATATAGCCAGTATATATCACAGACAGGATTTGAACCCATACCTTCTCAATTCCAAGGTTATCTCTTTATCCACTATAAGTTGCTGTCTATCTGAATAATAATACTATCAGCTAGGTGGCACAATGGATTAGCCTCATACGCTTGCAAACTATATGACTAAGCAAATCACTCCACTTCCATTTGCCTCAGTTTCCTCAACCGAAAAATGAAGATATTAACATCACCTACTTTGCAGGGATTGTTTTGAGGATCAAATGAGAGTTTTTTTGTAAAATAGTGTTTAGCACCATGCCTGGCATGGCATAGACACTATATAAATGTTCATTCCCTTCCTTTCCATCTTCATCATCGATTACCAGGGAAGAGAATCCACTAAGAAAGCTATTGCTGTTAATTTTAGAGAAACTAGCCGTCATCGTTTAAAAACCAATGTTTGACTAGCACAATGATAGAGACAAAGACTTTGAAATCTCCAGGTTGAGAGCAATGACCAGTGAAAGTAATCTTGCCAGAGGGTAAAACTTCCTAAAGAAGTTCTGGCAGCTAGGTGGTCCAGTGGACAGAGATGGACCTGGATTCAGGAAGACTTGAGTTCAAATTCAGTCCCAGATATTTACTAGCTCTGTGACCTTGAACAAATCACTTAACTTCTGTCTGCCTCAGTTTCTCCAACTGTAAAATGGAAATAATAAAAAAAAAAAAATAGCACCTACCTCATAGGGTTGATGTGAGAATCTAGTGAAACAATATTTGTAAACTATTAGCACAGTGCCTGGCACATGGTAGGCAATTCAAGGCAGCAGGGAGTAGTACAAAGCACACTGGACTTGGGTCAGGGTGGGATGATCTGCGTAACCTCGGCCAAATCACCGCTTCTCTGAGGCTCAGTTTCCTCATCTATAAAATGGTGATAATAATATTTGTGCCGCTTATCTCACAGGGTTATTGTGAGAGGGCTTTATAAATCATAGGGCACTAAATGAACATGGGAAGTTATTGTTATTACAATTAGATTCTGAATAAACTATGAGGAAATTGGCCTTCTTTGCTCTGTTCTGGGAAACTAGATTTAGAGCTGGAAAGGATTTTAATGACAATCTAGGCTCCCCCATTAGACGGTAAGCCCCTTGAGGACAGGGACTCTCTTTTCCCTCGTTTTGTATTCCCAGTGATTAGCACAGTATCTAGTATACAGTAAGTAACTAATAATATTGATCGAATGACTGATTGATAGTTCAGTGGTCCTCAGATGGCCTAGAGAGGTACTCTGTGAATTAGATGGAAGTTGCACTTACAATCATATGGATGTGGTAGAGTCGCCTTCTACTCCCTACTCTGCGCCATTCCTCTCAACAAAAACCAATATGGTGCCATGGGCACAAAAATGCTTGAAAATCATTATCTAGTGCAGCCCCTTCATTTTATGTGTGTTGCCCATGTAGGTTATGTATATTCATTGGTTGCCAAAATGTGGCTCAAGTGCAGATTGATAGATAACTCTGGAATCTTGTCCTCCCCCCTTCCAGCTCCAAATCCAGTGCTCTTCTCACTGAACTTCACCATGTCCTACATGAAGAAGGGAAAATAACTGACATTATGAACTAACCTTGCCACCCAAAGTACTACCCCGTGTTCTGAGAGGCCTCAGGTGATATCATTATTGACTAGGGGACACACCGGCCAATCTGCAAGAGAGAAATGTTATTTACAATTGCATGACCTTCGTTGCACGGCATCCTGATGTGGCACCTAGTTGTGGAGCAGGGTCTCCAAGGCTACAGCTGGCAGATCTTACAAATTTCAAGCACAGGCCTGACTATAGGCTACGGCTCTCACCTATGGGACAAGTCGAACCAGGATGCTAGAACCTTGGATTTCAAACTGGAAAGGACCTTTGGGGTCATCTGGTCCAACTCCTTCCCCATTCTACAGATGAGAAAACTGAGCCCCAAAGAGGTTATATGATTTGCTCGAGGTCATACATGAAGTGGCAAACCCAGAATTTGAATTCCAATCCTTGAGATCCAATACTGTTTCCTCTGTACCATCATGTCTATCCAGCTAAGCCCAGAGAAACTCATCACCTTTGCCACATCCTGGCCAGACCAGAGACACCATAGAAAAAAAATCTTCCCAACCATGACTCTGGTTTAGGGGCTGGCCAGATTGCTGTCCTTCTGCCAAGGCCCCACCCACAGAAGCCTCTGAGGAAACACTAAGCAAGAAGATAGTTATGCAATATCAAAAGGGCCCTAATTAATCCCACAGAGGAAGTCAGCTTTTTTGCTGTGAGCTGGCTAAACCACAGGTGCTAATGACATGTATACACAACCTTTTCCATGGAGACTCACTGTAGATTGGAGATAGCATCACAGCCTGTCTCTGGCCTTGGATATTTACTAGCTGTGAGACCCTGGGCAATGATGAACCCTGTTTGCCTTACTTTCCTCATCTGTAAGATGGGAATAATAATATAACAGCACTGATCTCTCAGGGTTGTTGTGAAGATCAAATGAGATAATTTTTGTAAGGCACCTAGCACAGTGCCCACCTCCCCCTCTTTCCCCAGACACTAATTGACACTAGACCACTGAAAATTCCTCCCCACCTTTATCCACGGGACTGTCCCTGGCTACTCTCTGGGTAAGCCACCATTGTTCTTCCTTCTCCTAAGCTCTCTTATGGTCGCCTTCCTGTACCACAGTGCTTCCCCAAAACACCTCTGCCGATTTCCTGTGGGATGAGCAGAAATGGGTGACTGGCTGAGTGACCCTATGTATGGGCTGAGTGGGATTTTGGGGGTGTTTTTTTTTTTAACCTAAATAGAACACCGGTTCCCAAGTTGCCCACACTTCCTGAAACTGAAAGACCAGGTGAACTCTGAGGCTTGCAAATCTGAGGCTCACAGATATCTAGGGCCTTTTAGGGGCCTTGCTATCCTTTGCTAAGACTATGGCAGTTCTCAAGTAGGTCTTGTTAAATGGGGCTGTGAGGTAGAAAGTATGTCTATTCATTTCACAAGAGGTTCTTAACTTGTAGAATTTTTTTCTAATGTTTTGATAACTTTATTTCAGCATAAATGGCTTCCTTTGTAATCCTATGTATTTTATTGTATGCACTTAATTTAAAACATGGTTCTGAAGAAACTGTGAGCTTTATCAGACTGCTGAAAGGGTCCATAATACATACATATAGTAATAGCTAACATTTATTTAGCAGCCACAGATACTGTGCTAAGTATGCTTTACAAATATTTTAGCCTCACAAAAACCATGGGAGGTAGGTCCTATTATTATTCCCATTCTACACTTGAAGAAACTAAGGCAAAGGTGAAGTGACTTGCCTCAGGTTGCCTTCAATACTCCAAAAAGCAGAATAAAAACATAGTTGGGAAACATTTAACAAAAATAAGTAAAAATACAAGAAAACATAGATAATGTTAATATGTGATTTTCTAAGTCAATATGTAGCACAGGGATCCTTCCATATGGTTTAGTGCTCTTCCCTGCCACCCGTTGAGTTTGATACCACTGCTCAACACTAACCCAAACCATTACTCACTTTTCTCCCTTCACCTCCCTCCCTCTCCAAAAAAAAATATCAAGGACCAACATTTGCTTTCAAATCTTTTGGTCCATCATGATCTTTGGGTGAAATTTGGCTGAAGGGTTAGAAACTACTAAGTAGGAACATTTGGGTATGGGAGAATGGGGGATACAGGAGAGGGTGGGAGATAGATAAACAGATAGATAAACACATACATACATACATACCTACATACATACACATACATATAATATATATTCACACACAGAGAGCTGACAAAAGGCCTGTCTTTCCTGGCAGGAGGTACGCTAAGTCCTCATTTTCCCCCAAAGAAGTTCCGTTGTAGTAAGATACTGTGGGTCTTTACTCTAGGGCTTGGTATTCATATCCCAGAAGGTCACAGGCAACAGCTGGTACTGAACACAAGACAAGGTGGCTGGGGCCTGAGAAACTGGCAAGCAGTGAGCTCAGGACAAGATGTGGGTCAGAGGACAGACTGGGAACAGGCAAGCCCAGTGTCCAAGGAATCTGGCAGGCAGTGTAATCCAGAAGCCATGCAGAGTCAGGAATTGGGAAGTCTGCAACTGTAGAAGGGTAATAGAGATCAGGAACCCAAGTAAAGACCCTAAACAAGGAGTATTTAGTATTGCCAAATGCAAGACAAGGATTTGATACCAGGCCAGAATTTTGCTCCAGCCAGGGAGCTTGGAGATGGTGAGATCACAGTCATGGCAAGGTCCTTAACCAATTTATTGCCTTTCGACTGAGAAAGGCAGAACCACTGCCTGAAACTCTGAACATCCAGGAATTTTACTCCAACAATCATGGGATATGTGAGTCTATGTTTTGTCTCCTCTAAATAAAATGCAAAGTCCTTGAAAACAAGAATTGTTTCATCTTGGTCTTTCTAGCCCCAGAACCTAGAATGATGCCTGGCATACAACACTTAATCAATGCAGATTGACCAAAGATTGACGGAGTTGGAGTAGTCCATGGCAGGAGGAAGGAGCTGTGGTTAGGGGACAAATGGATCTTGGCTGGGAGGACAGGGAAGAGTGGGGATGGTGAGGCCAGAAGGGAAGGGTTGCTTTGAGGCCAAGTACTCAATGAAAACCAACTTGAGGTTTCTGTCAACCAAATGAGGGGACTAGCCTGTTTCTTGGTACCATTCTAGCAATTGCCCAAAGCCAAAGACTGAGAGGCAACATGATAGAAGTGGATAGTGATGGATTCGGAGTCAGAAAGACCTGGGTTTGAATCCCACCTCTGACATTTATTCATAATGTGATCCTGGACTAATCACTTGACCTTTTTGATCTTAGGAATCCAACCATAAAGTGTGTCCTTCTGAATGAGGGAACTTTTTCTATGTAGGGGAGTTCTCCATATGGATGAAATTACAAGTCTGGATAAAACAAAAAGAAAAAATGAGGGACGAGAGGAAGAGAAGAAGAAAGAGGAGGAAGAGGAGAAAGAAGAGGAAGACTCCACTCCCCAGTCATCAGCAGTTTTGCTGGGGAGGACACAGTCCAGACTCCAAACTCTCTTTCCCCAGCTTCTTCTCCCTCCCCCAGCAAACACATGCTCTCCAGTTCTGGAACCACAACCAAACAGGTAATTCTATCATTGTTCCTGGGTAAGGTATGATGATCTGGTCCCCTTTGGCCCCACTCACCCCTTCTGTAACTTCTTGGATCAAAGTACCCTTCCCTGTTACCCCTCCTCTATGGTTATTGCCTCCGTACCATTTAGAATGTAATCTGGAAGGTATGGACTGCCTTTCCTCTTCTATCTCCAGCATATAGCACAGCATTTGGTAGTAAACACTTAATAGATGCATTTTTGCTTATTCATTCATTCCTTATGTATGCAAAATGCTTTATAAACTTTAAGACCTGCATAAAATATGACTTATTGTCTAACTAAGGCACCAATGGGCTCCTCAAAACCAGTTCCTATGGCTGAAAGGTATAGTTTTCCTTTCCCCAAGCATCATATCACCATCTCTGTCCCTTCTTTCCCTTCTTCCCACGAGATAGAAGAGATTTAGAGCTGAGACTAGAGTTCAGATAGTCCACCCTTCCCCCTATTTTACAGATTAAAAAAAAGGAATAATTTGCCCAAGGTCAAATAGGTATTAAGTGTCAGACACTGGATTTGAATCCAGGACCTCTGACTTCAGTTTTAGCACTTTTTCTACTAGACTACGCTCCTCTAAAAGGCCTACTCATAGCTGCTGGCCTGTCCACCTGAGGCTGGTCATCCAGATGGCTTCAGGAGAGTAAGCTGGTGCGTCCCTTACGTGAGCCAGTTGTCCACACAAGTATAAAGCTGGCAACGGGCATCCTGTCCGCCCAGGGTTGCTCATCAGCTGTTTGGTGGAGGAGTGAGCCAGGGAATGAAAAGGATCCTTCTCAGAAACTGGAGAACCAGATCGAAAAGCACTCAGCCTCTCAGCACTCGCAGGGGCTGCTTGTCCCTCACCCACCTTCAGTTATTGGGGTACTGAAGCAAGAAAAACTCCCCAGGCTTACTTGGAAGCCAGCTGTATCTCACTTTAAGGTATGCAAAGCACTTTACATATATAATCTCATTTTTAGGTACAGGCCCTGCCCTAGGTTCTCCTCCTCCTCTTCACAGATATGGACAGGTCTAAGATCATATCTGGAGGCAGGTAGGTGGCAAGGTGGATAGAGTGTCGGGCCTGGAGTCAGGAAGACTCACCATCCTGAGTTCAAATCTGACCTCAGACTTTTACTATCTGTGTGACCCTGGGCAAGTCACTTAATTTTATTTGCTTCAGTTCCATATCTGTAAAAGAAACTGGAAAAATGGCAAACCAATCCAGTATCTTCACCAAAAAAACCCCAAATGGGGTCACTAAGAATAGGACATGATTGAAAAAGATTATATCTAGCCATACCACCCGCAAGCCCCAGCTATACCTTTAGACAATCCATGGGGATATATCTATACTGTATAAATGTTAGCTAGTAGAAGTAGTAGTAGTAGTAGTAGTAGTCGTAGTCGTACTAGTAGTAGTAGTAATTTTAAGACTATTCCCAAAGTAAAAGTTAAATTGGGTGAGGAGTAGCCTGGTCTCTGAAGATTCAATACATTGTTCCAGGACAGATGAAGCAAGGGACATAGCAAGATGGCCAAGGTGATTGGCATAGGCAAACACAAGGGAATTGGGAGGTAAAGGGAAGGAAATAAGCCTTTTACAAGCACTTTGATCCTCACAACAACCCTTCAAGGGTTATTATTATTATCCCCTGTTATTATCCCCACTTTACAATTGAGGAAACTGAGGCAGACAGAGGTTAAGTGACTTTCCCAGGGCTACACAGCTGGTAACTATATGAGGTTGGGTTTGGACTCAGATCTGTCCTGACTCCAAGTCAAACTCTCTATCCACCGTGCCGAAAAACAAGCCTCTAGGCCTATATTGCCAGAATATTTAGCATATATTTTGCATATATTTTTATGTATATATGTTATCTTCCCTAATACTATATAAGTTCTCTGAGGGTGGTGATAGTTTCACTTTTTTCTTTTTGGATCCTCAGCACCTAATGCAATTTCTTGGAACATACTAGGTGTTTAATAAATGCATCTTGATTGATTGAAATAATCAACAATTCTGTGAAAGTTGGAGGGATGGTCTTTGTAAACTTTATCATCCATTGAAGCCTTTCCCCAGCGAGTACTCAGTGCCTCTGTACTGCTCCTGAGCTGTCCAGGGTACCCCATTCAGTGTTACCACCAGTTTGCCCTACCTGAGCAATGCCTCATGACCTAAGCTGGTGGCTTTACCTGTCCTATCTAGATCCCCACAAAAATAAAAAAGTACATCCTCTATGAGTTTTCTCTAGTGGCCGCCAATGGGCCAATAAGATCTTGTTAATACAAACTCCTAGAGGTCCGGGGTTGAGTCCTTATAATCTATGTCCCCAAAGCCTTGCCCAGTACCAGGGAAATATCAAGAATTTAAATATTCACTAACTTGGATTGAACAGGAACCTCCTTAGCTTATCCCTATCATAGATAAAATAGGGAAGAAAGATACCTTAGGAATAATTTGGTACAGGCTCTGAATTTAAAGGATCCTATACATATAGAAGTACATTAGAAACCTTTTCAGCTCAACTGAAATTAAGAAATGTTTCTCCAATCTGAAGTTCTTTCCAGACTTACCTGAAGGAAAGTAACTTCCTCAGTACTTAATCAAACTTCTCAGGGTACAACACCCTCCACTAAAATCCTCCCTTCTCCCAGTCCCATCACATTTCTCTTGGCCAAAAACAAAAGCCATAACCCTGGGAAATCAATTAAGAGTGCTAAGCGAATTTAGACAGGGAGATAACTCAGACCCAGTTAAAGTCCTCACCTTCTCCTTTGCTTGCCCCAGAAGGAACTACGTTATAGTTTGGACTCCCCTAAAGGCAACTATACCCTTTTCCCCCAGGTCTTGGAGAGAGCAGGGGATTGGTCAGAGGAAGGTGGTCCTTTGGATTACTTCAGGTCACTTTTGATCGATTTGGGGGGAGGCCTTGAGGGGAGAGATCAAAGAGGGATTGGGTAGGGGATGACTGCCAGAAAGATGAAATACCTCTTGTTTTATTAGAGAAAGGAGAATGTTAACCCTAAACTATGAAACTAGATTCTACCATATTGTGAAATTTGCCTTATTCAAGATTCCTATAAAGTTGGTTTTTTTTTTCCTAATGAAGCTTCATTAAATGTAGGTTTGACCTTATCACCCACCCATACCCCATTCAATAAACTCCAATGGCTCCCTATTACCTCCAGGATCAAAGCCTCTGTTTGATTTGGGGAGCCCTTCCTGACATGGTAAGGAAGCTAGGTGGTGCCAGACACTGACTGGCTATGTGACCCTGGACAAGTCACTTAACCATTTGCCTCAGTTTCCTCATCTGTAAAGTGAACTGGAGAAAGAAACGGCAAATCACTCCCATATCTTTGTCAAAAAAAACTCTAGATGGGGTCATAGAGAGTCAAACATGACTGAAAGTAACTGAAAAACAACAAAATGTGGCTCCTTATGACCTTTCCAGGCTTCTTACACCTGCTCTCCTCCACATATCCTGCATCCTCAAACAAGATACTACATCACAACTTCAAGCATTTGCAGTGACTACCTCTTATACCTATAATTCTCCATCTCTGCCTCCCAGCTTCCCTGGCCTCCTTGGTATCAGTTAGGGGCAGCTAGATGGCCCAGTGAATGTAATGGTCGGCCTGGAGATAGGAAGACCTGCGTTCAAATCAGGCCTCTGACACTCTCTAGCTGGATGGTCCTAGGGAAGTCACTTAACCTATATCTGACTCAGTTCCTGCAACTGTAAAATGGGGATAAAAATACCACCTATCTCCCAGGGTTGTTGTGAGGATGTAACATATTTAACACATACAGTAGATACTTCATAAATGCTTCTTTTCCTTCCTTCCCAAAGTTCTTTCTGCAAGAAGCTTTTCCTAATCCTTAATCTTAGTACCTCCCCTCTGAGATTATTCCCAATTTATTCTGCCTATATCTTGTTGTTTACATGTTGTCTTCCCCCTTAGACTAGGAATTCCTTGAGAGCAAGAATTATTATTTTTGCCTTTCTTTGTATCTCATTGCTCTGTACAACACCTCTCACACAGTAGGAGCTTAATAAATGCTCATTGAGAGTGAAAAATCATTCCACAGTGGCTCTTGCAAACCTTTTCATCTCACCTTAAATCTTCCATGGTTCCTCCTCTCTTCACCTCTCAATAGAGATCCTTGATTCATTTCACAGAAAAATGTGAGGTCAATCCTCCTTTCTCTTCCTCATCTCCTATCACTCAGGTGCCTTCTGCCCCTCTCTCCTTCAGTCTTGTCTCATGTGATAAAGTGGCTTTATTCCTTACCAAAACTAAGCCCTCTATTTTTCAATGGTCCTATTCTATCTCATCTTCTCCAACAGATTGCCCTTTGTGATCCTATTTTCTCACTTATTTTCAATCTCTCCCTCTCTACTGGCTCATTCCCTACTACATACAAACATGCCCATGTCTCCCCAGTCCTCAAAAAACAAAAAACCCTCCCTAGATCCTTCCATCCCTGCTTACAATTGCCCTATATTCCTTCTGCCCTTTATAGTTTAAATCTTTGAAAAGGCCAAAGGCCTACAATAGGAGCATCCTCTAACCAAACCCCTTACAATCTTTCATCCAGTGAAACTCCTTTCTTCAAAGTAACTAATGATCTCCTAGTGCCAAAATCAATGCCTTTTCTAATTCTCCTTCCCTTTGACTTCCCTGATGCTGTTGATCACCACCTCTTCCCTGATATTCTCTTCTCTCTAGGTTTTCAGGATTCCATTCTCTCTTGGTTTTCCTTCTACCTACCTAACTGCTCCTTCTCTGTCTTCTTTGCTAGATCCTCCTCCAGATGTCCTTCAGGGTTCTGTCCTGGCCCTCTTCTCTTCTCCCTCTATTCTACTTCATTGATCTCATCAGCTTTCTTGGATTTCATTATCGTCTCTGTACTGATGATTCTCAAATCTACCTTTCCTGACCAATTTCTCTGCTGACCTCCAGTCTTGCATCTCCAACAGCCTTTCAGACATCTCAAACTGGATGTCCAAGTCGACATCTTAAAATCAGCATGTCCAAAAGAGAACTCATTCTTTCTCCCTAATCTCTCCCCACCTCCTCCTTTCCCTATTGCTAGAGAGGGCAGGCTTCCTACCTAGGAGCCATCCTGGATTCTTCACTATCTCATTTCCTCAAATCCAATCTGCTGCCATGCTCTGCCAATTTCGCCTTTGCTAACACCTCTTAAATACACCCCCTTCTCTCCTCTGACCCTTGCCATCACTCTAGTGCAGCCTTCTTCACCTCACACTGCAATACTGCAATAGCCCAAAGGAGAATCTGCCTGCCTCAAGTCTCTCCTCACTACACTCCTTCCTCCATTCGCTCAAGTGATTTTCCTGAAGCACAAGTCCAGGCATGTCATCCCATTGCTCAATAAACTCCCAGTGGTTTCCTAGCTCCTCCAAGAGCAAATGCAAAATGCTCTGCCCTTCATAATCCAGCTCCTCTCCCCCCTTCCCAGTCTTCTCACACCTTATTCCCCAACTCACACTCTTCCATCCAGTGCTGCTGGCCTCCTGGCTATTCTACAAACAAGATGCGCCATCTCTCAGCTCTGGGCATTCTCTCTTCACCGTCTCCATGCCTGGAACATCCCCCCTCCATTCCTCCACTCTGACTAGTCCCTTGGCTCCCTTTGAGTCAACTAGAAGTTGGCCTCCTCCAGGAAGCCTTCCCCAACCCCTCTTAATGCCAACGCTTTCTCTCTCTCCGTTATTTTCTAACTGTCCCATATGTAGATTGCTTTGCATATACATTTGCATGTTGTAATCCCCCATGAGATTGTACACTCCTTGAGGGCAGGGATCATCTTTGGCCTTTTTTGTATCCCCAGAGCTTAGCACGGTGCATGGCACATATTAGGAGCTTAATGGTTATTGACTGATTAGTTGCTAGTCACTGTGCTGGGGATACAAATAATGATTTGTTGTTCAGTCATTTCAGTCATGTCTGACTCTTCATGACCCTAGCTGGGGTTTTCTTGGCAGATACTGGAGTGGTTTGCCATTTCCTTCTCCAGTTCATGTTACAGATGAGGAAATTGAGGCAGACAGGGTTAAGTGACTTGCCCAAAGTCACGCAGCTAAGTGTCTAATATGTCTGAGGCCAGACCCGAACTCAGCTCTTCCTGACTCCAGGTCCAGCACTCTATTCCCCTTGCCTTAAGGTTTGCAAAGCACTTTACTCATTCCTACAAGTGTCACTTCAAAATGTCTTGTGTTCAAGAATGAGGGCATGCCAAGTTTGGACATAGCTATGCAGAACTATACTTATGTTAGAATAACAATAAATATTATTTTTAGGAGATTTGCGCCTATAATAACAAAGTGTAGCACTAATATTTTTCTTTGATAAAGACCATCAATACAACCTCATCTAACATTTGACTGACGTCGAAACAGAAACTCAGAGAAGTAGAGACTTGTCCAAGATTGAAGAGTTAATTAGTGGCAAAGCTGGGATTAGATGCCTGGTCTCCTGACTCCCAGTCCACTGCAGTGGGCTGCTCCTCTTGTATAGACTTGTTTAGCTAAGGAAACCACTGCCTCCAGTCACTGCCCTCTAAACTGTCCCATTCCCCTCCTCCCATCCCCCAACCAAGGTCCTCCCTGCCATAGGGATCTCCTGTTAATTCCTATTATTCCTCCCTGAGTCCAGATTATAAATTTATTTCTATTTTCATGTGATCTTTGTTACCATACCTGATCATCTAAGCACTACAGGGGTTAAGAAAAACCTCTTACTGGGTAGGGTTGTTTCCTCCAGACAGGCATCTACTGTGGCTAAGAATGCAGGATTTATTTATTTATTTTTGTTTTGAGGGAGAAAAGCAGGGCAGTTGGGGTTAAGTGACTTGCCCAAGGTCACACAGCTAATGAGTTAAGTA
Source organism: Pseudochirops corinnae (assembly GCA_028646515.1). NCBI lineage: Eukaryota > Metazoa > Chordata > Mammalia > Diprotodontia > Pseudocheiridae > Pseudochirops > Pseudochirops corinnae. Next base: position 92,197,334 of record CM053589.1, read on the forward strand.
TCTGAGGCCAAATTTGAATTCAGGTCCTCCTGACTCCAGGGTGAGTGCTCTATCACTGTGCCGCCTAGCCACCCCTTTTTTTTTTTTCTTTAGAAGACTGGAGATATCTAACCTGAAGCAGAGATAGGGATGTAGTTTCTGGAATGTGATGAAGCACAGAGGGAACAGTCAGGGCAGCTGAGGTCTATCTAGTTCCCATTTCTTCCATTAACCCTATGACCCTGGACAAGTCATTTAACCTGAGTCTCCATTGACTTCATCTATAAATCAGGAAATGATAAAAGTGCTGAACTTGGAAGTCAGGAAGACCTGAATTCAAATTTTTCCTCAGGTTTTTATTAGCTGTGTGCCCCTCAGCAACTGACTTAACCTCTCTGATCCTCTAAAATGAGAGTACTAGTATCACCAACTACACAAGGAATGATGTTTATGAAGCACTCTGCAAAACTGAAGACACCATACCAGTGGGATTACTTATAATAGGGAGAGTAATAACATCTCACAAGGCAGGAGAAAGGACAAATACACCCGAGGTATGGTACCTCCCACTTCTGGGATCAAGGCTCTCAGGATCTTTGAATGCAACCCAAATGGAGCTATGATTGACCTTGGTCTTGACCTTCTCTGGACCAGCGGGAGACTCTACCTGACCCTTCTGGACCTAACACCTTCCTTGCTTCTTTTCTCAACTCTCATGCTGCCAACCCCTCCAGCTTCCCCAGGAGTCCCAGGAGATCCTGACGCAGACACATGCTCCCTAACAAAAACGCCTTTCCCCAGGGCAGGCCACCTGAGAAGACTGGCTTTGTCATCAGCTGAGGGCCAGGCCGGCTCCAAAGACTTTCCTTCTTTTCCTCTACCTCAAAGAGGAGATGATAAGAGACACAGCTGAGATTTCTGTTGCAAAGGAAGCCTGCAAATGTAAAACATATTTATCCGGGCATAGAAGGGGCCTGTTTATTGTTTTCTGTATGTGAAACTCCCGCAGCTAAATTCTAAGCTCTCAAAGGGAAAGGGAAAGAGTCTAGTCCTTTTTTTCTGTCTCTTCCTCCCCTCCCAGCCTAGGGGAAAAAATGATTTGGTAAACAAATCAGAGACAAACTTGAATGAGGAAGCAGTGGGGTCATAAACACAGCTCTGGAGGGGAACATAAGACACTTGAGGTCATAAGAATCAGAAACCCAGGAGGTTACCCCTTATTTTTCAGGAAAGGAAATGGAAATCCAGAGATTAAGTGATTTCATAAGATTATGGATTTAGCCCTGGAAAAAAACCTTCCAGGCCATTTTACTGATGAGGAAACTGAGCCCTATCTAGGTTAAGTGATTTCATACATTACAGGAAAGAGTTAGAAGCCAGCTAGCCCCATTTCTTTCATTTTACTAATAAAGGAACTGAGGCCCCCAGAGACTGCTATTTTAACACTCAGAGCTGGCAGGGATTTAGGGGTCATCTGGTCTAACCTCTCATTGTATTGATGATGGCCAAAAAGATGGAGTAACTTGGAAAATAATGGCAAAGCTGGGATTTGAACCCACATCTCCAGACTACAAATTCGATGTGCTTCCTATTGCATCATATTGTGTCCCTAACAAGCTGAGTGACTTTGGCTAAGTCACTTATTTTTCTAGAACTTGTTTCCTTATCTATAAAATGATGGTAGGGGGAAGGAAAGGAAAGCACTAATCAGGCAAAAGCCCCAAGCACTGTGCTAAGCCCTTCATCAAATATTATCTCATGTGGTTATCATTACCCCCTTGTGGGAGGGAGGTATTCTTTCTTTTTCTATTTATGACTCACCTTTATTTTTTTTCTTTTCTAAATTTATTTATTTTTTAAGTTTTCAATGTTTATTTCCACAAGATTTTTGGTTACAAATTTTCTCCCCCTCTTTCCCCTACCCCCCCACTCCAAGATGGCGAGCCTACTGAATACCCCTTCCCCCAATCTGTTCTCTTTTATATCCTCCCCTATACCTCCCTCATGGATTTCTATACCCCATTCCCTGTATATCTCAGGTCTTCCCGACTCTAGATCCAGCACTCAAACTGTTCCTAACAAAGCTGAATGACTTTGGACAAGTCCTCTGTTTCTGTTTCAGCCGTGTCTGACTCTTCAAGACCCCATGTGGGGTTTTCTTGGTAAAGATATTGGAGCGGTTTGCCATTTCCCTGTCCAGTTCATTTTACAGACGAGGAAACTGAAGCGAGCGGTTTGCCCAGGGTTACACAGCTAGTAAGTGTCTGAGGCTGGGTTTGAACTCAGGTCTCCCTTAACTCCATGCCCAACATTCTATCCACTGAACCATCTAGTTGCCCCAGGGATTTTACAATTGATTGAGCAATATTAGTGACTGAAAAGTGAGAAGCCACCCATCCTGGCCCACCCCAGCTCAGGAAATCCCCCAAGGTTTAGCTCCTGTGGTCATCCTATGCTTGTAGGGCCAAGTCTCATCCCCATTCCCATGGCCAGCAACTCACACAGAGCAGCTCTTCTCCCCGAGATGCTTATTGGAAACCCTACAAGACAGGACTTATGGTGAGATGCATGTTAAACAGATCTCAGCTCCAAGCCAACAGAGGGCTGCCGCCCAGGCCTGGGGCAGCCAGACCAATTTTCTTTCAGGCCCAGGGCCACTGGAGGATAAAGAGGTGATCTTAGTATTGCCTCATTGCTGCCAAATCATGTAAAGTGAGGGGGGCTGGACTAGATGGTCAATGAGGTCCCTTCCAGCTCTGATATTCTGTGCTGCTAAGATTCTGTGTCTACCAAAGGACTTGAAAGCCAGTGCTCTGACAGCATGCTGTGGGGCAGCCAAGACTTCTGTGGCCAGAGAAGAATCGAGAAAGGAAAAACTGGGGACAGTGTCTTCCTTGATCAGGGAAAAGTATTTCTTACTAGTCCGTTTAACCCTCTTTGAGGTCTCAACAGGGAGCAGCATTTGAATCCCCTTAGTTCTCATAGCACTTTGTAGGTACCTTTACAGCCATCATCTCATGCAACTGTTTAACACTTATTTACCAGAGATGCAAGAATTTAGAGCATGTAGTCCAGTGGTTCCCATGTATGTAGTTCAAAGGTACAAGGGGTTCATGCTAAAAATTCTCCAATGATGCATCAAGCAGTAAATAATTACAGAATATTATGAATAGCATATTAAATTACCGCAGGGGTTCATAATACATCTTTTGTTGTTGTTGCTAAAAGAGATTCCTGAGAAACAAAAAAAATGTTGGGAACCACAGATCTGGGCCCTCTCCCTTTATCTCCAGCCATCTCTAGTGCATAGAATGAAGGCAATGCAACTAGATGGCATTGTGGAGAGATTCGGGCCTGAAGTTAGGAAGACACATCTTCCTGAGTTCAAAATTGGCTTCAGACACTTAATAGCTGTGTGACCCTGGGCAAGTCACTTAACCCTGTTTGCCTCAGTTTCCTCATCTTCAAAATGAGCTGTAGAAGAAATGTATCTTTCCACTCCAGTATCTTTGCCAAGCAAAACCCACATGGGGTCACGAAGAGTCAAACACGACTGAAATGACTAATCTCAGGAAGATCCGAGTTTGGATCCTGCCTCGGACACTTAACCAGCTGTGGGACTAGAAATGATTTGATGTACTTCTTCTGAGCTCAGATTTCCTTGTGTGTAAGATAAGGATAATAATACCTTAGCAAAAAGTGTTCATGGGAAGAATCACCACCATAAAATAATGATGGAGGAATGTGGCAAAATTACAAAACTATTCTTGACTCCAGAAGAGATATGAGAAGTCAAACTCACTCTTTCTTCGCAGAGTGAGAGGGATCCGGGTGTGCACAACTGCATATCATGTCCAATTTTCTCAACGTATTGATTGGTTTGGCTTACTTTCCTCTCTTTAAAAAAAACCTCTTTCTTATAAGGGATGACTCTTAGAAAAATACAACCAGGAGGCAAAAGGAGATACACAGGGGAGATCCAAGCGATGTAAAAATAGGGTAATAACAATCTATTCAAAAGTATCTAAACTACCCTCCTTACATGATTGTTGGGAGATTCAAATGACATACTAAGCATGTGAAGTGTTTTGCAAAACTTTATAATAATATTTACAAAAATAAATTGTTTTATTATTATAGATGAATCTGAAGTTCAGAAAAATGGAGTGACCTGTCCAAGGTCACGCAACTAATGAATATTAGAACAAGGTGGTGAGTTAGGTCTTTAGAGCTAGGCTTTCTTTTCTCTCTTTTTTTCTCCCCTAAATAAAACTATTTAGGGAAAAATGAAAAGTCTTCAGATATGGCAGCTAGGAGAAATGGAAAGCCGCCAAGGGAATTTATGTGTTCTATTGTGTCCTTTCCTTCAATAGCATTTTTGCCTTCTTTCATTCAACACCAAATGGGTTGGTTTGGTGTTTTTGTAAAATACTAATAGGTATTCCTGAGTTGAAAACTCGAGGTAATATTCCCTCATTTAATGTCACTGGGCTTCAGTGTTCTCATCTATAAAATGAAAGGGTTGGACAAGTCCCTTTCAGCTCCATAGCTGTGATCCTATGAAATTATGGTTGCTTACAGAAAAGGTTTAATATGTCTTTTTTAGACTCTGAAAGTAGACTTCTCTGCATCCAAAAGGGTTACTCTGCTTAAAGCCAGGCATCAGCCCCTGGGAGACAACTGCCTTCCATTTCATATAAGGTTTACATCAAAAAAAACACACATCACCCCACTAAAGAAACTTGCAGATGTCTTAGACAGTAGATTGGTTCTACACTGGCAACTTCCAAAAAGGACACAAGAGGGGGAAAAAAACAGTCAAAGGTGATAAGGTCTTGAAAACATGTCTTATTAAAATAAAAGAATTCAAAATCTATAAAGCACAAGAGACAGAAAGGAATGAAAACTTCTCTGAGTGCTGAAGAGGGGAGGGACAGTCCCCTCTTAGATGAGGGGATGAGATGACCAAAACATCATGACCCAAGGCCCTGAGACCCATGGTGGCTCTGTGAGGTCTGTCTGTCCACTAAGTCAGGCTGTACCTCTGTAGAGGCTTCTGTCTGAACCAGGGGTAGTTTATCATGGTGAGGGCTGAAAGGTGCTGCCACCTGTGATTCCGGATTTGATATTCAACACTAGCAACTTGGTCCATCAAAGCATATAACTCACCTAAGGACCCCTGATGCAGAGCCCTAGGTTTTGGGACATGAATGACACCATTCTTGAGTGAAATCTGCATCTTGGGTTCTTGTGAAAATCTTGGATACTTACTCCTTGCTCCAGTTGGGAGGAGTGGGATGATTTTGCTTATTCTTCTTGTCTCATGTGCCACCATCTTCCCAGAATCCTTATCTAGGATGATACATTTGCTTGATGATGGGGGAACAGTTGGGGACTGGCTTGCACCACTGATTTTATATCTCCTATTCCCCAAAGATGGTTTCCCATCAGAGGGGCTACCTGTCTGTGCCAAGGTCAGAGAGATTAAAGGGGTAGGCACATCACAACAAGGCATTTTGGTCCCATAGACCATCTGTGGAGGGTTACCTTTGGAAGGAGACAAAGGTCCTTCCCAGAAAGAGCCAGCAGAAGTGGTTTCTTCATGCCCAGTCAAAGGTTTGCTTTTATTATGACTAATGCCATCCTTGCTCCCATTTTGCCCTGGGTGGGAAGGTCTTCCGAAGCAGTCTGCATTCCTGCAGGAGTCTTTGGAAGACTCCATCTTGTCTTTTCCAAGTGCACCATTCCAAATGATCGGCTTCAATGGTGAAATAGTGGTTACTTTCCAAAGATTCTTTTCTGGTGCGGAGTGTCTGCTAGGCAGTTTGGTGAGAGTGAGGCTGTGACTAGCTGGTGTACTTACCTGTGGCAGCTGGTGGATGCTGGCTGGCCCAGCTCCAAGCTCCAAGCTACGTGGTGAATTTATGTCTCGGGGAGAGTCAAGTAACACACAACTGTCTCTCCCCAGTTGCTCCATCTGACCACCTGCGTTTTTGAGCCCTCTGCCCGGAGAGGACTGATCGTCGTTCAGGGGATCATCATCCTTCAAAAGCTCCTGAATCTCTTCTTCAGTGTAACTGAAGGGACTGTCATCCTCTTCTCCATCTGAGAGTTCCAGTAAGGAGTCATCTAACTCATCTTCATCCTGTCCTGATGTAGCCCAAGAAGTGCCTGGAGCAGGGAAAAGATGTTCACCAGACCCTGAACCATCAAAACCAGGAGGGAATTCTAAGTAGCAGCTCCTATCCTTTGACATGATGAGTTAATCTCTCTTTCTAGTACAGAATCAAGGATAAAGGCGTCCTCTTGCTTTAAGCCAGGCCTATTGAGAAAATGCTGCATCCAGGAGCCCAGGGGCAGCTTTCCTAAGAGGTTTCCCGGTACATGGCTTCCCAGAGACCTCACGAAGACCACATAAACAGGCCTCACCTGGCCCCTAGCACCATTTTGTGGCACTCCTTTTCAATAATGCTCTCCCTACTAACCTGAGTACTTCATAGTCACAAGTGACCAGAGGAGAGAGCTTTCTCATGGATGATGTCACAATGCTGACTGTCCCACCTTCCCTCCTGCCCCTCCACCACCCCAGTCCCTAAAATTAGCAAGAATTATAAGCTTCTGGAGAGATTTTTGTGAGTATCTTGGTCCAACTAGAGATCTAAACTGAGGTCTGTTTAAAAAGAAAATAAATATATAGGCATACACTGAAATATAATTACACAAAATTACTATGTGCAAAAGCACTGACCTATTTGGGAGGAAACTTTTTTTTTCCAAAGAGCAAATAAATATGCTTATTTCATATAGATAGGTAGAGTATCCAAATCAGCAAGTGGAAATTCAGGAAAGTGGGCATGTTCAGATGGGAAAATGAACCAAGGGAATAGAATATTGGGTTTGGAGTTAGAGGATTCCAAATGTGATTAATAAGTCAGTCATTTATTAAGCACAATGTTTGTCGATCTGACCGAGGCCTTTGATATTTTCAATCGTGAGAGCTTATAGAAGATCAAGGCAAAATTTGGTAGCCTAGAAAAGTTCATCTGTATTTTTTTTTTGGAAGGCAGTTGCCCAAGGTCACATGGCTAGTTTTTATGTGTGTGTGTGTTAAGTGTCTGAGGCAGGATTTGAACTCAGGTCCTCCTGACTCCAGGGCTGGTACTCTATTCACTGCACTACCTAGCCACCCCAAGTTCATCAGTATTGTATACCATTTCCATGCTTGCATGGGTTCTGGATAATGTATAAGGGTCTCACACTTTCCCAGTCACCAATGGAGCGAAGCAAGGCTATGTGCTTGCTCCCAGGCTTTTTAGCATGATGTTTCCCTCGATGTTGTCAGACACCTTCAGCGAGTATGAAAATGATATTAAGGTCAGCTACTTCACCGACAGGAAATTATTTAACTTTAAAAGGCTGCAAGCCAAAACTAAAGGGAGAGTTGGTACATGACATTTTGTTCACAGATGATTGTACACTAAATTCTGGCCTCTGAGGTTGAGAGGAAACACAGTAGGGATTGATTCTTTGCTGCTTATGCTAATTTTGACCTAACAACATGAAGAAAACAGAGGTTCTCTACTACCCAGCACCACACCATCCATAATGCGGTATCACCAGTTACAACAAATGGCATTTTGAATGCTGTGGATAAATTCATTTATCCTGGCAGTATACTTTCCAGCAATGTACACATAGATGATGAGGTTGACACATGCATTACCAGGGCTAATTTAGTGTTTGAGAGACTTCAAAGGAAAATGTGGGAGAGAAGAGGTATTAGGCTACCTACCAAACCGAAGATCTACAGTCATTGTGCTGACCTCGTTGTTGTATACCTGTGAAAACTGGACAGTGTACCAGCACCATGCCAGAAAAGTGAATTGCTTCCTTTTGGATTATTTTAGGAAGATTCTGAAGATCACCTGGCAAGACAAGGTACCAGTCACTAAGGTCCTTTCTTGAGCTGAACTGCCAAGCATTCAAACTCTACTACAGAGAATAACTCCAATGGCTAGCCACAGTGTTCAAACACCACACATACCTTTTTACAAAGAACTCATACAAGGAAGGTGCTCCCAAGGAGGTCAGAAAAATCAATACAGGGACACTCTCAAGGTCTCTCTGAAGAACTTCATGGAAGACACTGGCACAGGACTGCCCAGGATGGCATGCCCTGATCAAAGAAGGCACTGTGCTCTATGAGCTAAGTGGAATTGTAGTAGCTCAAAAGAAATGTGAGATGCTTCACATTTAGAGATATCTCCACTCCAAATGTTCATGGGGACTATTTGTGCCCAACCTGTGGTAGAGCCCTCAGAGCTCATGTTAGTTTGATCAGCCACAGTCAGATACATTGTACCTTGAGCCCAACATAGTGATGTCATTTTAGTCCATTTTGAGCACAAAGGATAATGACCAACCAATTAATTAAGCATCTACTATGTGCCAGGAACTATGCCATGCTATGCTATGCTGGGGGAAAAAAAGACAGTCCCTGCCCTCAAGAAGCTTACAATCTAATGAGGGAAGAAAACACGCAAAAGAAAGCTATAAAAGGCTGGGGAAGGAGAAAGCATCACGCCATAGGACGTGATGGTCAGGGCCAGAGGAATGCAGCAGGGTAGGAAATGAAAATGTGGCTGGCTTGGATCTCTTCCTTGAATGAAGATTCTAGGAGGTAAGGAGAGGGAAAGTCCCCAGGTGGCAGAAGGTACTCTTGAGGTATAAGTTCCAGGACTAAATCAATGTTTCAGGAAGAAGATGTTCTTGGAGCGTGATGATAAAGGTGAGAGGATTTTAAGCCAGGTAGAAAATGAGGAGATGGCTGACTGGATGGTCTCCTTAAAGGCCACAAAAACAGGGCAAGCCCCAAGCTGGCTTTTTTCATTTTCATTTTCAAGACTAACTGTGCACCCCACCTTCCAAAAACTCCATGGTGTACCTTTACTACTCACTTTTCTGGGTAACCTTCAGCAAGTCATTACAGGCTGGGTGGCTTCTCACTTTTCAGTCACTAACATTGCTCAACCAATTGTCAAATCACTGGGGCAACTAGATGGTTTGGTGAATAGAATGTTGGGCATGGAGTTAGGGAGACCCGAGTTCAAACCCAGCCTCAGATACTTACTAGCTATGTAACCCTGAGCAAATCATTTAACCCTGTTTGCTTCAATTTCCTTGTCTATAAAATGAACTGGACAAGGAAATGGCAAACCACTCCAATATCTTTACCAAGAAAACCCAAGATGGGGTCTTGAAGAGTCAGACATGGCTGAAACAACTGAACAGCAAGAACTCTACCAACATCTTACAATTGAGGAAACAGAGGACTTTTCCAAAGTCATTCAGCTTTGTTAGTGAC
>CM053589.1:92207176-92279111 GCA_028646515.1 Pseudochirops corinnae
ATAAGTTGCTGTAGTCTTTTTGCCAATATTTTATTTAAAATTTTAGCATCTATATTCATGAGAGAAATTGGTCTATAATTTTCTTTTTCTGTTTTGTCTCTCCCTGCGCTCTCCCTTTCCTCTAACAGTAACAGCTACGGTGTCCACACGAATATGGCAATGGGAACATGTGCTGCCTAGCTAAGCCTGACACCGAAGCCAAGTTTCTGCCTGCCTTTCTTGTTTTGTATTTGAATGAAATAAAAACCACTAAGTGTTTACTGTGTGGAAAGCACTGTGCTAAGCACTGATAATACAAAAAGATAAAGCTGAGATACTCCCTGTAGTTACTCCCCTAGAAGAGAGACAACTAAACAGTGGTTAAGAGAGAAGGATCTTTCCAACTTTGGCAGTTACCATGTGAATGTGAGGGGTCCAGAGTCACTGAATCAGGTGCTGGTTGCCCAGTAGGAGGTGTTTCCTACAGCTACACCCTTTTCAGAGAAAAGGATCTCCACCAGGAGGAGGAATCATGCATGCCTAGCTGACCAGAAGTTATGGACCTTGGGCTGCTGATCACACAGTATAAATCTGAGGTGAATGTGAAATGTCTGTTAAATGGTCCCACTTGTCTCCTGGGAGTCTTTATCTACCAGAAAAGTATAATAGAGGTGATGGGTTATAGTTTACATTGTAAGTATGTATTATTATCTCTTTTGTGTTTTAAGCGTTTCTTTTGTGGTAGAGAAAATAAATAGCTAGCCTATACCTGATGTCTACCACTTTATGCACCGAAGACCAAGCTTAAAAAGGCCAAGGTCTCCCACTGCATCCGGGCCGTCTCCAGTTGTCCTCATCTATGTCTTGCCACTGGACCCAAATGGCTCTAGAGAAGACAGTGAGGCTGGTGACCTTGCATAGCCCTCCCTCACTTAAATCCAATTCAATTGCAAGTCAGGACATCACCTTCCTGAGGTCAAGGTCCTCTTTAAGAACAAGAACAAAGAACAATACACTGAGTACTCTTTCTAAAGGAAGCCCTTTCAGGGAAGACTCTAGACACGAGCAATAGAGAGGAATTTTCCTGAAATAACTCCACCTGAAGGTGAATGAGTCAGAAAATGTGAGAAAAAGCCTGAATTCTCTCCCTTTGTGATAGATCAGTCTCTCCCAGAACAGAACCCAGCCTGCATGAGTCCAGAGCAGGTGCCTCATGTGCTATCCCCAGATAAGAGGTAACATACTAAAATGAACATTTCTTAAGGTTATCTATTTTTTGCAATTCAATTTTATCTTACTTTTCATTCCAAATTTTCTCCATTGCTCTGCTCTTTCCTTCATCTAATGAGAAGGCAAGAAAAACAAAATCCATTACAAATACATATAGTCATGCAAAACAAATTTCTGCATTAGTGAGAGAGATATCTTTTAATTTGTACTCTTCCCCCCCCCCCAATAGCAAACAAACCCCTTTCTCCAAATTACAGCAAAACAGAAGTTAGAGAAGATACACATAGGAGAATATATACCAGACAATACAAAGTGAAGGAGCTCTCCAATTGAAAGATAATTAACTCAGTTCAACCAAGAGAAGGTCCCAGATCTCACTCAAGGGGAAACTCCCTGAAGTCTTTAGAGTAGCAACTCTTGAGTTCATCAGCTCTCTCTGGTGGTAGATAGCGTTTTTCATCACTAGTTTAAGGCTAACTTTTTCAAGGTTTATTTTTGTGCTTTACTCATTCAAATCTGCACAAGTAAAATTACTTTAAAGATAATATTATCCATTGGAGGAATAATCTACCTAGTCCATGGGCCGGCAGGGGTGGGTGAAACCATTTCAGGTACAGCTCTTGGAAAAGTCACTTTCTTCATTGACCCCCAGGTTTCTTCCTTCCCAACTCAATTCTCCATTTGCAGAGTTATCAGGCCTTTGTCTATCTTCCAACAGCTGTCATCTGCTAATCCATTTGGGATTAGAGCTGGCTTCTATTGGGAAATTCCCTGGAAGGTCTTCAATTCCTCTCTCATGTGACTTATTCATAGCAATCCTGGCAGGGGACTACAGTGTTGCTGTCCAGCAAATGCAGGATTAAGAGAGCCACAGATTTCTAATAGGGCATCTTAACTTTTTGGGGATCCTGGTCCCTTTGGTGAAGCCTATGTACCCCTACTCAAAATGATGTTTTTCAATGCATAAAATAAAATACAGGACTACAGAGGAAACCAATTACATTGAAATATAGCTATCAAAATATTTTCAAAAACACAAGTTTGTGGATCCCAGGTTAAGAACTCCTATTCCAGAGCAAGACAGAGCAGAAACTAAGACTTTAGCTGAGTGAGAATCAAACACAAAGAATTTGAGACTTAAGTTGTGTCAGAGAGAGATTTTAGAGATTGAGTACAACTTCCTTCTTTTACAATGAGGAAATTAAGGCATAGGGAGAAGTAACTTGTCTAAAGTTTTTTAGCTAGTTTGTAACAGAGATTGAAATTCTGACCATCAGACTCCAAGGCCCCAATGCAAAAGACAATTTCTGGACACCAGTATCATCCATAGGCAATTTGCCTTTGGTGTCCCTCCACCAGGGATATGCTAATAAATGTTTAACAACCAGCTTTCTGAAGGAGGGGAGGAATTGTGTACATGACACACTTTTAAGTTTAATTCACATTATTAATGTTTTCTTTATCATATTTGAAATCTAGACCATGAACAAAATAATAAAGCAAGCCCTGATTTGTAGCCTGTTCTAATTGCTAAGATATAAATGCTCAGTCTGAAAATTTAACCATTGACTCTCTTGAGCTGGTTCAGTTGGCTCCAACAGATCCCTGTGAGAGAAATGATAATTAATAACTAATAATTTGGGAAGATTCAGCATTCCCCCTTTTTCTATTTTCGAGACCTCAGTCTCTGAAGGTTACATTAGCCTTCTCTACCTAACCCCACCAACATTACAAGGAATCTCTAGTCTAAGGTTAATTCCATCCAAGTAAACTTGGGTGGAGATGGACTCATTCATCTAAATGGCCCAAGGTTGGGAGTGGTCTGGGTAATAGAGATAGAGATAGTTTATCATTCTCAGCCCCTCATTGTAATATTCATTCTATCATTAATTGTTAACCAATCAGGGTTGATTCCTACCCTGGGGAACACCTGCTTTTCTTTTTTCTTTATGTTTTCTGTTTTATTAGATATAAGGTTGTAAAGTTCAATTATTTCTAATTATTTAATATTTAGACAATTCTTTAAAATACCTTTAAATTTTATTTATTCCAGAATTTATTTATTTTTAGTTTTCAACATTCATTTCCACAAGATTTTGAGTTCCAAATTTTCTCCCTATCTCTCCCCTATCCCCACCCCAAGATGGCAAGTATACTGATTACTCCTTCCCCCAGTCTGCCCTCTCATATATCCCTCCTATCCCTCCTCTTCCCCCTATTCCCCCTACTTTCTTGTAGGGCAAGATGGATTTCTATACCCTATTGCCTGTATATCTTATTTCCCAGTTGCATGTAAAAAACAATTTTTTTAAACATTTGTTTTTAAAACTAAAAGTTCCAGATTCTTTCCCTTCTTCCCTCCTCACCCACCCCCACTGGGAAGATAAGCAAATCAATTAGGTTATACATGTGTTGTTATGCAAAACATTTCCATAGTAGTCATGTTGTGAAAGACTAACTATATTTCCCTCCATCCTATTCCTCCCCCCCATTTATTCTATTCTCTTCTTTGACTCTGTGCCTTTTAGAAAGTGTTTGCTTCTGACTGCTGCCTCCTCCAGTCTGCCCTCTCTTCTATCATCCCCTCCTATTATCCCCTCCCCCCTACTTTCCTGTAAGGTAAGATACCCGATGGAGTGGGAACACCTGCTCTTCAAAGGGTATATAAACTGTGATTCCCATTACTGTGATTGTCTTTGATCTAAGAGAGATGGCCAAATGACCATCCTTTATTAATAAACATGCTGGACTTATTAATAAAATGATTAAATTACCCACAAACTATGTCTCTCAAACCTTTTTAATCACCACACCTACCCTCCATGCCACTTGTGTGGTAAAGCTAGACTTCAATCCTTCCCACTTCCTTTCCCCAGTTTTCTTCCCACTTTGATCTTCATTCTTGCTATTTTATCCAATTTTCTGCTGGCCCCCGACTTCCCAACGAGGCTTGTCTTCCACACTCCAGACTTTTCTGTCTTCTCTTCCCCTCCTTCATTTAACTTTGCTGTCCTGTGACCCATCCTCTTGTTTTCAACGTCAATAACAGCAATATGGTGTAGCATAAAGAACTTGTCTAGCAGTAAGAAAATGAGTTTGATTGCTGGCTTTGACCCTTATTAGGATATGTGGCTTTGAATAATTCATTTCAATGAAGATGTAGCATGTACCTAGGAAGCACAAGGCATGAGGGTATCTGGGCATGGTAGGGTCATAGATTCGAGCTCGAATGGACCTCAGAGGTCATCTAGTTCAGACTCTTCAGATTACAGATAAGAAAATGAAGCTCTACAGAGGCAAGTGGCTTGTCCAATGTCACACAAGAAAGAAGTGGCAAAGTTAAGATCCGAACCCAGGTCCTTTGACACTACATGCAACACTCCACTTTATCAAATTGCCTCCCATCATAAAGACATAAAAGTGAAAAACAAATACTGCCTTCCCCATAGGAGTCTATAGTCTAATAGGAGGCTACGACATTTACGAAAATAAGATGGATAAGTCACTTACCCTCTGGGGCTAGTTTCCTCCTATATAAAATTAGGAGGTTAGTCTAAATTGTTACTGTTGTTAATTCGTTTTCAGTTCTGTCCTACTCTTCGTGAAACCTTTTTGGGTTTTTCTTGGCAAAGATATTGGAGGGGTTTGTCATTTCCTTCTCCAGCTCATTTTACAGATGAAGAAACTGAGGCAAGCAAGGTAAAGTGACTTGCCCAGGGTCACACAGCCAGTAAGTGTCTGAGGTCACATTTGAACTCAGATCTTCCTGAATCCAGGCCTGGCACTCTATCCACATCACCACCTAGCTGCAGTCTGGTCTAGATTAGGGGGTTCTGAACCCTTAGAAGTCCTTGGATAAAATTCAGGGGTTCCATGTACTTGGATGGGAACAAAATTACACTTTTATTAGCACTAACTTCTAACTAGAATTTAGCATTTCCTTCAATTATGAATTTTTTAAAAACCATAACTTGAAATATCTCTCCCACTGCCTCACCCAGTGAATCCTACTGTTAAGATATGGACAAAGAAAGAGGTATTTTAAGCCTGGGGTCCTGGGGAGGCATCCCAAAGTCACATTGTGTAGACAATCATATATTCTGCCTAATTGTGAGGGTGGCTCTGACCAAAACATGACGAGAGTTTGGAAACATGTTGAAAGAACCCCAGGAAATTGGGCTGAAAGAATCTCCTCCCACCCTCCCAGCAGATGTGAATTTTCTTTCTCTTTACATGTGATTCATTTACTTTGTCTAAGCAACCATTTGTAGGCTTCGGGAGCTTGAAGCCACTGGGAGAATTTGATAGCAAATTCAATGACCAAATCCTGAAAAATAAGAGAATATAGAGGTTTCATGGCCTGTCGGCTCTGGTCAACATTAAACATTTCTGAGGGCTTCTCATAAATTAAGATATTGGACAAATCAGTGTTGTAGAAAAGCACATTAATACACTGTTGGTGGAGTTGTGAACTGGTCCAATCATTCTGAAAAACAATTTTGCTCAGAAAGTGACTAAAATATCTATACTCTTTGACCCAGAGATCCCTCTGCTGGTCATAGACCCCTAAGTAGGTCAAAGCTGGAAAGAAAGGTCTAATATACACCAAAATATTTGTAACATCAGTTTTTGTAGTATCAAAGAACTGGGGGAAAAAAAGATGCCCATTGATTGAGGAATGGTTGGTTAAATAAACTGTGGTAACGGTTGTGATGTAACATTGCTATGCCCTAAGGAATGATGAACCCGAAGAATGCTGAAAAGCATGGGAAAACATATGAACTGATGCAAAGTTAAGGAAGCAGAAGCTGGAAGACAATGACAATGACTACAACAATATAACCAGAAAGAACCACTACAAAGATAGAAACTGAGTGCTGTTGATTTGGGTATCAAAGTTTAAGCAGAAGAAGAGAAGGAAGATTCTGAATGTGAAATGTTACATATAATACTGGATTTGATTAGTTTTGCTGAATTATTTAGTTTGATTTTTCCCTCTTTTTTTCCTTTTTGGTTTTAAAAGATGACGCTCTGAGGGGAGGAGGGGGGCATATTCACTAATGAAAGTGATATAAAACAAAAGTTATCAACAGAATTTTTAAAAAGAAATTACAGTAACCTTGTCTAAATCTCAGATTCATTTATGTTTGTACACCGCTTCCTACTTTCCAAAGTCCTCTTCCATCCATTATTATTGGGTCCTCAAAACCACTTTGGGATCATCAGCAGGACTAGATAGGGCAAGAATTCTTATTTGGATCATACAGTTGACTGACAACAGAGCCAGATCTATTGACTCTCACCCCAAGTTGGTTCCACTGTCCCTAGGAAGAAAAACATATTTCATATAAAAACGGGGCAAGCAAGAAGAGATCTTGGCCAGCTAGCCAACACTGCCATCTCTGTAGGGAGTCTTGCAGTCTTACTGTTTCTAGCTTCCCAGTGGATGCTAAATAAATATACCACAAACATCACCTAATAAGTAAACAGTAGTGCTCTGGTTCCTTTGACAACCCTATTAGGTCCAGGGATATAAAAGTACTTGATCCTTAGGAATGGGTATCCCCCAGTAGCATTAATCTGACCAGTTCCCTCAACAGAATGCCAATGCCTCTCCTTCTGCATAGCACTTATAGGAATTCCTAGGGTGATGCCCCCAAAAGGTCCTCTATCCAAGCTAGTTAATGCCTACTGTAAGCCAAATTGAGCCCTATGTGGGTGCAAGGGAGGCAGAATAGACAATAACTTTGGGGTGTGATTTCAGAGGCATTGGTAAGAACCCCGATTTTTTTGAAGTATTTCTCTCATGAAAGTATACCTAATTCACCATATTTCTGCATAAAAGCATTGTCTCTAGAAGGGCTTTATTAATAATATTTTATATTCATATTAGCATGTTCTGGTTTACAAACCACTTAATATACATTATCCAATTTTATCCTTACTAAGAACCTACAAAGTTAGTACAGCTACATTATCTTCAACTACAAATTAAATTAGGTGAGGATCGAGAATGTTGTATGTTTACCAAGGTCATTCAGCTTATAAGTGGTAATGCCAAGAGTACTAATGTAGGTCTTCTGGTCCTGATTCCAGTGTTTCCTCAATTATACCACAGTGTAGATGGCAGGAAAATTGCAACCTGGGGAGGATAACATTGCATCCCTAATGCAGACAGGTGCTGAAGTGGGTAGAGACATTAGTGTCTGGCTATGTGACTCTGGGCACAACATCTTAGCCTTTTCTGCCTCAGTTTTTTTGTTTTTGTTTTTGTTTTGCTTTGTGGAGGGAGGACAGTAGGGCAATTGGGGTTAAGTGAGTAGCCTAAGGTCACATGGTGCTTCAGTTTTCTTAATTGTAACATGAGGATAACAGCCCTTACCTTTAAAATCAGGGCATATCCTGTCTCCCTCCCCGCCAACTCCCACCCAGGTATCCTCATAGACTGCTCTCTTTTTCTTCATAAGCTTTGACCAGTGAAGTGACCTCTTCTCATCAACATCACCACCTTCTTGGAATCTCTTACTTCCTTCAATGCTCGGTTCATGTGCTACTTTCTACAAGAAGACTTTTCTGCTCCCCTAGTTGTCAGTGTACCCTCCCTTCTTAAATGCTCAGAGATCAATTTATGTGGGGACAGTTAGGTGGTACAGTGGTTAGAGCACCAGACCTAGAGTCAGGAAGATCTGAGTTCAAATCTAACCTCAAGCACTTACTAGCTGTGTGACCCTGGGCAAGTCACTTAACCCTGTTTGCCTCAGTTTCTTCATCTGTAAAAATGAACTGAAGAAGGAAATGGCAAACCACTCCAGTATCTTTGCCAAGAAAACCCCAAATGGGGTCATGAAGAGTCAGACACAACTGAACATTCACAAAAATTCTCACTGTATCCTTGTTGCGTGTCCTTCCCATGTTAGGGCAAAACAAACCTCTTTTTGTTAACTGTTAGTGAATTGTAATCACCTCATTTCATATGAACCTAAACAGAGTCCTTCCCTAAAAAAGGAATAGGAACTGGACCCTTGATTTCACTGGTACAGAAAATTCCCAAGTAAGGAAGCATCCACTACTAATGCAGGTTGCTATTGCTACTTAACTGACTGGAGGACGAAGGAGAAGACATAAGAATTAGCTAGTAGCTGATAGTCCAGGTCAACTTTGACCTCAGAAGACTTGTACTCTGAATAGTCCTAGCCACAGGAAAGTATCACCCCCACCACCTCCAGACTGCAGGGATCTCACAAAGGAATCTGGCCAGAGCTCCTTGGTCTCTGCCTGCCTCCTACTGAACATGTGTACCTTGACATTTTCTTTCCTTTTGGCCCCAGAGGAGCTAAACCTGGGGAACACAATCCAGACCGGGCACACTTTCTACATGCTGCTAGCCACATGCCCACAAGAGTTTCCTGTGTAATTAGGGGAGTTAGATATGAAATTAGTCCCAAGCCACTCAACAGGTTTATCTACCCCTAGCTGATCCCCAGTAGGGCATTAGTTTGACAGAAAAAGCCCCAAAGTGGGAGTCAGGAATCTTGGTTCTCTACCTGGACAACCTTGTGACCCTGACTAAATCATTTCCCCTCAGGTTACTTAATGGGGATGACCAAGAGCCATAAAAATGCACAATTGCCTCTTCCTACTCCTTTGCGAAGGTAGGAGTCCACAGGTATGGAACATTGTACATTAGGCTGTGTGTGTGTGTATGTGTGTGTGTGTATACATTTTATGTATTGATGTTTTGCTGAAATTTTTTCCTCTTTTCTTTTTTCTTAAAAAAAATTATTTAAGGGGCAGCTAGGTGGCACAATAGAGCACTGGCCCTGGAGTCAAGAGGACCTGAGTTCAAATCCAGCCTCAGACACTTAACACAAAACTAGCCATGTGACCTTGGGCAAGTCACTTAACCCCAATTGCCCTACCTTCCCCCTCCAAAAAGCAAAAAAAAAAAATTTATTTAAGGGGCAGCTAGGTGGCACAGTGAATAGAGCACTGGTCCTGGAGTCAAGAGGACCTGAGTTCAAATTTGACATCAGACACTTGACATTTACTAGCTGTGTGACGTTGGGCACATCACTTAACCCCAATTGCTTTGCCTTCCCCCCTCCAAAACAAAAATTAAAAATTAAAAAAAAAATTTTTAATGTCTTTGTTGTACTTACACTAACCACCTCTAGACCTCTGATACAGTCTGAGTACAGAGTGAAACATAACTGCTTTCTCTTTATTTTCCTTGCTTCTTCTCCTCCCCATCACTACCACATGGCTAATGTGGAAATATGTCTTGTATGACTTCCTATGTATAATGTGTTTGTGCTATGTATAACATGTATGTGTATCATCGTATTTCTTGCCTTCTCAGTGGATGGGGAAGAGTTGGAAGAAGGGTGAGAATTTGGAATTAAAAATAAAAATTTTAGAAAATTTTTGAATTTAAATGAAAAATAAATTCTTTGTTACTGGCTCTCTGTGAAGGAGAGTGAAAAAAAACATGGGAAATCTAGGAGACATAGAAAAAATAGCAATGAAATCTATTTTTAATGGAAGGTAGAATTTTTATAAGGAGAAGCAATGGGACACAGCTAAGCTTCAGAGTTGCAAGACCTCGGTTCAGGTCCAGTTTCTGAGAGATACTGGCTATGTGACCCTGGAAAAATCACTTAATATCTCAGTGTCCCAGGCAAGTCTCTAATATTTTAAATTACAAAGCAGTTTCTAATCTGCGTTGATCAAAGGAGTTTCCTTATTAGGAGTTCTTCTATCATGAAAAAACAGGTTTAATTTTTTAAAAAAGTTCTTAGATTGTTCCTTTCCCCACCATGCTTACAACACATATTCCACTGCATCTCCTAAGGTAGCTGAGCTGAGCTGATCCAGAAGTCTCAGGATCCTAGCTCTGGTTCTTCAATCAACCTGCAGAGCCTGAGCCCAGGACTCAATTCACCCACCTTTGAAATGGGTGATTGGAGGTGGTGCTGAAGAAGTAGGAGAACTTTGTCAAGGTGCCAAGCTGGCCAGAAGGGAGAAAGGAAACCAATCCTCTAATCTCTCACTGTAGTTACTATCATAAGTAGGAGCAGGACCACATGACCCCAGCCTAAAGAGTCCCCTTTACTCAGGGAAACAGCCACATCCGATTTCAGTTGGTTAGTTGTCTTTTTTTTTTTTTTTTTAATGATTTCTCCAAATTCTGAAGCAGCTGCCACAGCTTTATTTCAGGCAGCCCAGCCGATGCTGGAAGGGAACGCCTCGCCGAACTTAAAGCAGGAGTATTCCTGTCGTCCTACGTCCTATTTCTCGGTCACCGATCCAGCACCAGCTGAATAGAACAGAAAAGAAACAGCTGCTCGGTGTTTGGGGCTTTTAAAAAACAGTTTGCAAAAAATGGAACAACTGGACTTCGCTTCCTGGATGTGGGTGGGAAGACACAAGGTTAGAACAAGACTCGGTCATGCTTGACCAAGCTTGCTTCCTTTTCTGAAGGTCGGATCGGAGCAGTGCTGGAGATACTAGGTTTCAGCAAAGCAACTAGATCTCTCAAGCTACATTTGTAGAGGAGATGTAAAGATTCAAGTGCTAGCTACTGGGTAGATTCGAGACTACTTGAATTTCAGGATGCAAACTACAGTCTTTGAGGGTTTGATTTTCCCACAGAAAGAGATTTCTGATGGAATGCCTTGGGGTGTCAGGCTTAACCCTTCATTTTTTGTTTGTTTGTTTGTTTGTTTTTTGGAGGGAGGAAAGGTAGGGCAATCGGGATTAAGTGACTTGCCCAAGGCCAAATAGCTAATTTTGTGTTAAGTGTCTGAGGACAGATTTGAACTCAGGTCCTCCTGACTGGTGCTCTATTCACTGTGCCACTTAGCTGTCCCTTGACCCTTCGGTTTCAATTATGTCCAACTCTTTGTGACCCCATTTGGGGCTTTCTTAGCAAAGATACTGGAGTGGTTTGCCATTTCCTTCTCCAGCGCATTTTACAGATGAGGAAACTGAATCCAACAGGATTAAGTGACTTGTCCAGGGTCACACAGCTACACCAGATTTGAACTCAGGAAGATGAGTGTTCCTGATTCCAGGACTAGAGTTCTATCCATTGCAGCCATAGAATCCCAGAGCTAAAGCTGGAAGGGACCTTCTAGTTCAGGAGTTCTTAACATTTTTGTGTCCCAGACCCCTTTGGCAACCTGATGAAGCCTACAGACTCCTTTTCAGACTAATGCTTTTAAATGCATAAAATATAATACATATGATTACAAGGGAAATACCTTCCCTAAGATCCTCCAGTTAGTACGGATCTGAAGCAAGATGTGACAGAACTTTCTGCCTCTAAGTCCAGTACACAATCCATCATACTACACTGTCATGACAATAGTGATAGAGTATTCAAAAATATTGATGCACTTTTAGTGTGCCTTAAGAGAAGTAATAAACAGCATCCCTATATTCTGCCTTGGGAAGATCACATCCTTGAGAATTGTGTTCAGGTTGGGGGGGGGGGAGGGTGGTTCATATTTTTAAATAATATTTATAAATTTATAAATATTTATAAATATCCAGAGGAGGGTAACCAGGATCAAACAATCAATCAATATTTATTAACCATCTCCCATGTACCAGGCATTGTGTTAAGTTCTGGGGAAACAAAAAGGCAAAAGACAATTCCTGCCCTCAAGGAACTTACAGTCTGAAGGAGGAGACTTGCAAAAAAAAAATAAACAAGTTACACATAGGATAAATAGGAACCAAAAGGTGAGGAGACTTGATATCATGCAATAGAATGATCAATGACAGAACTAGGAATGTTTGTTCAATGAAGGAAGTAGGAATGTTTATTCGTTGCCATTCTGATCAAAGAATTACTTTATAGAGCTAGGAAAAAAAACAATAAAAATTGAAATTCATCTGGAAGAATCTCAAGGGAAAAAATGAAAAAAGTCTGAGATCTTAATCTACAAAGCAGTAATCCTCAGAACAATCTGGAACAAGTTAAGAGGAAAATACAATAGATTAGCCACACAACATGTAAAAGCAAATGAACAAAGTGGTGTTGCATTTAAGAAACCCTCCAAATCCCAGGTTTTGGGGGAAGAACTCACCATTTAACAAAAACTGCTGGGAAAACTGGAAGAAGACTGGCAGAAACTAAGTATGGACCAATATCTCACACCAAAAACAAAGATAAGCCCCCCAAATACATAAAAGATGACATCAAAACATATTAGAAGAGCAATTATCTTTCAGATTTATGGATGGGGAATAATTAATGACAAAAAACAGAAAATCCCAGAAAATAAGATGGATAATTTTGATTACATAAAAGTAAAATGTTTTTGCACATAATTATTTGCATGTTGTCACCCCATGGTTGTTTGCATGGACATTCCAAGAAGACCCCTCACAGTGCATAGACCTGAGAGCAGGGACTGATTTTTGCCTTCCTTTATAGTTTCAGCCATTAGTAGTAACTAGAACAGAGTAAGTGCTTGTCAACTGACTGACACAAAACCAAGACAGCAAAAATAACAGAAGAGGTGGGGGTGGGGCAAGTGTTTAACAATTGGCTCTCAAAAAAATGTACATACAACACATTTAAGTTTCACCTGTATTACATTATTTATTTACCTTTAATTTAATTAAATTTTTAATCCATATAACATTTTCTCTATCACATTCTTAAGTTTAGACAATAAACAAAATGATACAAGCCCTGATTTGCAGCATTTGTCAATTTCTGAAGTATAATAAATACCATACTGAAAATTTAACAATCAGCTCTCCTGAGGGCCAGTTGGACTTAGCTCTAGCACATTCCTGGATGCGTCACTAGGGAAAAAAATCATTGCAGCAAATTTCTCTGATAACGGCTGTATTAATGAACTGTTGGTGGAGATGTGAATTGGTCCAGACATTCTGGAGAGCAATATGGAACTACATACGCCCCCAAAGTCACTAAACTATGCATACTCAGCAAAACCACCCCCAGGCCTATATCTCAAAAAGAATAAAGAAAGAAGTTAAGGACCCATATGCACAAAAATACTTAAAACAAGTCTTATTGTCATAGCAAAGAACTGGAAACAAAGGAGTGTCCATCAATTGGGGAATGGCTAAACAATTTGTGGTATATGAATATAACAGTATACAGTGCAATGATAAATGTTGAAAGGGAAAAATTCAGAGAAACCTGGGAAGACTTGCATGAACTGATGTAGAATGAAGTGAGCAAAACCAGAAGAACAATTTCTATAATAACAACAAACTGTAAAGATAACTCTGAAGACAAAAGAACTCTGATCAACACAATGATGAAACACGATGCCAGATGACCAATAGCATAAAACTTGCTATCCACCTTCCAACAGAGAAGTGATGGAGTCAGGATACAGAATAAGACATATAATTTGGAGGGCAAAGCCAATATGGGAATTTGTTTTGTTTGATTATATGTATTTGTTATAAGGATTTGGTTTGGGGGTTTTTTCAGTGAGGAAGCAGAGAGAAAATCAGTTTTATTAATTAAAAAATATAACTTTTAAAATGAAAAATAAATAAAATTTTAAATGTAAACTGGAGGATCTTTAAGGTGCGAAGAAAACTTTCCACACCTTGGAAAGAGCTTGAAGCTTGGAAAGTTCAATTACATATGAAGAAGCCAGAAAGAAATTAACTTTCCCCAGGGCACAGACTACTTCAACATCCTTTGTCCTAAGACCTAACAGGAGTCTGAAGACCAAAATTGAACACACGCCCCCAAAATAATAATAATAATAATAAGTAAAGGTGGAGTCCTTTTCTACTATGATGAGCCATCTTCGAACTAGGGAGGACTATTGAACAGGATAAGCTAGACTTCTTGCACCTCTAGCCTAGATATGGGGCTCTGAGGAAATCAAAGTGGAAAAGCTTCTTCCAATCCTTGGCTAACGGTCATGGTTAAAATGAAAGCTATGACACCAGATGAACTACAGGTTGCTGTATCTTCATCCAGTGACTGAGTGACCTGCTCCACTCTGTCCAGCAGCAGTTTGTCTAGTTCAGCATAGCCACAGCCAAACCCTGTGAGGAACCAGCATAATAGCCAAGTGACCCACTTGACCTAACCAGACAAGAGACCAGATCCTCATAGGAACAAGCGGAGAAATGCAGACTCAATGTCCTGTGCCAAGGAGCCAGTCCAACCCAGTAACTGAGTGACTCATCCATGAGCAGCACCAGTACCCTTCTTTATAGTGAACTTGGGATTATGTGGAGAAAGGATATCAAGGCTCTATATTGTGAGTCACTTTGGCCAGGTGTGTCCCCTACAAGTGTGCCTTTGTGCCATTTTACACAAGTTTAAGCTTGTATCCAGTCTTCCCTCCACGTATTCTCTGTGTATTCTTGGGAGAGTACACTCTAGGTTTTGGGAAATGACTTGTAACTACTATTCTTAATATTCCATTGAGTAAATGTTTTTGCTAAGGAACTCATTTAATTTACTGGCTGATTCTTAAGGGAAAGCATACCAGTTGGGGCTTATAAACTACAGGGATAGGAAGATAATCACCCACAAGATCACCCAACTTAGAATCCTGAAAGTTGTTATCAGCTACCCTGCTTAGGGTAAGGTGGAGTTCAGTAGTACCCCAAAGAGATTACTATGCAGACAACTTCTAAACCTGCACACCAGCCTTTACCTCCCTTCTGAGTTCCAGTCTTACATTACCAAGGTTTGTAATATATCTCAGCCTAGATGCTCCATAAACATCCCAAACTCAACATCTCTAAAACAGAACTTATTATCTTTCCCTCTAAACCCAACCCTTCTCCTAATTACCCTATCTCTGTCAAGAACCTCACTCTGACCTAGACCTTCACAATAGACTTCTAATTGGCCTCCCTTCTTCTGGTCTCTCTCATACCCAATCCATCCTCCATATAGTTGCCAAATTGATATCCTAAAGCAAAGACCAAATCATTGTTTTAAAAGACCCAGTGGTTCCTTGTTTGGTCTACAATAAAACGCAAATGTCTTTGTTTGGCAATTAAAACCTTCACAATTTGAACATAGGAGGCTGGACTCCATATTCCATAGCATGTTGTTGGGTAGTATGGTGCAATGGAAAGAGTCCTAGATTTGGAGTTAAAAGACCTGGGTTTGAGTTCTGATTGCCACTGACTAGCTTTGAGATTTTGGGCAGATCATTAACCTTCTCTGGGACTCAGTTTCCTCAACTGTAAGATGAGAGAGTTGAACTAAGGTCCTTTCCAACTTCAAAATTTGATGCTTCTATGATTCCTTTCCATTGCTGATGTTCTGTGGCAATAACAAAGTTGAGGGCTTACAATATGCATTTTATAACATATCAATATATTTGTTATATATTTATATGATACCTATTTATAAGAATAAAGCAGGGGAGGGTCAATGAGCAAGGTGAGAGAACTTTAATCCTTTCAGGTCTGTGAGTGAAGCCCTATAGCACCTAAGTGCTAGGAGATGGATGTTTCTGCTCTCCAAAGCCTTTTTTAGAGGACCCCAGACATCTGGAAATTAGCCCCTGGACTAGGCCCAAGGGAGGGTCTGTTCCAAGACCAGTGAGTCATCCCTGACCTTGGAGCCCCGAAGATTTTGTTTTTGTTTCCTTTTTTTTTTTTTTTTTTTTTGGTGGGAGGGAGTAAGGAACTGACAGGTGGGTAAGTTCATGGGGAGACACTTTCCAGCTGCTCCCACAAATCCCCAGTTATTTGTGAATGAATAAGTCCTTCAATGCAGGGAATTCTTCAGAGAGGTTGAGGTCAGATCCCATGGGGAGCCCAGTGGTTTGCATTTGTCTGGGTGTCCAGCCTCTGACTGGGATTTTCAAGTGTCTCCTGAAGTTGTAGGGAAGAGAAGCTAGTGACAGTTATGAGGCCCAGCAAGAGGAGAGAGAGGTTGCCATGTGATATTCCTATTTTCCTAGTACACTAATCAGACCTTCAGATGGCCCCCTGGTTTCCAGCCAGTAGTCACATACCTCCCACTTCCACAAACATACACTTCCACATAGGGTGTGTACATCCTCCTTCTACCTCCAAACCCCACAATATCACGACACACAAAATCAGATGCATTCATACACACTAGCAAGATGTGTTCACAAATACACACACTCACAAGCACACAAACACACACAGCTATAGGAATGCCCTTCCATTGCAGCTTCCTCTGCACACGGTAATTCCCAGTCCCTCCCTCCCTGGGGACTCTCTTCCTCCCCAGCCAACTCTAACCAACAAGCCTCCCTGCCTCCTGGGTGGTCCCTGTACTTGACTGACACTTCGATTAGACATTTCATTTGATTTCCAGCCTAGTTGAGGTGTGGGCAGTTATCAGAGCCGAAAAGTCCTTTCTGTTGTCAAAAGGATGGAATCAGGGGAGGCTTTCTCCATAGGCCCATGGACCAAAGGTGGGAAGGAAAAGCTATGAAAATGAAAACTGTGGAGTCAGACCTCAGGAAGGCAGCAGAATAGGGCACCCCAGGGAGACCACAGCCTCCTGGGTTGTGAAGGAATGGGCCTCATCCTTTTGGCACCACTTTCAATCACTGCTGCCTTCTTCCCCATACTCAATGCTCTCCCCACTCTCAGCTGTTTGGTCTTTTGGGGGGCCCCTAACCTTCTTTTTTCAGTCAGGCTTATACTCCTCCATTAATAATAGCAGCAATAACAGTATTGATGATATTATGTCATAACTGATATATAGTATTATAATAAGTTATTAATCAATCAAATGGTAACATCATTATAAGAATTAGCATTTCTCTAGCACTGTAATGTTTTCGAAGGGACTTTATACATGTTAATTCATAGATAGCTAGGTCTTACAGTGTGTAGAGTACAGGACCAATTCAGGTAAAGAAGACCTGGGTTCAATTCTTTCCTCAGATATCTACAAGCTGTATGACCTTGGGTAAGTCACTTAAACTTTGCCTGCCTCAGTTTCCTCATCTAGAAAATGATGATAATAACAGCACTTACCTCCCAGGGATGTTGTGAGAATTAAAGGAATTCATATTAAAAAGTGCCTGCTTTAGGTATCTCCAATCTGAAGGGAACCTTAAAGGTTATCAGGTCCAATCTACTTATTTTATAAGCCCTAAGAATTTAAGTGACTTGCTCAGAGTCACACAGGTAATAAGTGGCAATACTGAGGACTCCAAAGTCAACATTCCACTGCACCATTGGTCTGATAAATTAACCCACTGCCAGTGTGGTAAGGGCTAATAATGGCTTGATCATTGGATCATAGATTTATAATCTTTCCAAAGCTGAAAGAAAACTTGCAGACCATCCAGTTGAAATCACCGTATTTTGCAGATAAGGAAACTGAGTCTCAGGAAACTTATGTGATACCTACAGGTAGTAAAAGTCAGAGGCAAGATCTGCCTCTTTTTTTTTTGAGGGGGGAAGTCAGGGCAGTTGGGGTTAAGGGACTTGCCTAAGGTCACACAGCTACATGTTAAGTGTCTGAGGTCACATTTGAACTCCCGTCCTCCTGATTCCAGGGCTGGTGCTCTATTTACTGCACCACCTAGCTACCCCCAGAGGCAAGATCTAAACCCATGTCATCTGATTCCTTTGAGCAACTAAGTGGGGCCATAGTCAGGAAGACTAATATTCCTGAGTTCGAATATGACCTCAGACACTTATTAGCTATGTGACCCTGGGCAAGTCACTTAACTCTGTTTGTCTTAGTTCCTCATCTGTAAAATGAGCTGGAGAAGGAAAAGGCAAACTGTTCCAGTATCTTTGCCAAGAAAACCCCAAATAGGGTCACAAGAAGTTAGACATGACTGAAAAATGACTGAGCAACATCTGACTCCAGAACCTGTGATCTTTCTACTGTACTAGATAGCTGTTGCTGGTTTAACAAAGTCCTTCACTGCCTGGAAATTTCAGGGCAATGAATGCATCAGTAATTGGTACCTAGAAATGTTAAAAGACTTACCGGAAAGCCTCCAGGAAGTAGAGTAGGCCCTCTGTGGAAGGTTTATGGAAAAAAAAAAAACAACCAAGGACAAGAATAGCGTAGAAGGAGAAGGATGGGTGTATGGACTGTGGTCTGCATGGCTAGAGGGAGTACCCACATGAGTGAGACCACAGACCCCTTGAAGTATCTATGTAGTGTTCAATGCCTTAATCCAAAGGATGGGCTCTAATGGTATGATATCAGCTTCTCTGGCCAGAGTTCAGGGAGGGACAGAGGTTGGGGGCAGCGGTTCAGCCTTCCAGATATTACTGGCATTTTAACAGAGGGCCGGGGTAAGGTCCTTGGCCTCCCCACTGCCTTCCCCCCCACCCCCACCCCACCACTGGGGTGGCCACTTTCTTAGCCTCCAGTATAGCTTGTCATGAATGAAGTCTGCTTTTCCTATCTTTGATCAAAAGGCTGATTCTGGAGGGCCAAGGAGCTCAGTCCTCTCCTTCTGGGCTCAGTAATAATAACTAGTTTTTGTACAATGCTGTAAGATTTGTAACGTACTTTACAAATATTATTTCCTTTTATCCTCACAACAACCCTGTTATTATCTCCTCTTTTTTATAGATGAGGGTTCTAAAGCAAACAGAAGTTAAGTGACTTGTTCAAAAGCATCTAGCTAGTAAGTGTCTAAGGTCAAATTTGAACTCGGGTCTTCCTGACCTGTTGCTACCTAGCTGCCTCCAATCAATGATCACTTACTATTTATTCAACTTTGTGCTAGGTGCTGTGGGCTAATACAGAGAAAGATATAGCGCCCCTCCCTTTGAGGAGCTGAAAATTTTGTTGGTGGGCAGTGAGGGCTAGGGTAGTTTGGAAAGACTTCCTTGAAGAGATAACCCTTGAAAAACAGCATTTATATAGGCAAACTAGGGGCACATCACGAGCAAAGGCCCAAAATCATATCTGGCTGTCCTGGATGCTAAATCATATTTCTGTAGATAGCTCTTTGCAATGCTTTCCTCACAATAGCCCTATGAAGAAGGCAGTAAAATTACTGTCTCCATTTTATGGATGAGGAAACTAAGCAATTTGCCTAAAGTCCTACAGCGGGTTGAAGCAGTATTCAAACCACACCTCTGTGGGCCCCTGCTGAGTGCAGCCCTCTTTCTATTATGCCCTGATATATGGAGAGAGTGGGACCAGATCATGGAGGGTGCTGAGAGCCAAGCAGTGCACGCTGGTGGTACAATCCAACTACTTGTCTATAGGACAATTTAATGCTATTGCTTCTGTTTCTCCCACTGAGCCTGTTTCCAAGTTCTGCTCTCCATACCTCTATTCCTGAGTCTCCCTCCTCACCCCTACCCTCAAAGAGAGAATGTCCATAGCTGGACATGTTTCTAGACCTTTCTGGATTCTCACCCAGACATCTGCCCCACTTTCCATGGGTTCTGGGGTTGTTCCATTCCCATTGTCAGGACTTTACCTGACCACTGGGGATGCACTGATTCTGCTCCCCCTTCCCACCACTTCATGGAAAACTATCTTTTCTTTTAGATCAACAGGAAACAAAAGTATTTTTCTAAGGGGAGGGGAGGAATTTTTACTAGAAAATGAAGATACAACAACACACACATACAACCAGATAAGCTAACAAGTTTCACAAAGGTCCTAACCAATGATCTACTCAAAATCTACCACCCAGGTTCTTTAGCTCCCTTCAATTGTACCAGGGTTGGATGTTAAAGAAATCTTCTCCAACTTCTAGTCCAGTTCCTGTTTGGATTGGTAATCCTTCTACCACTTCCAAATCTGGAGTGATTATCCAGTCCCTCCCACAACCTGCTTCCTACCCTGATCTCCAAGGTATAATAAGCTCCCAGATCATTGTTGCTAGTCCTAGGTTGCAGTGGGACTCTAGTAGCCATGGAGCCTTGTCCTAGTTCCAGTATAAGAAAGATATACTTCCCTATTTGCCCCTAAAAGTCCTGCCCTGGACTTCTGGTCATCCACTCCAGGTTTAGCTCTGCCCTCGGCGCTAGTATCTTGATCTAGTCTACCCGGCAATTGCATGGCTTCAGTATCTGGCACCATCTTTACTAGGAACCAAGTTCCACTACCTCAATTCTTCCAAGAACCAGAAGCCAACTCCCTATCTAGTCTCATCTCAAGTCACTCTTTCCTTTTGGGCCACTTGCTAAGATCCTTATTCCTCGCTGAAAGAAGCCTCCGGTTCTTGGTTCATTTGCTCTGCAGAGACGACTGGTAGGTCCTGAGTTTAAGGAAGGGTCTCCATTGTCTAGGCTCAGGTTACTTACCAGTTTCACTCACTTCCCCAGCTTCTCTTTGCTGATTCATCATCCCCCATACTCTTTGCTCCCCTCCTCCACCCATGCAGACTGTTTCCTGGAATCACTATCACTCCAATTTGACAATACTCAAAATAAATACTTTAAACATAAAATAGTAAACAGTTTCCAACAAAGTATAGAGGAGGGTCATCTTTCCTCTACTTCCATCAAGCCAAGGGCCCTGATAGGTCCTTTGGATCTGTGGTTATCAACATGACCAGGGAGTATGTTGAGACAGAGTGGGTGGCTCTTTACTAATATGATTTTAGGGATGTTGGGCTTGCCCTGCCTGCCCCCAAACTTCCTTCCCCAGCATCCTGTGACAGTACCAGGAATTCCCCCATTAATTACTTCTTCGGTTTAAGGCACTGAAGGCCACCATTAAAAAAAATAATTTATCACCTAGGACAGATAACACATTAATCTGTCATCTACCAGCCATCAACTCCATGGCTTGCATGAGCAGATGGTTTGCTGGAGGGGAACCTTGCAAAGGGGCAGGGAGGGTGTGCAGAATTGGAAGTCAGATGACCTGGGTCCAAATCCCAGCTCTATGTGGTTTTAGGCAAATCACTTGCACTCCCTGTGCTTCTCTTTCTTCATCTATTAAAAGAGGTTTCCTTCTAGCCTTAAATCTATGACCCCATGAACCTAGGAATCAGGACAGTTGGGATTTAAGGCCTAGATTTGCCAATTAACTAGTAATATCACAACGGGCAAGGGACTTCAGCTCTTCAGGCCTCCGTTTCATTTGTAAAACAAGGGGTTTATAGCAGATCTATAAAGTCCCTCCAGCCCCAATAATCTTTGAGTCTGGGTCTCTTAATTGATCAGATTTGCTGGACAAGAGAAAGCTAAGGAGGAGTGGGGGTAGAGGGAGGACCCAGAATCAAGTCAGGAGAGATCCTGGTGCAGAATACAAAACCTTGCCCTGAGAGAAAAAGGCATCATGTCAAGAGAATTTAGAGAAACAATTTTTTTTTTAAAACCTAGCTGTCTTTGCAATTTTACCAATTTAATGAGCATTTATTAGGCCCCTCCTGTGTGCTAGGCGTTGGGTATGCATTCAGCTTGAGAGGCTAGACCACTTGAAAGCTGAAATTGTAGCTCAATGAGTCTGGGGCAGTTTGGGGTAGGGAATGTAAACTTGAAGCTTGGGTGATGGACAAGTGAGATGTTGATTCAGAAACTGGGTCTTCCAATTCAGCGCTCTGGCTTTTCCTTCCCCTGCCCCAGAGTCCTGTCCAGGCCCAGAACCTCTGGAAAGCCCCAAGTGTGGTTTTCACCCTCCCTCCCTGTTATTCTTGGCTTTGGAAGGCCAGGAAGCCCATCCCCTCAGCTAGCTAGGCAGCCCAGGGCTCAGAGGGCTGCTCCCAGGGCCTCTGTTCACTGCAGGAAGAGGAAAGGGGTGGCTGGGGCCTCGCGTGTGAGTTCCTGTGGTGAGTGGGGCCTCAGCTGATGCTGGCTGCTCCTGCTATCTGTCAGCTGCAGGGGTTGTAACACACTCATTTCCCCTTCCCCCTCCCCAGCAGGAGGGCCTGGGGGTGGGCCAGAGGGGGCTGGGGCAGGACAGGGTCACAGTTTCATCATGACATTGTAGTTATCCTTATAAGGGAACATTGCCTCCCATCCCTTGCAGCTCTGTAGCTGGCCTAAAATGCAGAGCTGTCTCTGGTGAGAGGAGATTCTCTGGGTCCTCAGAGGAAAGGAAGGGGGTGGGGTGGAGATGAACAGACCAGTCTCTGGCTCCTCCCAACCTTTAGAAGTAGTATGTGCTCTGCAGGATGGCTTCTGGGAGCTAGGAAGGAGCATCCCTGCTTTCACTGGCCACCCCCCTCGATCCTACTAATGCTTGGAGGTGAAAAGCTTAGGAAAATGGAAGCTCCAAGTCCATCCTGAAGAACCCTTCCTTAGCCCCCAACTCACTGCTCTTCCCTGCTGCACCCCAGTCCATGGAGCGTTCTCCCTCAGTTTCCCCTTGGGTACAATAAAAAATTTCACCCTCTGCAAAACATCTGGGATTCAAAACCACTGAGAAATTATCTTTTAGTGTTTTTTTAATGGAAAAGTATTTGTTTCCTCTGAATGTAGTAGACTTCTATTGGCCTAAAGATAGATACCTGCCACTCACCCCTTGCCCCACAATTGCTGTGAGATTCAAAAGAACTGAGAGTTCTCTGTTAGTTCTATAATAAATACACTAAAAGCTAGAGAAGCTGGGCCACCCACTTCTCAGCTAAGGCCCCTTGCGAGGTCTATCCTCGCCAGCTATCAGGTTTCACAGATTGGTGCCCTGAATTGGGGGAAATGGTATATGCATGAACCAGCTCAGAGTGGCAGCAGAGAGTGGTGGAGCTACCTCCCCCAAGCCTGAACTTTCTGGTTCACTGAAAGGGGCTCTTTTGACTTGGGGTCTTATTTTCAAACTGCTTTACTCTTGTGGATCATATTTTGATATGGCTGGCCTAGAGTGTTGGGGTCCTAAGGGAAGAGTGTGAAGGCGCCCTTTGAAGAACATTGGCCATAAGACATTCCTTGCTGCCATGCTGATGGCTGGGGGTGGGGGGCATCCTCACATGTTGTCACATGTCACTAGCTCCTCTGCAGGAACCATTTCCAATTCCCCTCCATGGGTTCTGGAAAATAACAGTGGGACAAAACTGAGTGGGGGAAGGGGGGGTGAAATGAAAGGTGCCTGGCTGAAATTCAGAAGGAACACTTGAAAAGAGGAACAGCACTTCCAGTCAAGCTTATAAAGAAGAGTTAATGAGTCTCTCTGAGGCCTGGATCCCAAGGACTTGAGCCAGCAAGATCATCTTCCCTTCAACAGATGTTACCAAGAAGATACTAACACCCAAGGTTCAGTGTCTACAAGGGCTCCAGTTTGGGCCCTAGGCCCTCCTGTCCTTCTCACCCCAGCTGATAGTCTTGTCACCAACAAATAGCTCCAGGGCAGAGACATACTTAAAAAGGGGTTTTATTGCCAGCTCTCAAAAATTATGTCACGTTCTAGAAGCAAAAGACGCTGAATGTTCTTTCTCCTCCTCTTCTGGCCAGGCAGGCAAAGTCACCACCATTTACATTTCTTGTCTCCTCACCCCTTTCCAGGGCCTCTTTCTTTAAGAAAGAGGAACCCTCCCTATATGTAGAGCTGATACCAAACTGGCCTTGAAAGGGAGTTAACTGGAACAGGACGCAACAGATCGGAGACCAATGATTCAGTTTTTTAAACCAACCTCCTGGAGAGGGGGGCAGTGGGGAGCGACATCCTCGTAGGGAAGCCGTTGTATAATGTACACATTGGCTCTTATTTACATGAAATACAGGCCTGCTGCCTACTCCAGGGTGCCACCTTCTCTAGGAGACCCCTATCCTTGTCTCTCTGAGCCCTGCTTACTGTCACTTCCGAGTAACTGGAGGCCCTACAGTGACCTCCAGAAATAGGAGAGCAACCCCATCTCCTACCCCCATTCAGCCCTGAGTGTTGTGGAGAACTGAGGTGTGCATATCAAAGTTGGAGGGAGCTGAAGACTGTCAGCAAACAAGTCCCCATACACCTCTCTAGAGCAGAATTCTAGGAATGAGTCCAATTACACCCCATACCTCCAGCACCACCCTGGAGAAAGGCCAGCTTACTCATGATGATATCTTGTGTTACAAGATAAAGTATTTCAGTAAATAAGGCATAAACTTATATTGCTAATTTTTGCTTTAGCCAATGCCTGTGCTTGGCAAAGGCCAGCCCGTGATTCCAACATTAAATGACTACTGTATGCAAGGCACTGTGCCAGGCGCTGCATTATTAGGAAGGTCCATGGTGGCAATCTCTCTTTCTTTTTTTAATCTGTCACTAAACAAAAAGTGCTCATGCAAAAAAAAAGGGGGGGGGGTTTGGAAAACATCTGAAGCCAGCAAAGACTTTGGGGGGCCTTTTGTGAAATTTCCAGAATGGGTTAGGCCCCTGAGCAGGCATTCTGTGGCTATAACAGGTAGCTGTTCATTGCATACACCTGGGGATATTGCACTCCAGGCTGTTCCTGGGGAAGCAGCTGATTGGTACCAAGAACAACTTCTGAAAATGCAGAGTCTGGTCTTGGTTGGTGGAGGGAGAGAGGCCAGGGAGGCAAATATTGCCAGACTGACACACGAGGCAAACTGACAGTGACTTCTCCCCTCTATCACTCTGCCCTTCCTTCCCCCTACAAACCATGGAAGAGGAGACAGTTTTGAGGCTAGGGAAAGAAAGGTAGGGAAAATGAAATTCCTATCACTTCACAGGTCCTTCCTTCTTTCCATTGAACCATCCAACTCTCCAGCCCCAGGGAAAAGTAGGTATGTGATTAGGAGGGAGAAAGGTGAAGACGGAGGACACAAGTCACCACATGGTCCAACTCTATTCCAGATCATCCACACTGACCTTGGTGGAAATCACCAGGAATCAGTCTGGCCCAGGCTGGCCTGGTTATCCACTGGAATGGCTGAGAGGAATTACTCATTCTCAGGACAAGTTCCATCAATTCAATTACTGTAACTAATACCACTCAAATGAATGTTTGTGGTCATCTACAAGAAATGGCCTGACTGACACCCCTGACAGCTATTTAACCAATCCACATGAAGAGTGGAGATTAAGTATATAGACGGCATAAATGTAAAAGTCACTCAAGGAGGGCAAAAATTATGGTCCTCCTGGAGGCATGTTTATTTTGCAATCTGAAAAAAAAAATGGTTCTTTTGAGCATCCAGAATTGAAACTAACATAAGAATTGAAGAAGTTGTGGAGTCTGAGTCACAATCCTGCACAAAAGTAGGGGGATGAACCAGGTGAGCCCTTGAGAGCCCTTCCAAAGAGAATTGTGGAAACCTATGTTGGCTCAGAATTCCATAGCTAATTGGTCCCCTACGGCCAAGCAGCACTGCTCCTCCTTATCCCTCCTTATTCTGCAGCAGCAATCCCCTGCCAGTCTGGGAAAGGGTCTCAGCTTGATTGTTGGAGTTTTAAGAACCAAAAAGTAGAAAGACTCAGACTCCTTCTTGCAAGGCATAGGTAGACAGTCCTTCTAGGTAGTATTTGAGTATTTGGAAATGAAGTTGTCCCCCAAATTCCCTTTCCCCAAAAGACACAACAAAGTGATGCAATGATGTGCCCTGGAGCCTAGAATGTAAACTCTTGCACACCCCTAACCCCCTTCAGGACATAGGGTTAATAATGGTCCCAAAGCTAAACCAAAGTGGCTAAGACAACAAATACTGAGACATTAAGAATGATCAAAGGCAGCCATGACTTTTCTCCCTGAGTGGGTAGTGGACACTCGTCATCTCTCTATGCTGCCCATGTAGGGCATCAGGATAATGGCAGAGGGAAACACATCCCAAGAAATACAACTGGCCTAGGGACCATCGATCCCTGGTGAATCCTGGCTAAATAATGTGTCCCAGACACTTCATAGCTCTCTCTTAGTCTACTGATTGATAGCTCCAGCCTAGACCATGTTGGGAAAGCCCTAGTCCTAGACTCAACCCATGGATATGGTCAGGCAACACCAGACAACAATTCCCCATTGGAACAAGGGGGAACAGAAT
Source organism: Pseudochirops corinnae (assembly GCA_028646515.1). Taxonomy (NCBI): domain Eukaryota; kingdom Metazoa; phylum Chordata; class Mammalia; order Diprotodontia; family Pseudocheiridae; genus Pseudochirops; species Pseudochirops corinnae. Next base: position 92,233,259 of record CM053589.1, read on the forward strand.
TTCCAGAACAGTTAGTGTATGACTGTTCCCTTCTAACTGGCCTTCCTTCCAAAGATGCCTTTCCTCTCCTGATTGCTCCACCACCCAGCCTGATTTCACCTTCAGAGCATGAGGATGGCGAGAAGGTGAGGACAGATGTTCTAGCTGGAGACCACACAGCAGAGATAAGCCTAGACATTCATGGCCACCCTGTTCCCTGTGTCTGAGGCTGAGCACCCTGAGGCATCCTGGGTATATCTGGCTATTTGGGGTTAGATGTTGAACCCTGCAGGACTGTGAGATGAAGACATGTGACTGACTGGTTGCCAGACAGCAGGCTGTCATCCCTCCACATCAATGAAGACAGGACTTCACTTAAAAAAAAGCATTAAAGAAAAGAGGAAAGGGGGGCCATTGCTAAGAAAGTGACTAGGCAAGGGGTAGGGCTGAGCTCGGATTTACGACTGTCTGCTGGCCCACTAACAGCATCAGTGAATAAAAATTCTGAAGGGGACCATAAAAGGGAAAAAAAAGAAGAAAAAAAGTGCTTCAGCATGCCCTAGGGAGCACTTCTCCTATAGAGAGTCACTAGGTCCTTCTGCTTTCCTTTCTGCTTCTCCGTCAGGGTGGTCGATGGTTCCTTGTTCAGTCCTCCTAAAACTTTAATTTCTTGCAAGACTTGGGTGGCTTGCCTCAGCTGCTCTACAGCCTGGTTGAGCAATGTCTCAGCATTGACAGGGGGTCCGTTTCCCTCCTGGGCATGCTGCAACTCCCTGCCAAGGACCTGGTTCAAGAGCTGCTCAGTCTTTTCCCTTTCAGAAGCCATCTTCTTCTCTATCTTGACCAGCTGGTGTCTGACAAGACCCTTGTCACTCTCAGTCAGCAAGTTCCCAAGGGAGGCACATCGGGGCTGCAGTGATGGTAGTACAGGGGACTTTTGCTGGAGGGTTGCTCCTGAGACCTCCTGGTCTCCCTTGTTCTCCAAGGCAGCTGAGCTGGGCTCTGCAGGGGCTAGCTGCCCCTCACCCTCCTTCAGGGGAGTCTTCTGGTCTCCTCCATCCTTCTTGGCTCTCTGCAGACCTGACTCTAGAACATGCTCGACTCCATTTGTACTGTCAGTCAGGCCATTCACTGAAACTTGGGAACAACCTGGATCAGGATCGAGGGTCTTGGAAGCCTGGGAATCCTGGCATTGCTCTAGGCTGGTGGTCTCACTCCCCTTCAGAGATGCTTTCAATTTCTCAGACAGGATCTTTGGTGGAGGGGTCGGGGGTTTCCCTCCCTCCTTGGAAGCAGTCTCTGAACTGGTGGGTTGATCTGATTCTTTGTCAGCAGATGTGGGAGGCTCCGGGCTTGGATTTTCCCAGCTTACTTTCAGGTTGTCAGGCTGGACCTTGGGAGGTGGCTCAGGACACTTTCCTTCCATCAGGTTCTCCTTACTACCCCCAGGCAGGGTAGAGTTTTCCAAGTCCTCCTCAGCTGTTTCCGCCATACCTTGCTGCTCAGGCTGGTCCAATGCAGGAGTTGGGGTGCTCTCCTCTGCCTCTAGTTTTTCAGCACTATCTTCCAAATTTGGCTTTTCTGGATCCTGGGAGTGGCGTTTGGTTGGAGGCATGGGTGGTCGAGGTATCTCTGCAGGGGAGGAATCGCTGATGTTGTTGTTGGAAGTGAAAGAAGGGGGCCCACTGTCTGGCATATCAAGGTCCAGCCTCGACAGTCCATCTGATGCAGCACTAGCTACCTGGTTAGGGCAGAGAAGGGAGAGATTGAGTGCCATCTTCCACAACTAATATAGTTCAAGGTGAGGAGTAGGCGAAGCAGAGAGTGGTGAGGACAGTTTACAAATGGCAGTAATCCTCTTCCCAAAAGTCACTTGAGTCAGGGGGATCAAGCAACGGCTTTAGTTAAGTTTCAGGGTTGTCAGGCATTTACCCTACCCTATGGCCCCCCCACCCTCTGCCCCATACACACGACAGGATTCCATGACATTCTAGAGGCACCAGAATAGAAAGGAAAGATGGAGTTTATTATTTATTATACTTATAAATGGAAAAAGAGCACTGAGCTGAGAGATAGGGGACTGGGTTCTAGTTCCAGATCTGTTAGTAACTGACTTTAGGGCTTTTCTGGAGGCTGGAAGTGTAGCAACCACTCACACACCTGATCCCACAGCTGATAAGCACAAAAGCTTTGACGACCATCATTTCTGACCTGGGTCAGTTTGCCCTTCCTTGGGCAACTGGGTGGGCCCCTGTTTCCAAGGGACCACTATATTGGTTCTAGACTTAGCTCAGATGCCTAATCGGTTTCAGCTCAGAACTCCTAAGCTCAAGGGATCCACCAACCTCAGTCTCCCCAAGGAGTAGGATTACAGGCATGAACCACCAAGCCTGGCCAATTATGTGACTGTGGGAAGGTCACTGAAGATCTCTGGGCCTCATTTTTGACTAGAGGACTTCTAAGGTTTCTGCTAACGTTCTATGACTCTGTGACTATCTCCTTCAGAGCTATGGTCTGATTTCTTCTGAGTCGGGCTTACCTGTGTGCAGCTTAGTCTACATGTTGTGGATTTAGTCTGTACTTGGGGAGTAAAAGGTGAGGAGAAAGAGAATGAGACTGAGCAGAGTCCGTGAAGTTGTGGCTCCTCCCTACCAAATTGGGATGATCCCACATCAGCTTCACAGCACTGCCATCTTGGAAAAAAAAAAAACCTATTCCCAGGGCAGCACAGATAGTAATGTTCCTCTAGCGAGGAAGAGTTTCAAATGAGGACAATGAACCAAACTCAAGGCCAGTGAGTTGTGTGGAAATCAAGGAAGCCATCTACGGGCACCAGTCAGTAACTCAGTCAGTCAGTCAACTACCTCAGCACCAGCAAGAAGATGACCAAGAGGAAAAACTCAAATTGTAAATTTAAATTGCAAATCTATAAATATTAACAGAAAAAAACACTAGATTGGACCTTAGGATACCTGGGTCCTAGCCTCAGCTCTCTCACTACTATACTGTGTGACCTGGGGCAAGTCTCTTCTCTCTGGGCCTCAGTTTCCTCATAAGTGAAATGAGGGGTTTAGACAAGAGGATCAGTAAGGTTCTTCCTAGCTCTAAAATTCTCTGATGGAAACTTGCTATCTTCTTTGAGATTATTCATGGTCTCATGAGCTTCATAAATATCATTAGGTGGGAAAAGTGGGAAATGCTTAAAGTTATTCTATTTTCTAAGACCCACATCAACAAAGTGTCAATCCTGTCTCTCATTCCCCTTTACCATTCTTATACCTCTTGTCTGATGTTCCTTTCTGACTCACATAACTTTTTTTTTTAACCCCTCCCTTACTCTCACCCCACTTCAGATGGAATATTGGGGAGGGGTCACAAGGTCAGGTCAATTCTACCTGAGTTCTGTCTAGAGCTCCTGCTCCAACCACCCAATGTCTAGTTATACCACTATATATGGGGAGAAACTGAGGCACAAAAGTAGTGAACAGGGGAGGCTAGGTGGCCAGTGAATAGAGCACTGGCCCTGGAGTCAGGAGGACCTGAGTTCAAATCCAACCTCAGATACTTAACACACGCATAAAAACTAGTCATATGACCTTGGGCAAGTCACTTAACCCCCATTGCCCTACTTCCCCCTCCAAAAAGCAAAAAAAAAAAAAAAGGAGTGAACAGACATGTTCTACAACTGATCAGCAGCAAACTTCAGATGTATTCCACCCACCTCCATTCTCCTCCCAAGTCCTTTTCTTAATAGGCTACATTTTTTTCCTTTTAGACTCAGGTATGCCTGACCTTCTAGGGGAAGTGTATTGTTTTGATGAGAAAAGTGGTATAAGGGAAGGCAGCTTCCCCTTTCTTCTCCCAGGTTTCACAAGGGTATGAGAAGAAACCTGGCACTGCTTGTCATAGACAGGAAGTTGTTATGAATTAGGGTCCTATTTAGAAGAAGAAAAAAACAGAGCAGCTCAGTAGTTTCCCCAGAGACCCTGCTCTGAGGTGCCCTGTCTTGGCTCTGTGAATTGGCACAGCTATTCCCAAGCAATTTCTAATCAAGTGAGTCCTCAGGCCTATTATCCAGGGGAACATTCTCCCTGAGGGAAGAATGAACAGAGTCACAAATGCAGGAGAAATCCAAAGGTTAAGCAAGGGCCAGCCCCAAAACCACAGTTTATTTTCAGGAGGAAAGAAAACAGTTGCATAATAAACATACCAAAAAGTCCCTCTTTCTCCCCCACCTCCTTGCCTGTCTTGAGGATTGGAGCTGAGACATGATGACTTGCTCCTCCAGCTTGCCCAGGGCTTCACTGATCTTTGAGGAGTCTGGGGAGGTTCTGCAAAGCAGACCCAGTATCTGTACCCAGGATACTGATCTCTCCTGAAAGATTCTTTCAGGTTCTTGTAATGTCTGTGCAGGGGCCCTCACATTGCATAGCCTAACCCCTAAGACCCAGAGATTCTCTCCAGCTGCCCAACCACAAAGACACTCAGATATACAGCCTCCCCCTTCCTTTCTTCTTGCCTCTTGCCCTGATCTTGAAGTCTAATCTATTCCCACTGGGACTTGGTTCCCTCACTTCTCTCCAGCAATTTCACTTTTGCTCTCTCTAGCTCCTCTCCTATCCCAAAACATGATCAGCTCTTCCCAATTTTGGAAACAACCTTCAGTTTCTCCTCTGGCTAGGATCCTATTTCCTTACTTCCCTTCACACTCAAACTACCTACTTGAATGAATGGTCTGTTCCCACTGCCCCCTTTCCTCTTCTTTCTCTCTTCTGCTTTTCTTTCTGCTTCTCTATCAGGGTGATTGATGGCTCCTTGTTCAGTTCTCCTAAAACTTTAATTTCTTGCAAGACTTGGGTTGCTTGCCTCAGCTTCTCTACAGCCTAGTTGAGCAATGTCTCTGTCTCTCTTATCTATCTCTGTGTGTCTCTGTGTCTATATATCTGTCTCTGTCTCTCTCACTTTCTCCCTCTCTCCATCACCTTATAAGCATATTCTACTAAAATTGCACATGCTCTCTCTCTCTGAATCTATTGTGGTTAGGTGACTTGCCCAGGGTCACACAGCTTGTAAGTGTCTAAAACCAGATTTGAACTTAGGCGTTCCATCCACTGAGCCACCCAGCTGCCCCCAAAACTGCTCTCTCAAAGGTCACCTGCGATATACAAATTGCCAAATCTAATAGCTTTTCCCCCTATCCTCTGACCTGGTGACGTATTTGACACTACTTACCAGGCCCCTCCCACTTAAAATTCTCTCCTCTTAGATTTTGGGACACTAGGATTGTCCCAGTATTGCAATGGGCTTCCTCGTTTATCTCTCTCCTCAAGTCTCTTCCCTTCTCCGAACCATCTTTCACAGAGCTACCAAAGTGATTTTCCATAGCCCAGGTCAGCCTCTGCTCACAAAACTCCTGTGGGTCCATATCACCTTTAGGATTCAATGAGTATAGACTCCCTTGTGTGCAACCTTCCTCCTTTCTGGACTTATTGTACATGATGACTCTCCTTCACACACTCTAAAATCCAGATAAACTGGTCTTCTAACTGCTTCTCCTGAAAGACACTCCATCTCCCATGTCTCTGCATTAGCTGGTCCCTATGTCTACAATATACTTCCTTCTTAGCTCTGTCTTCCAAAATCCCTGGCTTCCTTCAAAGCTCAGCTCAAATACCACCTTCTACATTAAGTCTTTCCTGGTTCTCCTAGATGCTAGTGACTTCTTCCTCTCCCTACCCACCCATTACCTTGCTTTAACTTAGTATAATATAACATATATTATATATAATATATCTTATAATAATATATAATATATATTCTATCTCTTTATTATCTTCTATCATATATATGACATATTTTTATACACACACACATATATGTGTGTAAAATACGACTGAACATAAGATCCTGGAGGGTAACGACCTTCATGTTTGTCTGTCCCCAGCTCTTAGCACATAACAGGCACTTAATAAATACTGACTCATTGCCTGGTTCTCTCCATATTTCCAGGATCATTCACCAGCTCCTCTTCCTCCTCTCACTCCCTAGAAGTGTATACTCCCCAGTTTCTGGTCTGAACTCTTCACTATTCTCTCTCTTGGTGACCCCCAACCATGTTCACTGCTTCACCTCTCCCCTCTACACAAATGATGCCCAAATCTATATTTCCAGCCCCAATCTAGCTTCTGAGCAGTAGCCCTGCATTTCCACTACTTAGTGGCTATCTTCTCTTGGATGCTTCCCTCTTGCCTCCTATCAAATGAATTATTCAAGAGTTATTATTTTCATTGTATTTAAGAGGGAATGCTCCATCTCTTCTCCTTTTCCCCCATATCTGTTAATGGATCGCCATCATCATCCTGGTCACCCAGGTTCAAAACTTCAGTCATATTGGACTCTTCTGTCTTCCTCTGTCTCCAAATCGAGTAAATCGTCAAGGCTGTTCAGGTCTTCCTTTATCACTTCCCTCATCTATATCTACCCTCCTTCTTTTTTATTCCCTGCACCACTGCCCTAATTCTAGTCCTTCCTGGTACTACCTCATTCACAGACTAATATCATATCTTCCTCAGTGGTCTTACTATGTATCCCACCTTTCTTCTCTTTAATGTCCTCCAAGCCACCATCAGATTTACATTCAGGAAGCACAAGTCTGATCACTATCATTACACTACTTGAAAACAAAACAAAACAAAATAAGCAAATAAAAAAAATAATGACTCCCCACTTTCTAAACAGGGTACCTAGGTAGTCATTCAAGGCTCTCCATAATCTGTTCTCCAAATACCTTGCCAGACTAATCTCCCAGATGAATCGAAATTCCAAAACTCCAGCCAAGTTGAGCTAAGCAAATCTTTTCTATTTCTGGCTCAGCCTTTGAGCATGCCTCTGCCTAGGATGGCTTCCCCATCATCTCTGCTAATCAACATCCATCTTTTGAGATTCAGCTTATGAGGCTGCCATCTCCCTAAAGCCTTCCCTGCTCATTCCAGCCAAAAATTCTCTCTCCCTCCTCTGAGATTACAGAGCACTTTGTTTAAGGCAGTTAAATGACATAACATATGGAGCACCTGACCCAGAGTCAGGAAGACAGGAGTTTGAAGACAGTCTCAGACACTTTGTAGTTGTGTGATTTGGGGTAATCTCTCCTTAGTAGCTTCAGTTTCCTTATCTCTCAATAGGGGATAGTAATAGCAGTTAACCTCACTGATTAGCTATAAGGATCACATGTGTAATTTAGCACAACGTAAAATACTCCACAAACTTTAAAGCACTCTATAAATATCAGCTATTATTGCTGCTATTGTTACTACTCATGTCATTTCACACGTATATACATTCTATTTCCTGCTAGGCCAATGGTTCTCAACCTTCCTAATGCCGCGACCCTTTAATACTTGTATGTGGGCATATCTGCATGTGGGTGGACCGGCCTGGAGACAGATAGAGGAGCAGTGTCTCGGTTGCTAAGACCATTTGAAATATGTGTTCTCCCATGGTCTTAGGCCACCCCTGTGAAAGGGTCGTTCAACCCCCAAAGGGGTCGCGACCCATAGGTTGAGAACCACTGTTATAACCCCTTCTGCATTCCCCTTGGTGCCTATCAAAGGGCTCTACAGCACATATCAGTCAGCCCCAAAGTACTTACTGAATGAATGTTTAGACAATAAACATAGCTTCTTAGACTGGTGCTCAAGTGTGCACACACACGCACACACACACACACACACACACACACACACACACATACTATAGAACAAGTTTTCATTCCATTTCTCACCAGCTACTCAGCTTTGGGATTTCCTTGGAACTTTCCATCATGCCCTGTCTGCACTGGGTACCTCCTCCCACCTCCTCCCTCTCACCATTTCCAGCTACCTTTTGTGTGTTGTCTCTCCTCCATTAGATTGTAAGCTCCTTGAGGGCAGGGACTGTCTTTGGTTTGTTTTTTTTTATCCCCAAAACATAGTAGGTGCTTAATAAATGTTCCATTATTGTTGTTGTATCTTGTTATACACACCTAGAAGCTAAGAGGCACACAAAGTCACACACATGCAAGCATACCATCTCAGGCACACAATCACACATCTGGCATTCACAAATGCATGCACACATGTACTCGCAGTCACACTTTCAGCTTCATCTAAATTAAACAAAAATCCCCTTCCTTTGGGCCCTAACCATGACCCTATTTCATCTCATGGAGGTATATGGTCTTCGATCCCTGCCCCAGGCCTCAAGGATGTGTACTAAAACACCAGCCTATCCAGGGACTCAGGACAAAGCCATAGTGTGGTCCTGTACCAGGCACTATCCTGCATCTGACACGGATACTGACCCTTCCCCCTTCCCCAGGATGAGGGGATTCTAATGGACAAAGAAGTAATCTCTGGGGATGCTGGCCCCCCAGACCTCACCAGCTGTTGTCTGGTGACAAAGGAGCTATACAAACCCCACCCTCCTTCTTCCTGGCTGCCTGTATTGTAGTCTCCCCTGATGTGTGTGTGTGTGTGTGTGTGTGTGTAGAACTAGTAGGGGAGAGAAGAAGACATAGAAGACATTTGTGGGGAGTGGCACCCAGCCCTCAGTTATAGCCTGAAGGCCTAAGCCACAGCCAGCATTGTCTTTACCTCTTTCAGGTGGATTCTTGTAGGTGGCCGGCGCCGCTGACCCCCTCTCACCCGATCCCGGGTCACATGTTCCAGGGCACAGCTCTTGTCCACCTTAACCTGAAAATGTTAAAAAGATTAGAGTTAGTTGTCTTCTCAAAACCTTAGAAAGAAGAAAAAAATGCTCCAAAATTAAATCCAAAATTACTCCAATCAACAAATATATATTTCTTTATATGTGCGTGTATGTATGTATATATACACACATATTATATTATACATATATATGTAGATTAATCTATAGACTAGGCATTATTTTGGTGCTAAGAATAAAAAGATAAAAATGAAACGCACCCCTGTCCTCACAAGATTTACATTCTATTGTGGGAGATGATGTATGTATGTATGTATGTATTTACATACATAAAAAGGTAATGCTTAAGATAAGCTTTGAAGGAAACACAGGGTTCCAAAAACCGGGGATCTCTCCTTGTTGCCCTTCTCCATCTCCCCTCATTGCTCTCAAGCACCTCTGGAGGCACCAGGAGCACTTCAGCAGGTCATATCCCATCTCTGTTCCTCAGTTTCTCTATCCACACAACTGGGATAGTTACCTCTACACCCCCAAAGTTATTTTCTAGTTGAACTGGAGTGACAGTATCTGTCACATTCCTGTACTTCCAACTCACTAGAAATCTGCCTCAAGAAATATCCAGTTGTGGCCTTCTACAGCACTCCCTAGGCTCACAGGGAGCTGTCCACCACAGGAAGCTGGATGCACACCAGTCTCCCACTTACAACAGGCATTGTCTCTACTTTAAAAAGCACAGAAACAAAGGAAAACAGATAAAAGGAAGGAAGAAATGAGAAAGGGAAAGGAAGAGAAGAAAAGAAAAAGGAAAGGGAAGGGAAAAAGGAAAGCAAAAGAGGGAAGAGAAGACAAGAGGGAGAGGAGGAGGAAAGGATGAGGAGACAGAAAGGGAAGGAGAGGAGAGGAGACAGAGATGGAGGGAGAGGAGAAAAGACAGAAAGGAGAAGAAAAGAGAGAAAAGAGAAGAAGAGGAAAAGAGGGAGGAAGAGAGAGGAGAAGACCTAACCTGGTCTGAGCATGAACCTTACTCCAGTTTGAAGAGTCAACAGCTTGGTGCTGGTACCATGGGAATTACTCTCAATCCCTGCCTGAGTCCGGCTTTCATGAGTTTCTCAGAAACAGCAGCAAAGAGAACAAAACACACCTACAGCCTTGCCAACACCCTCAGCGGGTGGGTGGGTCAGTCACAACAGTCTATCTTCATGTGACAAAGAAGAGCTTCCTCAAAGGCAAAAAGGGCCCGTGGCATGAGGGTGTTAATGAGGATCTTCCTGGGGAGGTGGCATGGTGGAAAGGGGGCCAGGTTTGGAGTCAGAGGTCCCAGTTGTCACACATACTACCTATATGACATGGGGAAAGTCACTTAACTTCTCTGGGTCTCAGTTTCCTCATCTATAAAATGGGGAGAAAGGGTTTGGATAAATGACCTCTAGGCTTCCTTCCAATTCAAAACTTGTGACCCCAGCAGCCTGTAGGCAGACGCCGACCTTCTTAATGAAAGCCCAAGTCTGCTCACAGTGTTGGTTTTCTTTCAAAGCCTCAGTGCCAGCATGAAAGGAAGGAGGAAGGAAACAGGGTGTGTGGCTATGGCTACAATCATATCAGATCCACTTAAGACTCCGAGGGTCCTAAAGGCAAGACTGGCCTTTTTAGCTAACACCCCAGAGCCCCTTAATCCTCAGGACTGTTTTTTCCCCTTGGCTATGATCTGTACTCTCTATTTTTGGTTTTTATTTTTTGATCCCAGCCTATGATTTCATTAGCCCAGTGTAGAAATTCCACTAATTCAGGCTAACAACTTCATTGTAACTTACAGTTTTAGAGAGCAAATTGGAGGCATCTAAGGTTAAATGACTCACCCAGGGTCACAAATGCAAAAGCAGGAAACGAACCCAGATATTGTTGACTCCAAGGTCAGGTCTCTATCCACTATACCAGAATATCTGTCTTCCCTTATTAGAATTTCTCTATCTTATATCCTAGCCTTTTGCTGCCAGTAATTGGAAAGGATCTGACTAATGTGAGCTAAGCTGTGTCTCACTGATAACAGGTTTAATGAATTGCTACTTCCCAGGTATTCACACTTTGACAATAGGTAATGCCTTTTCTCAAAGGAATTGATGGCAAGAGTTATTTTCAATACTTCATGGATTTTCCATTTCACCAGAGTGGGTCCCACTGATACACATCACAACCTCTATACCACTTGGTAGACTGTTAATGAAAATTCATCACCCTGTGGTCATCTCATGGTGATGTTTTGAATTTAGGAAGGCTAGTCCTCAGATGAGAGATAAACAGTCTGTCCATGGACCCACATTCAAAGCCTTTCCAGACTGGGAGGACCCAAGGTGACCACCCCAATTGCCACATCAGAACAATTCTTTTCATGGAAGGAATAACAAGATTTGAGAGGCAATGTGGGGGAGTGGATAAAGAGTCAGGGTTCAGAGTCCTGCTTTTGCTACCCTCTGCCACTGTGACCCTGGGCAAATCCCATAACTGTTCAGTGCCCTGGGCAACTTTCTAAGAGTATAAGTCCTAGAGAGGATGCTGGCCTATACTAGTAGAGGGAGCTTCCTCATGCCAAGGTTCTCTATGCCAGTGAAACCAAAGGTCTAGCCTATATCTTTTTTTTCCTCTTTAAAGCAGACAGCACTTTCCCAGGGTCACACAGTTAGTAAGTATCTGAGGCCACATTTGAACTCAGGCCCTCGTGACTCCAGGGTCAGTTCTCTATTCACTGCACCACATAGCTGCCCCAACTTGGGCTAGATTTCAAAGTTAAAGGATCTGTCTCTGGCCTCTCTTCAAAAATCATACTCATACTGTGGGCATCCCTGCCCAAAGATCCCAGCTGAAGAAAGGGTCAAGTAAGAGCAGAGGTAAACCCCACTGTCTTCTGCTGCTCACCAACCTCTATGACCCTGAGCAAGCCACTTCCCTTTTCTGAGACTCGGTTTCCTTCTCTGTAAAATGAAGGGAGCAGACTAGATGACCAGGTGTAGCCTCAGATTCTCACCTCATCAAAGGCTTTATTCTTGCCTTTGTTGATGCCTTCATTGAGGGCTTTGATCCAGGACTCCTTCTCCTCCCCATTCTGAGCCTGGAATTTGATGTCATGAACCTGTCAGAGAAATAATATAGTTTAACAGGCTTCAGATGTTGTGTCTATTAGGGCATGAACCCCAACCACAATCTGCAAGGTGACAGAAAACAGTCTTTGAAAGCAAGACTCCACTCCATCCCAACACACTCTCTCTCTCTCTCTCTCTCTCTCTCTCTCTCTTTCTCTCTCTCTCTCTCTCTCTCTTTCTCTCTCTCTCTCTCTCTCTCTTTCTCTCTCTCTCTCTCTCTCTCTCTCTCTCGGTTATTCAGCTTCCACTCTGGAATAATTTTTCAGATACACAAATGTTCCTCAGCCAGGGCTGAGGTATCTATATGCTTCTGGAGTGGAGATATAATGGAATTTCCACATTTTCTAACCCCCCAGACCCAATCACAACACCTGATATTTTCATTTGGGAAAAGGGCAATAGGTAGGAAAACAGGAGGGGAATAAGAGCAGGGAAGAAGAGAAAAGAAGGAAGGGCATGCTGAGGGAGCTTGCAACCGTTCCCAATAGGAAAAGCAGAATAAAGATGATGGAGTGGAAAGACCTCTAGGGCTAAATAAAAAATAGCAGCTGACATCTACATAGCACTTGGAAGTTTACAAAGAGCTCTCTGCTCACAACAACCCCATTAGGGAGGCTGTGTTATCTTCACTCTTCAAACTGAGGAAACCAAGGCACAGAGAGGTGATATAGTTGGCCCAAAGACATAACTAGCAAACATCAGAGCCAGGATTCACACTCACATCTTCCAACTCCGAGTCTGGTATGTTATTATATACCACACTTACCTCTACACTTACCTCTTGGTGGAACTGAAACCAGCTCTCGTAACCACACGCCCCTTAATCTCAGTTTGATGTCAGGATTTCTGACACAGTATTGGATTCAAGGTCTACCTCGGTCACTAACTCGCAACTTAGAAAAGATTCCAAATAACAGCCAGAGTCTGTCCCTGTCATTCACCATCACCCTAAACTCCCCACCCACACTCACCCTCAAATCTCTGCACCCAAGTCTTTCCAGCCAGAGGCCCTGCCTCCTCTGTCCATTCTGTGCTTTGCTATAAGAACACAATTATCTGCTGACAGAGTTCCACCTTCCCTTCCTACACCCCCTACAGGATACAGGTTCTCTTCCCACCAAAGAGAAAGAAAATGGTAAGGCTACAAGAATGATATTCAATTGTTTTAATAACCAATTAACCTTTGAATAGCAGCTGAAATTTACAGAATACTTCATTGTGTGAAAGCATCAGCAGAAGCACTCAGGCACTCATCACCTGTTAGAACTGGCAGGGCCACTAGACATTGCGTAGACCAGGAGTTCTTAAACCTTTTTCATGTTATGAATCCTTCTGGTAATCCAGCCAAGCCTATAAAGCCCTTTTAAGAAGAATGCTTTTAAATGTATAAAACCCAATACATAAAATAACAAAATAAATCAATTATATTAAAATAAAGATGTAAAATTTTTCCCATCTAAGTTCAGGGTTACCCTAGAGCAGCAGTTCTCAACCTGTGGGTTATGTTCAATTTGTAACAATGAAAATACATCCTGCATATCAGATATTTACATTATGATTCGTAACAGTAGCAAAATTACAGTTATGAAGTAGCAACGAAAATGATTTTATGGTTGGGGGTCACCACGGCATAAGGAACTGTATTAAAGGGTCGCGGCATTAGGAAGGTTGAGAACCACTGCGCTAAAGGTCCAATGGAGCCCCAGTTAAGAACCGCTCCTCTAGACTGATCTCCTCACAGTGAGAGAACTGAGTCCCAGAGAGGAAGACAGATGGGATTCAACCTGGGTCTCCTGGCTCCCACTCTAAAATTCTTTCCTCTCTATCTACCTTTCCTCTCTCCAAAAAATCCACTTATTTGTTGGATTTGTAGGAGGCAATTCTCCTGTCTCTGCTCTGTTATTATATATGGGCTTCCCACTTTCCATGTTATATAATACTTTCTCCTTACAATTCATTATTATATAGCACCTTGTTTTGCTTTTGTATCGTATGGAAACATTCCCAGTCCCTCTCCTCACCACCCAAGCTGCAGCATAATGTACTAGACTTGGAGTCAAGAAGATCTGGGTTCAAATCCTACCTCAAGACACTTAGTAACTCACTAGCCAGACAAATCACTTAATCTCTCTGGGCCTCTGTTTCCTAATCTGTAAAATTAGAGGGTAAGACTTGAGGGTTTCTAAGATCAGTTCCAGTTCTAAATCTGTGATAGGCATAGTGGACAGAGCTCTGGATCTGGAGTCAGGAAGACCTGAGTTCAAATCCAACCCCAGACACTTATTAGCTGTTTGACCATGGGCAAGTTACTTAACCTTGTCTGCCTCAGTTTCCTCATCTGTAAAATGGGAATAATAATAGCACCTACCTCTCAAGGGTGTTGTGAGATAAAGCGAGGTAATATTTGTAAAGCACTTTGTAAACTTGAAAGCCCTATGTAAATGTTAGATCCTCAAAAAAAACAAAAAACAAAAAAAAATGTTAGATCCTATGACTTAACCATGTACTTGTCTGCATGTAGGTCATCAAGTAAGAACTAACTTCTGCCCCCCCTCCTCAGCAATCAACCACAGAGATGGACGGCAGCTCTGATATGGGAGAAGATGGGACAGATGTCCCTAGAGAGACAGACAGCAGAAAAACAATGCCCTCTAACCAATGCATATTTCCTCCCTGCTCCTAAGATAGGGATCTTTATATCTGTGGGAACTTAAGAGTAGTACACTGACTTGGAAGAAAAACCAGGCTCAGTTCTGACAGAGAATGGCAGCTGCATAACAGAATCAATGGACCTCTATCTCCTCATCTTGACCTCCTAACTTCCCAGATTTCTTTCAGTTCTCAAATAAAACCCCACCTTCTATATATAGCCTTTCCCAGTCCCCTTTAACAGTAATTCCTTCACTCCGAGCTTCAGTTTATCCTGTACATGTCTTGTTCATACAGACTTGTTTGCACACTGTCTCCTTCATTAGACTGCAAACTCCTTGAGGGCAGGGACTAGCTTTGCCCTCCTTTGCCTAGGTAGCTAGCCCCAGCACTTAGCATAGCACTGACACACCGAAGACATTTAATGATGTTTGTTGACTTGACCAGAAGACAAGGAGACCCAGGTTTTAGTCCCATTTCAGTCACTAATTAGTTGTGACTTGGTCAGATCTCTCTTCATCTTTGAGCTCCTCATGTCTAAGAATAAAGACCAGGACTAAGCTGTTTTGATTCAATGAGGGATATCCCATTTTCAGTTATGCTGGAGGGAACTGGGAATGCAGGAGAAAAGCCCAAGTCACAAGTGTTATGGATATGCAAAAAGTCATCAGTCACCCAGAATCAGCACTTCCACTGCCACAGCCACCTCCCTCTCACCCTAGACAAAGAATCTCCTATCGTCATCATTAATGACGAAGTCCTTTCTGCCCATCATCCCTGAAGGAAGTATTAGCTCTGGAAGGCAGTATCTCATTCCCCAGGAAAATTACATTCTGGGAACCTCAGGCTACAGAGGAAGAATGTAATTCCAGTTAATAACATCACATCATACAGACTTTATCCTTTCCAAAGTACTTTCATATCCATTATCTCACCTGATATCTACAATCCCATGAAGTAAACTAGATGGGGCCCAGTTGCCCCAGTCTACCAATGGAGAAACAGAGGCCCAGAAATTTCAAAGGACTTTCCCAAGATCACAAAGTGGCACAAGGACTTAAAATCTCCCGAATTTTCCACTGAATCAAGTTGTCCAGCACCCCCACCCCTTAAGGAATAAAAACATGGAAAAAATAAAAACTTGTCTGGTCCATACAATGATCAGTGGGTCAGGCTGGTGATCTCTCTGCAAAAGTTGAATGGCTTCTTCCTCCTAGGAACAGGGGTTCAGCTTCACACTGGGACTTTAAAAAAGGCGTGGGGGGGGGATTTTAAAAGGCCCACTCTTGTGCCATATTTTAGAATTCTCCATTCAGCTGTTTCAATTTCCCTAGCATATTTCAGGCCTCTCTCTTTACCCCAAATGAATAAAGGGCTGGAATGAGCTGGACATGGGCCAGAGAGACCACTGTCCCAGTACAAGAAAAGAGCAAGCAAGAAGAAAGAAGAGAGGAAAGGAAGAAGAAAGGAGAGAAGAGAAATAAGAGAAAGGAAGGAGAAAGAAGCAAAAGGAAAAGGGAGAAAAAGGTTAAGTGGGAGCGGGCCAAAGCAGCAAGGGACAGAACTGAGCACCAAACTATGCCAGCAGCCCCACAGCCTGGCTGACAGTGTCTGAGCATGACCTCATGGGTCAGGGGCGTGGGGATCCAGGGAGGCACAAAGAGAGGGGGTGTACAAGACACTAGGGCTTTTGTTTATTTAATTAAAGGGGGAAAAAAGGTCCCTGGACTAGACAGCATTGCCCACGTGACTCCATAGCCAGGCCTGTGGAGTATGAAGGAGAACACACAGGAAGAGAGAAAACATCCTGGAGACTGGTTGGAGAGGGGAGAGAGGGATGGTGATGACCCACTCCAGGCAGAGAGCACAAGAAGGGCATCTCTAACACAGTGGCCCCTCTTTCCAAGAGAACCAGACTGTCTCCCTGCCTGCAGCTCTAACAAGGGAAGTACCTTCCTTATAGCAGGCTCTAGGGGAAAGTGCATGTAAGGGGTGGAGGGAAATCAGATAGAAAAAAGGGAAATGTAGTAGCCCCCAGGATCCCTGCCCCAAGCAATGGCTAAGGCTTCAGAGCCTCCTCTCCCTCCCCTTCTCACTGCTGAGCAGAACTACATGAAGACAACAGGCACTGAAGGGGGCTCCCCAAGAGCAGGGGATCCATCAGCAATCATAGCTTGGGCTGGACCAGCTCCCTCCCCCCTACCCCTTCCCTATTCATTCACTCAAATAAGCAGGTTATTCCTGTTTCTACCCTCAGGAAAAAGGTAGGGGGTTAGGCTAGATAACCTCTAAGGCCATTTCCCAGGCAAAGATTCTATGGGTGCCTAGAAGCTCAACCAGATGGGGCAGATGGGGGGAAAGGGGATTGAAGATGCCCACTGTCTCTATCCTACCCTAATAGAGGCAGTTTATTACCACACACCTGGGCTACTTTAATAGCTTCCTAATAAGACTTACCACTTCAACTCTCTCCAAACAATGTCACTCATCTGCTCAAAATCTTCTCTGATGGCTCCCTGTTATCTACCAAGTATAATCTTTAGCTACATGAGGTTCTGGAGCCACTTCTCCTTTTAACTCTACTATTCCCTCTTTAAGTGAACTAAACTCTGGCCAGTCTTTAGCCACACTGTTGCCTACTCCCAGAAAGCCTCCTGCTGCCCTCAATCCTATGGAATTGCCCTACACATCCTTGGTATCCTCCTCCACAAACCCTTCCCTGATTCCCTTCCTCAATAATGATCTTTTTGCCCTCAGACCTCACAAAGCACTTTGTTTGCATTTATCTTATAAATTATGTTGTATTATTTTGTCACATTATGCTAAAATATGTTTCTTATTTGTAGTTATGCCATATCCCCCAATAAACTATAAACTCTGAGAGAGGAGGAAATATGCCTAATCCCAACTTTGTTTTCTTCTGATCACCTAACAGTACCCTATTCAAAGGAATTGACTATGAAATTTTTGTCAGTTTGAATTTGTTGAAAGCCAGATTCTAGGGAAATGCTAAGGAGTCCCTGGGCTCCTCCTCAGTTATGAGTCATAGCTCCTCATGCCCTGCCCTATCCTGTGAAGGGCAGGACGCCAAGCACATGAGGGTAGTCTCAAATGTCACGGGACCTTCCTTGGACACATAGGACATTAGGAAAGTCAAGATACCACCCCAAAGATGAAACTTCTGAAGGCAGAATAGTTTAGATCACTGTTCCCATAGTCTAAGTCGTCTGACACCTGGAATCTGGTGTTTCCAGATATTTTAGCTTTCTGGTTATAGACACTCACAGTTCTATGGTCACTCAATACCTCCAGCCTTGGGGTTACCTACCCCTTAATCCTAGAGTTACTTGAAAAAAAAAAACCCAAAGCCTATGATCGCATTTCTCTGAACTCCCCAGCCCCACTGAGCAAAATGTCATCCCCTTTTCTGACCCTTTCCCACTCAATCCCATAAAGTGGCAAGGGGAGCTCTGTGATTCATCATAGGAGAAAAAGAGGTGAAGAAGGGAAGGAAGGTGGTGGGACTGAAAAAGGGAGGAAGAACAAAAAAAGAAAGGAGGGAGATAGTAAGAAGGGGAGGGAGAGAGATGGCCAAAAAAAGGGGGTAGGAAGAGTATATGTTTATATGTATGTATGTGGATATATGTATACCTATATTTCAATGCCTATATGTAAATATATCCATACTGTTGTAGCCTTGGGTGGTGGGTAGGGGGATGGAGGGGGAAAAAGAACAAAGTAAAAAATGTACAGCAGAGAATAAAAGAAAACCTACAAGGAACCAAAAATGGACAGCTTTCAACATAATGTACAATATTTAATATAGAGGCTTTCTTGAAATAAGGCATTGCTACATATTCTGAATCCTCTCCTATGTCCTGCTGTGCTCATGACATGCTTTTGGTTCCTTTTTTATTTTTCATTTAAGTTTATGTTGTTTCTTTTTCTTTTCTTATTAGGTATTTAAGTTTTAGTGTTTGTCTAAAAGGAAAAAAGAAAAAAGGGTGGAAGGACAAGAAAAGAGGAAGGAACAAGAAAGGGGGAGAGAGAGCAAGAAAAGAGAAGGGAGGGAAAGAGAGAGAGAAAGGAGGAAAGAGAGAGCAAGAAAGGGGGAGAGAGAAAGCAAAAAGGAAGGAGTAAAAAGTAAGAAAGGGGAGGAGAGAAGGAAAAAGGTTAGGTAAGAAAGAAGAGAGCAAACATGAGCCAAAGAACTCCCAGCTGAGGATCCCACAGCTTCTCCATTTCTACCCTCCCTAGTTCCATGCTGGATGTTTCTCAGAAACTGAGTCACCCAGAATTTCAACATAGCGCCCAGCTTGCCTCTGCAGCCCACAGAGGCCTCCAAAAGCACCACGCTAAACATCTGACCTTCCAGTTGTCCCTGAAACATGCCTAGAAGTTTGGCCTCTCCCTCCTTCTTCCCCTCTTCAGGCTTACATTCCCATCCCTTCATTCACACATCCTTTCAAGTGGCTCTCGGGATCACCTGGGCTTCTAGGAGCAGAGGGGGAGGGAAATGACTGAAGTCAGAGAACATCTGAACAAGAAGAGCCTGAAAGACTGCTCACCCCAACAAGTGATACAAAAAGGCACCATCCAGAAAAAAAAAGGTTTGTTTTTTTTTTTTCAGTTTATTATCAGGGGATTGAGGGAGAGGGAGAACATGGTAAAACAAAGCACTATCCTTTGACACCAATGAGGCAAGAAGCCTGTTAGCAAAAGCCCCTCTGTTTCCCCCAACATATGCCCAAAGCATATCTACTTGGGCAGATTCCCACAGCATCATACAATGGCAGAGACACACACAGGCACTCCACATAAGCATACGCATGAACACACACATTCCCACCCAGATGTGGGAGGAGGACAGCAGGTCCTAAATCTCCAACTGGGTTTAGCTGTACATCCATTCTCCCAAAGGAAACTCATCTGCCAAACACACCAGAAGGTCTGACTCCTCCTCCATCGGGGAGCAAAGATTAAGTAACTATTGTCAAATGGCACAAACCTGGCCTGAGTAGCACCCTCTGCCCCAGTCCCATGAACTTCTCTGACTCTAAAAAGTCAAAATGTATAACAATAATAATATCAGTATTAATAATAGCTCACATTTATGAAGTGTTAAGGTTTGCAAAATGCTTTAAAAATATTATCTTATTTTTTTCTTACAACAACCCTAGGAGGGAGCTGCTATTATTATCTCCATTTTACAAATGAAGAAACTGAGGCAGACAAAGTTAAGTGACTTGCCCAGGGTCACACAGGTGATAAGTATCTGAGGCCAGATTTGAACTAGGGGTCTTCCTGACTCCAGATCTCGTTCCATTCACTTGGACACCTAGATTGTGAGCTACCCAAGGGCAGGGACTGTCTTTTTCCTTTCTTTGCATCCCCAGGGTTTAGTGGAGTTCTTGGGGCTTAACAAATGTTTCCTAAGTGACTGACCTAGCTGTCTCAGTCCTTGTTCTACTTTGTCCATCTTCCTCCAGGGCAACAGGAAGCCCTGAGTGAGCCCTGGGCTCAGTGAGGTCCTCACATATCTCTACTGCCTCCTAGACTTCTCCTTCTCATAGCTTCAGTCAGAATCCATCCCTAACTGGGAGGACAAGAGTTAATGAACTATCTTCCAGTGCACAAGGCACAACAAGTATGATCAGGTACCAGGAAAGAAAGGAGTGGTGGAGAAGGAGTATCCTGGGCTGAGGTGGGGAAATGCTCCATGGAGTCTGGGGGAGGGACAAGATGACCTCTGGGGGAAGGGGGGTAAAAAAATGACTTGGCAAAGGGAATCTATGATTCAGCCTCACACAATTGTTCCTGCTGCACATCAGAAATGGAAAATGCTGGGTGGGTAACAGCATACCACACAGCTGCACATGGAAGTTGGGGAGGGGGTGGGGGGAAAGAGAATGCAATCTGAACTCTGTCTCAACATCTGTTAAAGTATGCCGTGTGTCAACACCCACTACAGACTCCTAGCCAAAGAAAAAATGGTACAAACAGCAAACTTTTCATCTGCAACCCACTCCCCCCAACCTTTTTTTTTTTTCCTTGGGCCACAGAGGAATTTTGCCAGCAAGAAATCATACCCCAGCTCAGAGAGAAATGAAATCAGAGAAATGGGGAGGGTGGAGCTCTTTAAAGCCATGGGATCTCCCAGCAAAGAATGATAGGGGTAGCGCCTAGAAATTCAGAGAGGTCAAAGCTGAGCTTATGCCCAGGGGCTAGGGGAGCAAGACCAAGTCAAGGCCCCTTCAATCCTCCTTCTATGGAGTTTTCAAAACATTCTCTAATAGGATATTTCTTAGGGACAGGAGCAGGGAGATTGGGAGTGGGGAGATGGAACAGGAAGACTGCCATGAATGCCTCCAGACTTAAATCCAGGGGCCACTTAAATCCAGGGGTAGCCAATATATCCTTGGGTTATGTCCCAAAGTCCCCAACTGCCAGCTCTACAGAGCTCAAAGTAATTCAGGTCCACAACTCCCATTTCCAAACCTCAGTCTCAAACTTAAAGGAACATATGCATACAAACTCCCCCTGTCAGACTCCACTTCCCCTAGGGAGTTGGACCCACTGAGGTTCAGTCAGGGACTGGGACCTGGGGGGACCCACCAAAGGAAAACTTACAGATACAGCCTTGGTACAGGCTGTCCCCTGGCAGAAAAGATGGTGAGGCTGCATTGAGCTGCTTGCTCAATACAGAAAGAGGTTTAAATGCATCTCCTGTCAATAATCAGCTGGGGAGATGTCCATGAGAAAATTATTAAAAGGACCCACCTGTAGCAGGCACCTCAGTCAGACCACTTCAGATTCCAATTAATGTAGAATCTATATGTATGGCAGTGGGGGGAGAAGCTGTCTGGTCAAACCCAGCAGCCTTTTAGCTAAGCCCTTGGAAGGAGGGGACAGAGACACCCAAGAATTCGCCCAGGCACAGCTTAAGAGTCAGCTCAGTGGGGGGGCCACAGGACTGAGCTAGACACAGCAACCACACATTAGGCATTTTCCAGAAACATCCTAGTGGGAAGAAAAGAAAATCCACTTATCAATTGAGAGGCAGCTTAGTATAGCAGAAAGAACTTAGAGGCAGGAGAGACCTAGGTTCAAATTTCACCCTTCACCTTATACAGCTATGAGCTAGGAGACCTTGGGCATTTCCCCAGGCTTTCCCTGGCCTTTTTCAAGCATCCATTTACTCATTTACCAAATGAGGATAAAAACACTGTAGTAGTTCCCTGGAAGGGTAGTCAGGAGGTTCACGTGAAATGATATATACCTTAAAGCACTAGATATTGTATTATTATGAATACTGACATTATTAATAATTATAACTGCATTAGCATTAATAATTAATAAAATCATTCATTAATGATATGGTTTTCCAAAAGGAATATTCTTTGGCAGGCTTTTTTGTTGTTCAGCCATGTCCGACCCTACATGATCTCATGGACTTTGTCTGTGGAGTCTTTTTGGCAAAGATCCTACAGTGATTTACTATTTCCTTCTCCAGTGCATCCCCACTTTACAGATAAGGAGCTGAGGCAAACAGCGGTTAAGTGACTTGCCTAGATTCACGAAGTTGGTAAGTTTCTGAGGCTGAATTTGAACTCAGATCTTTCTGACTCTAGGCCTGGTGTTCTATCCACTGATCCAATTAGCTGTCCCTTTGTCAGACTACATGTCTTATTTCTGGTCTGGGAAATATGGTGAACATTGTGCTAGGTCACAAAGCTTATACCAGAGATATTTGTCCAAAATCACTTAGGACAGTGCCTGGCATACAGGAGGAGCTCTGTAAGTGATTGTTCCTTTCCCTTCCGCCTTCATGGAGCTTATAAGACTATCTTCCTGAGTGGGAGGATAGAAAGATCATTGTACTTACAGTTAGGGGCACCTGGGTTTGTGTACTGGTGACATTACACTTGCTAGCTGTGTGACCCTGGGGAAGTCACTTGACCCAGTTTGCCCCAGTTTCCTCATCTGTAAAATGAGCTGGAGAAGGAAATGGCAAACCACTCCACGATCTTTGCAAGGAAAACTTCAAATGGAGTCCTGAAGAGTCAGAAACAACTCAACAACAACACCAAACCTTAAAGCACTATATTACCAGTGGTGCAGGACTGCTGTGACAATGCTTTGTAAACTTTAAAAGAGCATAGTAGCGTAAGCTATTTTGAATAATAATAATATTAAATGTAAACTATCATCATTTTCTTTAAAATAAATTTTTTTGATAGTGACTATGAAAAAATGGATTCCAAGAGCTGGCCTTGAGTCCTACCTGTCCTACATAATGACCACACGATCCTAGGTAAGCACACAACCCTTCCTCAGTCAAACTCTCTGAGCCTCCAGGTTGAAGAGGAAGGAGGTGCCAACCTGCACTGATGAAGGGAACTCCTCCCTCCGAGTGCGCTACAGTGACGTCTAAATGAGTACTGTCCAATTTTTAAAAATGATGAGGACTTGGGATAAGAGGTGCAGAGGGAGGGAAGGGGCCAGAGAACATGTTTTCTTACCTTGTTCCCAGGAGATCGAAGCAAAATAAACCGATGCTTCTTCTTTAAGAGAGCTCGATAGTCTTGGCACTTCTCATAGCTGCCCAGCTCTACAGTCTCTATGCAGTTCTGCTCATCCTGGGGAGAAGAAAGAAAGGTGATCACTAGGTTAAGTAGAAGATGAAATTCTACCTTAGGCCCAACCCCTGCATGCGCACACGCGTGCACGCACGCGCGCACACACACACACACACACACACACACATGGCTCAAGCTTAGGAAGGCCAGCAGTCACCCCTAGCGTGTTTTTTGTAAGGGAAAAGGGTAGTACACAAGGGATCTTTTAAAATATTGTTTTTTAATAAATGCATAATTATTTATTGGTAGATACCTCTGGTGTTAGAGTGAAGGTTCAAAGCTATTGGCTGATGACCACAAACAGGGGGTACAATTTTCAGACCTGGCTGATCAAGTCTCTACATCATGCCCCTTAGACTGATACTGGCGAGATATGATGGAGCAGGCACAACTGCATGTAGAAACAACTTCCTAGGGATGCTCCCCATCCATGGTGACCACAGCATATTGGCTTTCCCTGACTTGCAGATTCTTGATTTGTAAAAGAGCTCTGGGTAGGGAGACTAGCTACTGAAGGTCCAGTGAGAAAACAAACATTTACAGTATGAGTTCTGAATAGCAAGGTATATCACTGAGCACTAGAAACACAATTCAGCATAAAAGAGTCTTGTCCTTGAAAGCCTTACTGCCTACATGGGAAAAAGGATATATGGAAAAATAGAAAAATAGTAATAATAAGGTAAGAAGGAAAAGAGAAAGGAGGGAGGGAAAGAAGGAAGAAAGGAAGGAAGGAGGAAAGGAAGGAAGGGAAGAAGGAAGGAAGGAGGGAAGGAGGAAAGAAAGGAAGAAAAGAAGGAAGGGAGGAAGGAAGGAAGGGGGAAGGAGGAAAGGAGGGAAGAAGGAAAGGAGGAAAGGAAGAAAGGAAGGAAGGAAGGGAGGAAAGGAGGAAGGAAGGAGGAAAGGAAGAAAGAAAAGAAGGAAAAGAGGAAGGAAGGAGGGAAGGAGGAAAGGAGGGAAGAAGGAAAGGAGGAAAGGAAGGAAGGAAGGGAGGAAGGAGGGAAGAAAGGAAGGAAGGAGGGAGGGAAGGAAGAAAGGAAGGAAGAAAAGAAGGAAGGGAGGAAGGAAGGAGGGAAGGAGGAAAGGAGGGAAGAAGGAAAGGAGGAAAGGAAGGAAGGAAGGAGGGAAGGAAGAAAGGAAGTAAGAAAAGAAGGAAGGAAAGAAGGAGGGAAGGAGGAAAGGAAGGAAGGAAGGGAGGAAGGAAGGAGAAAAGGAAGGAAGAAAAGAAGGGAGGAAAGGTAATTGAAGTACATATTTTTTTGATACCCAGCAGAAAACAAAAGGAAGGCCAGAAGGAAAAACAACCAAGTAGGACAGTTTTGAAAGTTACATATGGATGAAAAGGCTGCTCATCTCCAGACAGAGAAGTGAAAGACTCAGAGGACAGATTTAGAGTCTTCTTTGAGGGGTAGACGTGGTCAGATTTGTTCTGCTTGATTATACATGTTTGTAAGAGGGCGTTTTATTTTTCTTGCTTTTTCAACTGGGAGAGTAACAGGAGGTGAGGAGAGAAGGAAGATCTTTGTTGAAGAAAATTAATTTTTAAAAGTTTAAATGCTGAATTTATTATATACTTTAAAAGCATGAGGTACATAAGAGAGAGTCACAGTTTTATATTCAATCCCTAAATTCCATCCCTAGTCTACAATTTCACCAATGGGTCCTCATTTACTTATTTTACAGATGAGAAAACTGAGGTAAATAGAAGTAAAGAGACTGGCTCAGGGTCACTAATGCACTTAGTGGCAGAACCAGGATTCAAACCCAGTTCTTCTGATTCCAAATCCAGCAAGTTTTCTCATATACTATGGGGCCTTTAGGTTGGGCACTGAAGGCCTGGTGAGATTTCCTTAAGTGAAAGTGGAGGACGGCATTCCATACAGGAGAACAGCATGAGCACAAAGTGGGGAGGAGGACATGGAATGGCTAGTGGACTGTAAGCCCTTCCACTAACCCACTTGGTGATTCTGGGATTCTGGAGCAAGACACTTTCCCCTGAAGTAGCATGGAGAGATTAGTCACTGACCCCGTTCTTAGATTCCAGAAGCTGCTGTGATGGTAGAATTAATACCTGCTCCAAGGGAAAAAATCAATTAGGGATAAATGCAGTAATTATAGAGATCATGAAGTCCAGGGATTCCTGGACATATTTCTAGGGGTCTGTGAACTTGGATGGGATATAGAGATATATGTATATATCTATACATACATATATACACATATATATCTATACACACACATCTATATCTATATCTATACACACAAATATATACACACATATATAGGTATACATATACATATTGATTCTACATAATTAGTTTCCCTTGTAATTTTTCTTTATGTATTTAAAAAACATTATTTTGAGAAGAGGTCCATAAGATTTCCAAAGGGGTCAATGACACAAAGAATATTAAGAAACCCTGACATGGTCCTACTGCCCCATTTTACAGTAAACTAAGGCCCATAGAGGGAAAGAGATTTGCCTAAGATCACACAGCCAGTTCATAAATAGCTCCATTAATCAATCAACTGACCACAAACATTTATTAAATGCCAAGTATGTACCAGGCACAGTTCTAGGCACAAGGAAATACAAAGACAACAAACCATAGATAGTTTGGTCTGCCCTCGAGAGGTTTATATCAAATCAATTAATCAAAAGGACTTCCCCTTGTGCTACTCTATCCTCGGGTCTCTTAGTCATTAGGGCAAAGGCAAAGACTAACAGTTCTTGGGACAAGCAAAGATGAGTCGCAGTGGGAATCCTGAGGCCAGTGCTCTTAGAAGACTGTCAGTCACAGAAAGCTCTGCCTTGAGTGGGCCACACATCTCCCTGAATCCTCTCTGATTAAAGGAAGTATCAGACAGCAACAAAGAGTTGGCAGCCTTCATGCCCAATCTCTCCCCAGACTTCATTTGCAATCCCCTTCATGTAATTCTCACTGTTTCAGGGTGACACCCAACACATACAAGACTTAGGAGGGGGTTATAAGGGTTGGTAGAGGTTTCAGAGGTCCAGGAACTAGCTAATTTAACCTCCTTTCTCTCTCTTACTCTCTCTCTCTCTTTCTCTCTGTCTCTCTCTCTGTCTCTCTGTCTGTCTGTCTGTCTGTCTGTCTCTCTCTCTCACACACACACACACACACACACACACACACACACACACACACACACACACAACTAGTTAATTGCTTTATCCCCTGGGTGTGACTAAGTTAAAGCATTCTTCCTGGGTGTGGCTTTGTCTTCCCGGAGGGAGTTCTGAAGTAGCAGAAGTCAATCTGGTCTGGCCTGGAACACACTGAGCCTGGGGCTGAATCCTCCAGTAACCCAGGCACCCTAAAAGAGGCAGCCAGTACCAGCAGAGAAGCTGAGACTGGGTACCACAGAGACAGCCACCAGGAAACAGCAAAGGGCCTGACTATTTCTGGATCTTACTAACCTGAGTTAAGGATTTAAGATGCAGTTGTCACCTACAAGACATTGCTGAGGAGATGCACTGACATGTCTTGATAATTCACATGTAGAAGTTTATATCTGAGCTGCTTTGTTGATATAAAAAGCTGGAATTCAATCTTTGAGAATGCCGTTGTTGTAAGGTGCTCAAGGTCTGGGAACCTGTACCACACCTGTCCTGTATCACCAACACCATCACCTCCAAACTCAGGCTTCTTATGTGCA
Organism: Pseudochirops corinnae; assembly: GCA_028646515.1. Lineage (NCBI taxonomy): Eukaryota > Metazoa > Chordata > Mammalia > Diprotodontia > Pseudocheiridae > Pseudochirops > Pseudochirops corinnae. The sequence goes on from CM053589.1 coordinate 92,260,041, forward strand.
TCCCCCTTCCTGGCTCCACTCTACCTAGTCCTATCCTTCAAGACCTAGCTCAAGCCCCCCTACCTCCACCCTGGAAAGGCTTCCAAGAGCCCAGTCCACAGTGCTCTCTCTCCCCTACAGCAATGATGCATTCCTTCTCTGGCATCTATAGAAAATCAGCACATTATGATTTACAAAGTGCTTTCTTCACAGCATCAACATCAAGTAGATGGTTCAAATGTAAAGAAACATGGAAACATGGGGAGGGGAGGTTGCTCCTCTCTGTACAAGTATTATTATTCCCACTTTCCAGATGAAGATACTGAGGCTCAAAGAGGTAACGGGACTTGCCCAGAGTCACACAGCCAGGATTGTGTCAGAACCAGCATTCCAATCTGAGGCTCCTGACTTCTAGTACTATCCTTGCCTCTATAACACTGCCTGCTAAATGATGATCAAGTCATATATAAGAGGATTGACTGACTGAATTAGGGACTTCCCTGTGAACTCTGAAGAGGCTGATCCTGGTAGAGAAAAAAGCAAACTCCAAAGCAATTTCTAAGATAAGCTAATGCTGTTCACAGGTCTGCAGAGGCAACCTCCTAGCTCGACAAATGCAAACATGGAAACCCCTCCCCCCCTTCCTCCTCTCCTCCTCTACCCCTCTCTAAGATACACATGTTGGAAAATTATAGCCAAGGTTGGAGGTTAGGGGAAGTAAGGCCAGCCTTCTGCCACTGCCATTGCCAGAGGATGTTATTCCTGAATGGCCAGCTAGCTACCAGCTGCCTGCTCATACCCCCCCCAGCTGGGGGAGAGTTTCTGGGCATTCTAACCTTCATCTCTGCTCAAATTGCTGAATCATTCCTGACCTTCTACAGCTCAAAAAACTACCCCCTCAGACAACAAACCCAAAGCATTAGGAGAAGGATCTTTGGAATATCAGCTTCTCTGACAGCAAGGGAGAGAGAGCCAGAAGCATTCTTTAGGATCCCTGTTCCTTGTCTCAGAAAAAAGAAAGAAAGAAAGAAAGAAAGAAAGAAAGAAAGAAAGAAAGAAAGAAAGAAAGAAAGAAAGAAAGAAAGGAAGGAAGGAAGGAAGGAAGAAAGAAAGAAAGGAAGGAAGAAAGGAAGGAAGGAAGGAAGGAAGAAAGAAAGAAAGAAAGAGAGGGGAAAGAAGTGAGTTATGAGACACATTTCTTAATTCCTGCCCTACTGCCAAATCCCCTACCATCCCCCTTCCCCAAAGTGTTGAATTCTTGAAATTGTGTTTGAGTTTCAAATAGTGATACTTTTATTTTTAATTGAATTTTTCTCTCTTCTTCTTAAATCAAGGTCCGGATGAAGCAATAGGTAAGTGGAATTTTCTCCATTCCTCAGCTTAGTATGGTCCAGGCTCCCACCAGATGTGGCCAAGGGCATGCCCGACAGAGTCTGACAGCTGGGCTGTCACTCATCCCCACAGCAACTGGGCAGCTGAGCTGTGACAAGACTGTTCCTTTATAAAAATACCACCACACATCTATGTTTCCAGCTCAGGCACATCCAAATTTGGCAATGGCAGCAGCAGCAGTGTCTGATACATCTGGAGGTGTGTCTGCATTCTCACCCACTGCTCCTGTTTCCCCCAAGCACTATACTCCCAGAGTTAGACTCGGACAGGTGGAGAATGAGAAGCCCTGCAAAGGCAGCACCTTGTGAGAAGAATCTAAATTCGTGCTTCTCAATTTTTTTTAGTCTGTGACACATTTGTGAACTTGTGGAGACATACCGGAAAACTCTATAGGAGGAAGGTCTCCTGCTTCCTTAGCTCCTCAGACTAGCTATTCTCTGATACATTCATCTAATTTCACCCCCCAACAATGTACTGTAACATCTCATTTATTCAGAGGTCAAACATGATCATCTCAGTCCTTTAGCCCCTCAAAGAGCCTTGGACTTTATTCCTCAGGACCTCCCAAAGAGTTTTATTGACTCTTACTTAACCAACAATTCCAACAAACTTAATAATCTAGTTTCTCAAGTCAGACAGTTAGAAGCAGCAAAGGAAAGGGAGTGGGGGCTGGTGCTATTAGAGGCAGGCACAATGACAGCAGAGGTAACAGCTGACAGCCTGACACTGAAGAGAGAGACAGAAAAACTAAGAGTACTGAAGTGTATTACTATGCAATACAATAATGGATGTTTGTAAGGATAACCCTGAGTCATCAAGAAAAGGTTAAAGTTGCTTAGTATTCTCTATTTAATAGACTATAAAATTTTTTTTATAAAGACTTCCATTCAAAATTGTTACAGCAAAATAATTTTTAACAGCTAAAAAAAATCTTTCAGCCTTCTCTGACTCTCCTAGCACTATGCAATCTCTCCATCCAGAGATTCTTCATAGCACTGTCTGCATCTCTCCTATGTACTTATGACATTCTACTTCAAATTATAGTTACTAGTGACCTTATCATCTTTCTAAGTAGATTACAAGCTCAGGGACCATGTCTTATTCACTTTCGTATTAATTAATAATGCTCACTGAATTTAATTTAATATGAAAAGTTCAACTATGTGAAACTCTTCATTCCTAGAGAATGCTTGATCAATGAGAAATTGAGATGGATCAGACATCCCTACAAATAGACCCACTTCACACACTTGCCAGTCACACCCATTCCTCTCTTCATCATGGCTCTAACCCATTCAGCCCCAATATTGAAGTGTCCTGACAATTCACAGTCTGGAAAACAGTGATCTAAATCCATAGAAAAATGTTCACACTTCTCCAACCTCTTCCCTGAGCATCAGGGAAGGAGATATTGTAGAACCTTTGGAAACTGATCTGGTCCAAGCATCCTCCTTCAGGGTCATCATGTCCACACAGCATGTTGCTAAGCCAACAGCAGAATAGATAAAGTGTCTGAGATTGTACAGGAAACAGGAGGCTGAGACATAAGCAGAGCTCTTTAGGAAGTGCTGGGAATGAAAACAATATGACTGAATGGCTGTTTCAGGGTGGGGCTCAGAAACAACTCCAGCCATGTTCCTTTGGCTGAATTCCATCTCAGTTTATCACTAAGACCACTGTGATGATGGTCATAATAATAATTTTTATTAACAATAAAAATGCTAATGATACTATCCTGCACTTATAACATGCTTTGCCTATCTGTTATCTCATTTGTTACTCAAAGTAACTCTGGAATGGAGGCAGAACAGGTATCATTACCCTTATTTTGCAGATGAAGAAAGCAAAACCCAGAGGAAGTAAGTGATTTACCCAAGGTCACACTGTATGTTAGAGGATGAACTAGACACAGAATTAACAACAGCATTTCTAGAAGTACTTGAAGATCTGCGAAACACTTTGCACATATGTCCTCATTTGTTCCTCACAACAGCTGGCAGATAGGTACTATTATTATTCCCATTTTATAGATGAGGAAATGGAGGCTAAGCAAGGTTTAGTGACTTGTTCAGGGTCACACTGCTAATAAGCATAAGGAGGGATCTGAACTCAGTTCTTCCTGACTCAAGTCCGGCAATCTACGCACTGTGCCACTCTGACTCCTACTCTGACCTCTCCACTAGATTCTGCTGCCTTCCTATTTCTTCCTTGGTTTTTAGGATGGACAACCTTCCCATCTTCTACCTATCACATCCTCCAGCCTGCTACTCTACCCTGACCCTCCCCAATTTGCTGTTCTGATTCCCAAGTCTTACAGTTACACCCTAAGTCTTACAGTTACATCTTGACTGAATCGGCTGGGTTCCTCACCTCATTCTCGTAGACAAGAAGTTGTGCCTTGCAGAGCAGGAGATATCGGTCTTTCCAAAGTCCCAGGAGGCCCCCACTGCTCTTCTTGATCCATCCAGCTTTATCTGCCATCTGGGCACCTCGGAGCTTTTCACCACCCTCCTTCATGCCCTGAAATGATAGCAATGGACACACCCACATGAGGAAGAGACTCCAGAGCCAAGATAGGAGGGAGCTTCCCTAATCTCCAGCCACTGGCTCTCAATTGCCACGGGAGGACAGTCACCATAAAACATCGTTAAAAACATAACATGGAAACCTGCTGAAATTGGGATGTCAACCATTATTACACTGGGAACTTTCTCCCAGTAGCTTTTGCTGGGCATTTCAGGATTTTAAATTTTACACCCATCTTAGCTGACGACTTAGACTCTCTCAAGTTTGCATGACTGTGTATACCCAGTGTGAGTTTATGTGGGGAAGAGGGGAGGTGTCAAAATCTGGAGGATGCTAGATGAAAATTAGCATTTACTAATTTTGGACACTTTATTATTTACATAAAACTAAAAAAAAAGGCCCAATCAAAAGTAAAAGTGGCTCTTCCCATCCTCCTCCTCCTCTTCACGGGTGAGTTCATCTCTTCTGGCCCTATGGAAACAGCCAGAAAAGCTGCCTTTGGAAGAACACACATATGAAAATGTATTTTGTCTCCTGAAATGTTCATAGAAGCACCCTGCTTATAGCAGAGCACAGCTTTGCTACCCATCAGGAAGAATCTCCCTCTTATACTGCAGAAAGCCCTAACTGACCCTCTCCATACACCCCACACCTCTTGGACCTTCTCTTCTGGCATTCATGAATCCCCTTCTGAATAGAGGGTAAAATCAAAGAATCTCATGCTATAGGGCTCTCTCTTGGGTTTTTCTACCAAGGTCATTTCTCTGACTTGGAACCTGTTGTATTATTGAGTTGAGTCCCATAAACAAAGCCTCTGAAGCTCCCCCAGAAGCAAGAGATCCTTTTAGGGTTCTCAGTTTCACCAGTCCAAGCTCCAACTGGCACTGTGTCCCTCAGGTAGAAGAAATGGCATGGAGAACCATAGCAGGGGCTAGTTATCACCCCACCCCAGCACCTCTATCTAATTTCTAGGACAGAACAATCCCAGTACTTCAAATGAAAGAAACAAATTACTTGAATAGTGCCCAACCAGCTCATTTTGGTAAAGTGCCAGACAATATACCAAGCACCTTTCTCATATAATCCTATGAGATAAATTATATTTTCAGCATTTTTTAAAGCATTTACATGTTACAAAGGAAGGAAGTGAGGTTAAGTGACTTGTCCATAGTCACATGGTTGGGAAGTCACAGAGACTCAGACCAGGACCTGTCCTTCTGACTCCATGTCCAATTCTCTTTTCTTTGCATTATATGTCTTTGCACTTGGAGGAATGAAGAAAGCAAAGAGTTATACAGAAGCACAGCCTCCTTGGGCAAGTTCTCTTGTTTTCAAGCCCTTCTGGAAGGAGGAAAAAGGCATCCCACCCTAGTCTATCTCCCCACCCTCATCCTACCCTCCACTAATTCAAATACTAGGTAGTCTCTACCTTGGTGCTCAGAATCTGGCCCTGGCCTCAAAGCCTAGAAAACATCTTCATCAAATGAACAGTGGAACCTCAGATTTTCCCCTAGTAATTTTGGAACATAGGTTACCAAGATATGATACAAGCTATTGGGATATGAGTTTATATCATCCAGAAGATGTTTGATTGGGAAAAGGAGATGGGCCAATCAGGCAACAAGACTGAAGGACCACCCATATGGAATGTAATAAGCTCCTTGAAGGCCGGGACTGCTTCCCTTTGGTTTTTTTCATCCTCTGTGCTTTACATAGTTACCTAGCACTTATTAAATATTTAATAAATGTTTTATTGATGCTTATTGACTGAAAAGATGAATTCCAACTCACTGAATGAACCCCCAGTGGACCAAGAGTAACACAAGATAAGAAAGCACGAAATGTTTGAACTCTGTACTACAGAAGACAACCTCCACATTGAGATCATGGCTCCACTCAAGGGCTGACACAGAACATCAGGACAATGAGGCCAGGCTACTTCTCCAGTGACTTATCAGGTTGTGTAACTACCAGAGAGATGACATTTCTGCAGGGATACGATACAATCCCAGTGTACAAACCCAAGGACCAGGAGAAATCCAGGCCCCCCTCCACTGCCCACACTTAGAAAAGAGGCAAGCAGAATTTTAAAACTGCATTTTTGCATTTCCTTTTTCCTCTTTGGGTTTCTGATAATCTGTCTTCAGACCCAATCTTCCTGGGATCCTGGGATAGCAGTGGGATCAGAACAGCTAGGGACAGGATAGCAGCAACCCCCATTTCAGCAAACTCAAGTTCCAACAATTACTGAATGCCTCACTGTGGGTGATAACGGGAGATGTCTTATGATACAGACCCTTCTCAAGAAGCTTACAATATAGTTGCCATAGAAAGCTCATATATACCATGTACCATAGGAAGCAATCCTAGAAATACAGTTAATGTTTGGGAAATGATTACCTTGCCACATGAGACAGGGTAAATGTGGTGCAAAATCTAGCACACAATTGTGTGGCACAAATTCACAGCAAGAGGAAATCAAAAAGGGTCAGGAAAGCCTTGATGGACAAAGTGTCTCTTTCCTCATTAAGCTCTCATTCCACCTCCTCCATTAAGCCTCAGAGAGAACACTGAACCTGGAGCTGGTGCACCCGGGTTCATAAGCCAGCTACAAAGCTTACTATCTACTCTCTGGCCAAGAGATTAACTTCTCTGGGCCTCAGTTTCTTCATCTGTAAAAGAAGGAGGATAGTCTACTCTAAATGATCTCTAAGAACCCTTCTAGCTCCAAATCTAAGATCCTGCCCTAACCACTCCAGCCCACAGGGATTTCTCCCTCCCCTGAACACTTACTGAATTTACTTTTTATACCGTTCATTTCGTATTTTAGCATATAAAGCTTCAGAAGTTTACTTGGTGTCTTATCTTCCTAAATAGATTATAAATTCCTTGAAGGCAGGGAACCATTAGGATACATCTTTGTATTGTCCTTCCCTCTCCCCTTCAAATGCTGGGCAAACCAGATGACCAAATAATAAACAAGTATTAGGCAGGGAGTGTGCTGGTAAAATGTCCAACAACTAGTTCTGGGGGGGAGGGATATATGTGCAAGATACACTTTTAAGTTTAATTTGCATTATTAAAAATTTTTCCATCCCTTTCTTAAGTCCAGACAATCAACAAAATAATAAATCAAACCTTGATCTGTGGTCTACCGATTTCTGAGATGCTCACACTGAAAATTTCACAATCGTCAGAGCAGGCATGAGAAGATTCCAACACACGCCTAGTACTAGATAAATTAGATATAGTCAAGGCTAGGGTGAGGGGCTACTGGAATGCCTATAGGAAGGTGGTTAGTACAGAATGTTAATGCTGAAAAGTGCAGTGCTCCATAAAGGTGTATCAAATCAACCTGTTGTGCCATGGAAAGAAGCAGCAAAATTTGTAGTAAGAAACCTGAGTTTGAATCCTGGCTCTGATGCATGCTAGGGATGAAACCCTCAGTAAGTCACTTCAGCCTTATGGACTTCAGTTTCTTCATGTATAAAATGTGGCATTCAGACCAGAAGAGGGCTGAGGTGGCTACAAGCCCCAAATCTATGAGCCTACGAGGTAGAACTTAAGTTAGGCCTTGAAGGACATGGAAGATCAAAGAACTTAGAAGTAAAAAAGAACATCTTGTCTAGCCCTCTCATCTTGAAGAAACTGGGAAACCAGGGTGCAGGAAATGACTTATCCAAAGTCACATACTCCACCATACTCTGCCAAAGAACAAGGAGAGTTAAGACTTGAACCCAAGGCCTCTGACTCCAAATCCAACACACCCTTCATGTTCTACCACAGATTTATATTGGGAGAATGAAGAAAGGACAGTCATAGGAAACAGTATGACCCAGCATAGGAAGGAATGTCTTTTATCATTGCACATCATCACCATCCCTACACACATCACACGTGGTCGTCCCCCTCTTTGCAGATGGCTAAGTTTGGATGTACTGGGTTCCTGCTGTCACTCCATTCCACCTGCCTCCTCCCTTTTCCTCCTCCCCCTCAGAGCCACCCTCCCCCCTACTCCATGAGGTCAGGGGATTGGCAATGCACCCGGAAGTTTTAATAAGCCATCCCCTTTCCTTGGCACAGCAAGCCACTGTCACAGTGGAGGCTTTGTCCTTCTCAGCCTAGTTACACGGCTGCCTCTCCTCTCACTCACTGACCGGCTGACCATGGCCTTTTCTGTTTTTCCCTTCCTCTTCCCTCCTCCCAATCATCAGGTCTCCATGGAATCCTTTGAGTACACTTTGGGTACCTTCTGCTACATCCCAGTCACTCAGCGTCAGGACTCCTCTTCTTTCCCAGGGGCATCTTAGAGCCAAGGACAAGATGCCACCATAACCACTACAGGGGAGGTTTTTCAGTCAGGGACAGAGTGACCAAACTGCATATTCTTCTAAACAAAAAAGTGGTAGCCTCATCTATGGCTCAAGGGTGGCCAATTGTGTTAAACTGGTTATAGAGCACCCTATACACTGAACTTCCTTTAGCTGAATGCAACAAAATTTTAACCTGAAAAATAATACATAGGTATTGGGTAAATTAGAGATGGCAAAGGCTAGAATTAGATGCTCCTAGAACGTCTAAAAGTCAAGTCTGGGGGTGGGGAGGAGGGAAACTACTTCCTGTAGAAAGTAAGTTCTGAGCACTTCTGAAGGTAGAAAGGGACATACTTTGGCAATCATAAGGGTGAGGACATATCAAGGACAAGAAAGGTTCCCAGGTGAATCAGCATCATAGAACATTAAAGCTGGGAAGAATCTTAGAGATCATAGAATACATAAAAAGGCATGGAAAGGAGCTTATTGCCAATTCCAAATTCTTCATTTTATACATCAAGAAGTGAGACTACAGAGATGAAGTGACTGGCCGAAAATTCTACTTAGTAGCAGAGCTGGCACCTAGAACCTCAATCTGTCCAGTGTTCCTTCCACTACCCAACACAGCCTCTGCAAAAAGAGAAGAGGGGTGCAGGAAACAGTAAGACTGGATAGACTGAAGCAAAGAATACAAGCCAGATAAAGCCAATGGGTTAGAAAAAGACATGCCTGGGAATTGAAATTTGATTTAGAAGAAACTGAAAGGAGACAAGAGTTTCTGGGAAAGAGTGGCACTATCAAAATGATGCTAATGGGAGACTTTCTTCACTTCCCTATACAACATAAAGAGGAAGCTATATTGTCCAGGTATGAGAATATGAAAGCCTGAATCAGGCCTGTGGTTGTGAGCCTGGGGAGGAAAAAGTTAGAGCTAAGAAATAATAGGATAAAAATGATTAGGATTTGGTACCAAGGTAGATATTGGAGAGGAGATAGAAGGTGGGAAGATAGAGGCATTGAAGATGACTTCCAGATTAGGGAGGAGGGAATGAGGTATGAGGACTCCAGTAACAGTGACCAAAATGGTAGATGGGAGGATGAGGGAAAAAACTAAACACTGTATTTTCATTTTTTTCGTTTCACTTGTTATCTTTAATAGGGAACAGGTTGGGTCCAGAGTCTCTCAGTCTCTGAGATAGTTTGGGGGCTGGCTGCTGTCCCGACTACCCACTGGCAGGAAACCAGATCATCCTCTCCCAATGTTGGCCATGCTAACCCAACCTACGAAGAAGTGTTTGGGAATCCAAGAAGAAGAAAAGACTATTTAAACTGGAAGGGATCTAATAGAGTATGGACAAGTCACAACCTTTCTAGAGGTCTCACTGTTATTATCTGTAAAAAGAAAGGGCTGAGTTAGATGACCACTAAGGTCCAGCTCTAAGACTATGATCCTATAAACCATCTCACTTCACAGAAGAAGACACTGTAGACCAAAGAAGAAAAGCACTATTCTCACTTCCTATATGAGGCTTTTCCAGATCATCCAACTGTTAGGCTCCCCCAAGAAATTATCTTGCATTTATTTTTATAAATTTTTTATTTATTAAAATGTTTTCCCCTTTGGAACCAGAGTTCTGTGAGGGCAAAGAATGTTGGGTTTTTGTCCTTGTAAACTTTATCATGCAGCATAGTGCCAGGCACATAGTAGGGTTACAGAATGAATGGCAGAGAAGGGACTAGAGTCTTTCCAATACCAGTCTAGTGTCTAACCATGGTGTTATCCATAAAGACATGACCACTGAGACAACAGGGAGGAAAGACAACTATTTCTCTGATCAAATAGGCTGTTTCCAGCTGATCATATATGAAAGGTTTCTGACCCAAGTCATTCAGGATCTTGGTATGCTCAGCTATCACTTCAGTCAGGTTTTAGGAACTTGGGTTCAGACAGTGCTAAGGACCATTATGGCACCACTAGACTTCTCCTAACTCCATAAGGATTCTATATCTTCCCCCTGATCACAAGGGCTCAGGCCACCCTGACCAAGAGAAAGGAGCCAAGTTCTTAACCCATCTCTAGCCTTCAACCTCTAAGCTCTTGCTTTCTGTTTTCCCTGGATTCTGAGACTCCAGAGATTTCCTCTTGATGGAAGATTAAGAAAGGTCAAGTAAGTTCTCTTCTTCAAATCTACCTCCAATTTTACCTAAATAAATAAATCTTTCCCACATACTGAAGCCACAATGACACTTCTAAGAAAGACAAATTCTAGGACCCTTTGCACTTTGATCAAAAGGCTTGAGGAAATCCTGGACCAAGTTGGGAAAAGGGCTGTGGCCTGCCATCAGAGCTGACACTTCTCTCCCACTGCCACCCTCCCCCTCTCTACTTTCCTTCCAACTCTCTTTTCTACAGGGAAGCTGTTCCTCACACCCTGCAGAGTGAGGGAAGGAGAGGGGGAAAGGGGGGACACCAAAAGCCGAAGACATCATCTGCAGCCGTGTGGGTCTGTCTGTCTGCTCAGCCAAGGGAAACAACGACTCAGGCTACCCACCACAGTCTTGTTCAGTCTCTGCCCTCCTCCTTCCCCCCAACCCCCGCCACACGGTGTCCCTGGGACAGATGTGGTCCAGTGGGTGGAGCTACATGAAGGACCTTTTTCAGGGCAGAAAAATGCAACTTCTTGGCCAACCCTCACCCCTGAGCTTGAGGAGGGGTGTGTGTGTCAAGAAGCACCCTTCCCAAAACCTCTCGGTACCAGGCAGGCTCGCTTCATGTACTAAGATACATAGTTACATTGGCTCAGATCTCTGTTATATCTGGCAGTCTAGATTCCCCCAACCTCTTAGAACTTATAAAAAGGCTCCCCTCCACTGCCAGACACCCCCTTTACTGTCTGACACAGAAACACACTTACAGGGTGTTTCTCCTATCGCAAGAGTAGAGTTGAATTTCAGAGACCCCAGCAAGCTTTTTCCCTACCCTGAATTAGGAGGTAGTCCACGCCTTCAGAGACCGAGTTGGGGTGACAGAGGCAGAAAAAGAGGGGTAGTCAGAACAGGGCAGGGAGCTGAGATCTGGGCACAGAAGAAGCCACCCACCCCACACTCCTTCTACTCTGAGGATTAGCAGCGACGACAGTCCTTCATGCCCTCGCAGGCATCCACACCGGGCTACCCGAACCACTAGCCTCCCTCCCCCGCCCTTCCTCCTGGTATGCTCCCCGGACTCTCCCTCGACTCCCACGGTCGGTCTCGCCCCAGTCAGCGGATCCGGTGCCCCTGCCCGGTGCCCACAGCTCTGAGGTAAGCCAGGCGCACCCGGCGCGCGTCTCAGTCGCCGCCCCTCCGGGTCAAGGGGGAGATATGCAGCTAGGAGAGAGGCGCCCCGGGCAGAGCCGAGGGAGGGGTCCAGGACGACCCCGGCCCAGGCCATCCAGCCGCCTGAGGTTGGAGCCCGACGGCTGGAGTCGGAAAGGGGCGCGCCCGTCCCCCTGAGGCCGGGCTCAACAGCCCCCTCTCCTCCCTCCCTCCCTCCCGGGGGGCCCCCTGCCGCCAGCCTCACCTCCTCCTCCATGGCCGGGCCGAGCGGGAGGCGGGGGTGTGGGGGGGAACGGGAGGGCCGCTCCCGCTCCTGCCGCTCCGCCCCGGGAGTCACTAGCCCGTCCGCCGCGGGGCCCCTGCGGCTCTGCTCGCCCCCATCCCGGCCGGGCGGCGGCTACTCCCCTCTGTCTGTCCCGCCCGCAGCTCGCCCAGAAGAAGAAACTTCGGTGGGGGGGCGGAGCCGGAGGCGGGGAGAGATTTCTGGGGCCGGGGCGGGACCGGGGGCGGGACAAGGGGGCCGGGAGGGGTTGGTAGGGCCAGAGTCGGGGTAGGGCCGGACTCTGGGGCGGGGGAGAGTTGGAGGAGGGTACGAATGACAGGGGAAGGGAGGAGTTGTGTTGGTGGGGCCAGAGCCTGGGCGGGGCCAGGGGCGGAACGAGGTGGGGGTCGGGATGGGTTGGATAGTGGTGGGGCCAGAGCCTGGGCGGGGCACAGAGGCGGGACCGAAGGGGCCAGGAGGGGTTGTGGGGATGGGGCAGAGGAGGGGCAGGGGCTGAGGCCGGAACCGGAGGCGAGGCAGGTCCTTTCTTTTCTCTGGGCTCTTCCCCGAGTCAGAGGCCGGGGTGGGATGGAGGATGGAGGACTAGGGATACATGGCCGCAGTCTGAAGCCACCTGTCTGGAGAAAAGCCTGGGTTAGGAGACGGAGAGCGCTCCGGAACCGGCCCAACACTCGGGTTGGGGTTGGGGCGGAGGCTGGAGATGGATGGCTAGAGGCTAAGGATGAGGGTAAACCTGATTAGTCTAAGACGGGGCCAGCCCCTGCATGGGCTGAACCAGGAGGAGCTAGGACTTGAAGGAGGCGGAGTCGAAGCTGCCGGAGTTTAAACCTCCGGAGGGTCACCAGCCCCTCATCCCCCTCCTCTTTCTTCAAGCCTGTCCCCTCCTGGTTGGCTGGTCCTGGGACCCGCCGGCAGTGTGTCTTTGGCGCTGGATACCACTCGCTGCCTTCCTCCGTCTAGTGAGAGGAGTGGTCCAGGAGGAGAAAAAGCAAAGAAGAGAATGTTGGAGGCAGAAGAAGGCAGGGTAAACTATAGGAGTTAAAGCAGGGGCCTCAGCGGCTTCTCTCTGCAATGGGTTGCATCAGTCTGGTCCCCTCCCTCCCAGGTCTGTCAGCTATCTGGGAATTAGGATACCTGGGCTCTTTTGGCAGGTCAGGCTCTGACTCATAATGTCTTTCAGAGCTTGACTCTTTCCCTTGTGGACCTCGATTTACCCTGATACGCAGGCAATGCTATATAGTGGAAAGAGTTGAAATTGAGATTAGGAGAAACCGAGTTGCCCACCCCGCTTCTTAGTACCCTTATCTCCTTTGTAACCTTGGACTCGAGTCTTTTAGCCAAACCTCAGTTTCCTCACTTGTAAAATGGTAACAACAACAAATACCTATAGTACTTCTCTCTCTGAGCTGCTGTGAAGATTAGATGAGATAAAATGTTTTGCAAACTTTAAAGTGCTACATAAAGAGTGGCTATTATTACAATGTTCCTTAGACAAAAGGAATTCTGGAAGCAGGAGCAACTGAACTTTCTGAGGGCCTGGGCAATTCAATTTAAGATCCTTTCCAGATATAACTTTATATGATTTTCAGTGAGGCTGCAGCCAATTGAAGTGCTCCTCTTTCTCCTCTTATCAGAAGCTGGTTTATGTTCTTCCCTCCAACTTGGTCCCCAAACCACTGCTTTCCAAATGAAATTCCTCCCCCTCCAGCCACAAAACATTGTGTCCTGCTCTTTTCTTCTTCCCCAGTAGACATGTCTTCCCTCTTATCTCTCAAGCTGTTTGGACATGAGCTGGCATTCTCTTTGAGGGTTTAGTGTTATCTCATCCCCACTGCCAAAAGCTTCTCATTACACAGTTCCACCGTGGGACCTGCTGAACAGTGCCAGCTGCCATTTAGAATCACCACAGAAAGGGTTAAGTCAGGCTTGCAGGATCAGTTGTGACCTCCTTAGCCTCTTACTTCCACAGCAGCAACTTTATACAGTAGTTGGGTCTCAACTTCCAGCTCTGCCCTTTCCCAGACAACTGTCTCTCCCTAGCTGGGCCCTGGGCACCCTGACCTGCTTTCAGACTTTTCCTCTGAATGAGCAGTTTGAGGACCTAATTGCCCCAGAGGTAACAATGCTCCTGGCCTGGATTGTCACATGAAGAATTAAGATGAGAAAAGCATCCCCCTCTCAACTCTCAGAATAGATTTGGACCATCAGAAAAAGGCTGAGAGATCACTGAACCTGTCCACCCATGGAATGTGAGGAAGGTAGGGAGCTGTAGTGACGTGGGCTCTTGGACAAAGGAGGGTATCCTGTCTGACCAAGAGCCTCCACTCCTTTGTTCTTTTTTCCTCCAACCCCACACAAACTCCAACTTGGTATCACAGGAACCTAGATTTAGAGCACAAGGTTATTTGTTCTACCTTGTCATTTTACAGATGAGGAAATTGAGGCCCAGAGAGATTATCTCACTTGCCTTCTTTTGTAGTGTTTAGAATTCTACCACCCCTTCAGAGCACATTTCAGGTGCCACCTTTTTCATTCACCTGACCACAATGATCCCTTCTTTCTCTGAACTGGAGCACCTATACCACTCACTCAGCACCCCCTTTTTATTGCCTTCCACCTGTAGTTATCTTTTTCTTTGGAGATCACTTGTCTCCCCAATGAGTTGGTAAGTATGCCCTTTGAGAGCACAGATCGTGGTTAGGTTTTTGTATCTCCAATAGCCTGCACATAGAAGACATTCAGTAAATGTTTTTTGATTGACAGGATGCCTCTGACAGTACTAAGGGAAAGCCTGTTGGGTATTTGCTGATGAACACACCCATCACCAATTTTCCAACACCTAAGCCTTTTGTTACTGTTTTTCCTCAAGTACTTGACAGGTCTGAATTGTGCTGGAATCTCTCGAATTTGTTTTAGTGTCTGTGGAAGAAAATCCAGCCTGGGATATCAGAGGAAGCCAGGCCTGTCGCAAGCTGATGCAGGCACCATGTGGTTTTATTTTTCTCAATCTCCAGCCTTGTGTAATCATTGCTCTGGCCTCTGATCCTGCCTTGGGCTTTAGACATGCTGGGTTGTGTTGCTTGGGCCTTGAGCTTCAAGGGTTGAAGTCATTGCAGGGAAATAAGAGTCTGGGGCTAGGAGTCAAAAGAGCTCACGTCTGTGATCTGCTTTGCACCATGTGAACTTGGGCAACTCACTGGTCTTCCATATTCAAGTCCAACAATCTGTCCACCACAGCACAATACCTCTCCCAGACCCTTCATTTTCTCTTTAAAGAATGAAGGTTCAGTTCTGATTCCCATGCTGAACATAGAATCTGGAAGATAAACGTTCAAATCCTACCTGAGACAGTTACTTGCTATGTGACCCAACTCATAATTCTAGTGCTCAGCACAGTGCCTGGCACATAGAAAATTACTTAACAAGTACTGGTTGACTTGATTTGGCTTGACCTGATTCTCTGCAAATCATTTAACTTCAGTGAATATCATTTTTCTCATCTATAAAATGAGGAGATTGGGCTTGTGATCTCTAAAGTCCTTCTAGCCCTAAATCAGGTGTCCTTAACCTTTTTTGTGTCCTGGGCCCCTTTCATAGTCTGGTGAAGCCTATGGATTACTTCTCAGAATGATGTCTTATTAAACTTGTTAAATCCATAAAATAAATTACCAAAGTTTACAAAAGAAATAAATTATATTGAAATATAATTATTAAAATATTAAACGAAAAACAAAGTTCACAGACCCCAGGTGAAGAGCCACAGCTCTAAATCAATAATCTCATGACTAAGGTCCCTTCCAGCTATTATATCCATGAGTCTATATCTTTTAGGATGCAAAGGATGCTGGAAAATACTAAGGCCAAGGCACCAAAGGAGGCAGGAGCTGCTTCCCTCCTCATTCTCTGCAGTAGTCACATAGGATATGAATAGCACCTCTATAATCTGACTGGTCAGACCACATCTAGACTATTGTATTCAGCTCTGGGAGGCCCCCTTATAGTTGGAGTATTGGTCTACTGGAGATTGAAAGTGATTGATCAGGATGAATAGGTGCATCCAATTCATGCCATTTAAGGTTAGCCAAAGGAACTGAGAATGCTTAACCTGGAAAATGAAAGGCTTAGTGGGGATATGATAGTTGTCTTCAAGTATGTAAAGGGTAATCACATGTAAGAAGATTCAACTTCAATTTGTCAAACATTTATTAAGTGAAGACTATGAATACAAAGACAAAACTAAAACAGTCACTGCCTTCAAAGAGCTTGCCTTCTACTGCAGACCTTAACATGGTATAGTGGAAGGTCTGCAAGCTTTGGCATCAGAAGACTTGGATTTGAATCTCAGATCTTCTGGTGACTACCTATGTTGGACCTTAGCCACCAGTGTCTCTTCCTGCTCTTAAATCTATGCTCCTGTGATCCCGTGTGGACACACCATATACACAAGTAAGTAATTTCAGAGGTGGTTAAGTGGCACAGTGAATAGAGCACTGGCGCTAGAGTCAGGAGGACCTGAGTTCAAATCCAGACTCAGACACTTGACCCTTAACTAGCTGTGTGACCTTGGGCAAGTCACTTAACCCCAAGTGCCTTGCCTTCCCCCCTCCAAAAAGCAAAAAACAAAACAAAACAAACAAAAAAAAACCCAAATAAATAATTTCAAGGGGGGAAGAACTACCATATGAGTCATTGAGAAAGGCCCTTGTGTAAGAAGTAACACCTGGGTTGTGCCTTGAAAAAAACAAGGGTTACAAACAAGGGTGATGACAGGAGGAGCAAATTCCAGACAGACTTGGGTAGAAGAAAGAGGACAAAGACTTCAAGTCAGGACATAGATGACAGGAAGAAAGGCAGGGAG
Source organism: Pseudochirops corinnae (assembly GCA_028646515.1). Taxonomy (NCBI): domain Eukaryota; kingdom Metazoa; phylum Chordata; class Mammalia; order Diprotodontia; family Pseudocheiridae; genus Pseudochirops; species Pseudochirops corinnae. The sequence continues at coordinate 92,276,710 of CM053589.1, forward strand.
GGAGAAAGGGAGGGAGGAAAAAAGGGAGGGAGGTACTATTATTATCCCCATTTTACAGAAAAAGAACAGAACTAGTAGCAATCATTGGAAGTTTCATGGAGGCAAATTAAGGTTTGATATAAGGAAAAATTCCCTGACAATTGTCTCTCCAAAGGTGGAGTGGGCCAATGTCAGAGGTATCAGGTTCCACCCTCCTTTAAAGTCTTTTTAGCAAAGGTTGGATGCCTACTTGCTAGGGATGCTTTAGAGGGTATTCTTTTTCCAGGATGACCTCAACTAGATGGTCACTGAAGGATCTTGCATCTCTGAAATTCTGTAACTCTGTGACAAATAGTTGAATGCTTTTTATTCCATATAAGCAAACATTCTTATCAATTCTATCCATGTGATGCTATACAATATATATTGTCCCTAACTGCCTACTACTTAGGCAATACAGAAGTATAACCCAGGGATCCTACCATGGTAAAGCTAACAATGAGTTCCAGGAGACAAGGCTTATGAATGGATAAATACCACAATATGAAATACTCTCCCCTGTTCAATGATTCCTGTCCTTAACAGAGCTGACCCTGAGCATAATTGTAACATAGGTGGAATTGGTCTTGGATCCATGCCAATCCACAAAATAAACCTTCCTACCTCTAAAAATGTCCTGCAACTCAACCTCTTCCACCAAAGCTTCCTTAATGAAGTAAAAATTAGATGATCTTTCTTCCTATGTAATCAGATTTGTTCATTCAACTCCTCAGTACTAAAAAGGCAAAGTTAAGCCTTTTTAACAAATCCGTCATATGCTCTAAACACATTGGTAGTCAGTGCTAAGATTTTTAAGTAATGCTCTCTACACGTTACATTTGCAGTAATCCTTCTTCTGTATTCTTTCTCACTGGGATTGTACTGGGGGAGAGCCTCAGAGTTTGTGATCAAGAGGATGTTGGGGTAGAGAACAGGGAACAACTGAATTAGTGTACAGAGCAGGGTAAAAAGCAGAAGAGGATGGAGATGGCCACCTGGGACAAGGAGTTTAAAAACAAGAGAGAGGAATCACAGACATGGGAGGAGTCCCCTTCCATGCCTGAGCCTGCCCTTGACTCCCCAATCCACCATTCTGTTAGGGATGGGTGATCTAGTTCCTGTACAGCCTAACCCATATGCCAGCAACATAAGGAAATAAAGAAAAAGGAGGATCAGAGGAGAGGAAAGAGAACGGTCAGCAAAGAAAAGTGGCCAGAAGAGAAATGCATACCCTAGAGAGTTCCCCACTGAGGAGACAGTTACCTTTCCAGAGTCTGGGAGAAGAAAAGCACGTGAGAGGTACCTGCTAGCTCCAAGTGGGAATAACTGACATTGAGACATAAGTTAAGTTTTTGAATCTGGGAAGGGTTCCTATAAACTGGTTATGGACTTCTTAAATACGGGAGAAAACATAAGCAACTGAGAAAGGGCCCTTGTGTAAGAAATAACACCTGGGTTGTGCCTTGAAAGAAGCAAAGGTTACGAACGAGGGTGATGAGAGGAGGAGCAAATTCCTAAAACTTGTGCACCTACAATGTATATGTTTTAGTATGTTGGGTTTTGTTGCCTTTGCCTTTATGGATATGAGCAAAAAATTGTATATAGTTAAATCATGCTTGTGTAATCTCCTTCTTTATACTGTTCTACTATGACTTTTGGTTCTGGCCAGAAATTCTGAGGGTCTTCCCCTTCCAGACTGATTCTTTCGTGAAGGCAAACTAGGCCACTTTTTGCCTCAATTCTTACCTAGTCTTTAATTACTGAATGGGCATTGCCTGAGACAAACTGAAACCTGGGAAAGGCCTTAGCTGAAAAAGGCCAAGGTTTCTCATTGCATCCTGGGCCATCACCAGTGGTCTTGACCTATGTCTTGCCACTGGATTCAGATAACCCTGGAGGAGAGAGGCTGATGACTTTGCACAGCTCTGCCTCAGTTAAATCCAATTCACTTGAAAGTCAAGCCATCACCCTCCTGCTGTCATTGGTCTTCTTCAAGAATGAAGGACAAGGGGGGGCGGAGCCAAGATGGCGGCGTAGCAGCAGCAACATATCGCAGCTCTCACATAGCCACCCCAAAATACCCATAAAATAGGACTCTAAACCAATCCTAGAACTCTAAAACGCACACAAAGATACTTCCCACTAAAGTCAGCTCGGCTATGAGGAACCATATCGGCACTGCGAACCGAAACCAGCCTGGCCTGAAGCCCCGGCTGTACTCCGGGGGTGGCTGGACTAGAGCAGCAGAGGAGCCTCTCAGGTGAGTGGATTAGCACCAGCTGCGAGTGGGGATTGCGAAAGGGGGAGATAAGCAGTCCGGCTCAAAGGCCTCCAGAGCGGAAAAGCGAAAGGCAGAGGTTTTGCACCCGCCTCCGTGTTGTAGC
>CM053589.1:92279611-92324599 GCA_028646515.1 Pseudochirops corinnae
ATAACAGTATAGTAATAGCATTTATTATATATTATTAATTTATATTAATGATATTATATAATAATATTATTATATAATAATAGTATTTCTATAGTGCTTTATTTATATAGGGCTTTACAATTTGCAAAGCACTTGACTTCTTTTTGATCCCTACTACAACCCTGTGAGGAAGGTATAATTATTATCCCCATTTTATGCCGATAGAAACTGAAGCAGGCAGGTAAATCAGGACGTGTGGGAGGCTGGATTTGATTCCACGTCTTCCTGATTCCAGGTCCAGTTCCCTATTGCCTGTGGCACCTAGCTGCCCCAAGACACAGCTCTAGACAATATATATATATCTATGCATTCAGAAGATTATTCTGACAATGATACGAAGGATAGATTAGGCTTGGAGATGAGTGATGAGGCCCAGAACTTGGGTGATGATGACAGAAGGGAAAGAACAGATGAGATAGACTTAGCAAAGATGGAATTGAAAGGCCCTGGTAACTGATTGGGTGTGAGAGGTGAGGGAAGGAGAGGAGTCAAAGGTGACCCCCAAGATAGGAAAAAAAAAAATTAAGTGCTTACCAGTGCCTATGAATCAGGATGTTGCAATTAGCTGGAGTCTGGTGCCCCCTCCTGACTGCACTGACAATTACATAGCTTTTTCATCAGGTCTTGAACCCTGGAAGGAAGGGGACAACGTCTGAGTTCAGAACCACTGAATCTCAAAACTGGAAGAGACCTCAGAGGGGAGCCAGTGCCACTCACATATAGCCCTTGTTACTACTCTGACCTTGAACAAGTTTCTGAACCTCTTTTGTGATGATCAAATAGATGTATAGAAAATGCTTTATAATTCTAAGACACTATAAATATAGAGATTCTATCATCATCATCATGATTATTATTATTATAATTCTTTTGTCAACGCCACTGAGAGGAGGGGAACACGAGCTTCTCAGGTCTGTATGGAGAGCCGGGATCCCATCCCCAGGCTCTTAGACCACAGAGACAGCACCTACCTCTCAGCACCTGGGCAGTTTGTTTTCTGAGTCGTTTCCAGGACAACATAAAAGGACAATGAAAATCATTCATTGGCATCCACTCAAAGGATCTACCCAACCCCCAACCTCTGTAGTTGCAGAGGGAAGCCTGGGGGCCAGGGTGAACCTAAGGAATGGCTAGCAGGAGATGAAGACTAACCACCCCCCAAAACATCAATTCCCCTAGGCTGACCAAGAATCCTGCTTGGCCCAGGCCTCATTCCTGTCTGGCTCCCCTCTTTGTTTTCCTCTATGCTCACTTATCTGGGTTCTGGCAGATGAAACAACTGAAGCCCCAACGTCAAACCCCTTCCCCCAGAGACCTGCTCCATACTTTACAAGGCAGTCAAGGAGACAAGTGAGTGAGCCCTATTTGGACAATGCCAACTGGCAGCACCCAAAAGTCTGATCTGAAGGGAAGGGTAGAACATGAGTCCAGGGAGTGGGAGCAGGAAATAAAGCCTCACTATCCCTGAAACTGCAGGGGATGAGGGTAAGGGATGGGAAGGTGTCAGGTTAAAGGCTCACAGGATCTTGGGGGTAGCTTCTCCCTATCTAGACACAAAGAAGACCTTATAAAACTGGAATTGACTTTACCCTACTAAGCTTGGAAATCAGGTGGAATATTGCATATTACTCAGGGATGTGCTTCAAAGCACAAGATCAGAGATAGATGGATGGATAGATGGATGGGTGGATGGATGGATGGATGGATGGAATCAATGAATGAAAAAGCATTTATCAAGTGCTTTGGGGTTAGAGAAGTTTTAATTCTGCTCATATCTAAGCAAGTGAAGATGCTGTCTGGAAACACCTTTTTGTACTTTGCTCCCCCCTCATCTCAGCCACTGACTGCTTTGTCCCCATCCCTTCCCTTTCCCTCTTCCATGATCCCATGTCCTCTTCCCTCTAGGTATCAATAGTGGTGACTGGATATCCTTGAAAGTGTTTGGCACATGTATGCTTGAGAATAAGTGGAGGTGTGAATGAAGGAAGTACTGAAAACATCAGCCCACCTCTAGTCCCCCTTCTAGAGGGTCGGTGTGGTACAATAGAAAAAGTCTTAGACTCAAGAGTTAGGAGAACTGGGACCTAGTACCAATTCTATGACTAATTCTATCACAAGTCACTTGAAATCTCTGAGTAGTTCCATCTCTTGTGTCTGTCCCTATTTCCACAGCTGTTCAGGACCCAAAACTACTGAAGCTGAAGATGACTCAGTTTTCTCTGAGGAAGAGGAAGAAAAGCCACACAATGACCAACTGGTGGTACTGCCAACAAAATCCTGGGGCCCATTGAAAGAAAGGCAGGAGGATCACTGGGCTTGGTGGGGTGTGGGGGAAAGAAGACGGCTAAGAATGGATGGGAGAGGGGTAGTGAAGTCCTAGCAGCATTAGCTTCCTTTTCTGAAGTTTTTCTTTCTCTCACAACCTACTTCTCTAATCAACGAGCCATCCAGAATACAGAGAATTCCAACTATCAGCCTAGCCCTCAAATGGTGTGGTTGTCTCCAAAGCAGGGACCAAGGTTCCTGGGAGGCTGTGGTCTGACCACAAGAAGTGTGTGATTAACCAATGGGAGGGTAGAAAGATGGCTCACATCCCACAATTCCTAAGAGAGCCAATCATGTTACTCCTCTTCAAAATATCCTCTTCTATTTAACACTTACTAGCTATATGAAGCGCCAATACAATATTTATAGCGCCCACGATCACAATAAAGACCACGACTATAAGTATCACATGACATTCAATTATAAAATATACCAAACTCTCCAGATAGAGGACAGAACTGAAACATTTATTTAGACACCAGAAAACCCAATCCTCAAACCAGTAAGCCGTTTCCATCATAGCACCAAAGATATTCAGAAGCAATAATAATGCTGAGAGCCACAGCATCCTTCAGCCTTTCCACAAACTAATACAAGATCAATATTTACTCACAAACCTCTCTATCTCCTTGCCTGAGCTCCTCTCTCCCCACCATCTGGCTAGCTCTGACCAGCTTCCTGTGGGCTTCCCTTTAGCAAACTCCTCCCACCACAGGCTCCATAGGACTATATTTAGCCTATTAAGGGATAGAGTTCATCTTCACAGCAGGGAAGCTTCCTGTGGGCTTTGCTGCACCCTTCAGCAAATTCCCTCCACCACAGGCTCCATGTGATTATATTGAGCCTATTAGGGGGCAGAGTTTACTTTCAAAGCAGGGGAGGTCTTCAAACTCCCCCCTAGGTCTATTAAGGGGCAGGGAAGATCTTCAAATTCCCATTCTCATTACAGTAACCAAAAGCAAGTTCCCAGAATAGCTGGTGGAAAAGAAACAGAAAGGAGAAGCAGGCTTCATTCTTTCAGACCTGTCAGTTGATTTTTTTTTTTTTGTTCCAAACTTGGAAGCCATAATAACAAGCTTCCCTGCTGGTTTCCTTATACATTGAGTGCCCAAGATCAATCAGTTTTTTACTAAGGTGCTACTTTATGCCAGGCAAATGTGTCAAACACTAGGTATACAAAGAAAAAAAAATTCTTGCCCTCAAGGAGCTTATGTTCTATTAGGAAATATAATATGTACACATAAGTTAATATAAGTTAATTCTACTGGAGAAAGTATATATATATATATATATATATATATATATATATATATATATATATATATATATATGCACAAAGCTGTTGCAAAATAAATATTTAATACAAAATAATGGTGGAGGAAGAGCCAGCTGAGGGTATCAGGAAAAGTGTAGAAGATGACAGGAAGCTGAGCTTTGAAGGAGATTCCAGGAGGCACAGATGAGAGGGACATGCATTCCAGGCATAGGGGACGGCCACAGGGGCTATCAGAGGAACAGCATGGGGACCAAGTTGGTGGCATCATAGAGTGTGGAAAAGGAATAATATAAAGCTGAAAAAGCACACTGGAGCTAGGCATTTAACCTAGGGTATCTCAACTTTTAAAATATATATACACATACATATATATGTATATATGCATATATGCATATGTGTATGTATATAATTATTTCGATGTAATTGGTTTCTCTTGCAATGCTATGTATTTTATGTACTTAAGAATACTACTCAGAGAAGTGGTCTATCGATTCCACCAGACTGCCAAAAGGGTCCATGACATACAAAGAGAAGGTTCTAATGTCCTGAAGGGAAGGAACTCTAGGCTAGCATCCAGTGCAGGGGGGACCTGTCTCCTAGTTCTTGCTCCATCCTTAACGTAACTGTGAGAACTTGGGCAAGTCACTGAAAACCATCTAAGTCTCCATTTTCCTCTTTGTCAAACTAGGAACTTGGTGTGACAAATCCCCTCTAATACCAAAATTTAGTGGTTCTTTGATTCTCTCTCTACTTTTCCCTTTATGACAAGTCTTCACATAACAATTCTTTTGCTTAGGTCTATGAAGGAAGAATGACATTCCAAACATAAAATATGTTTTACACATCGCATATGCCTGCCTTTCATAGTGCTTCAAATGACCATTAGGCCATGATTTACCCTAAGTCATGATTTCCTTGGAGATAATTTAGGACACATATCTCCAAAAAGTCTTTATTAGTATATATGATCCTTTGAAAGGAGGTGGGTGGGAGGACTTTTTTACATAGATTAGTTTGTGGTAACTATTGCACTACTCACAAAAATCTCATTTGATCTTCACAATACCCCTGAGATGGATGAGGGTGGAATGGTGGATGGTGAGAATGGAGCAAGGAAGCAAAGGTCTGGATCACAGAGCATTGTGTGGGGAGGGGGGGCATCTACCAGCTGAAGATACTCTGGGAAAGGGTGGTTGTTGGTAAATGTATCAAAGGATGTTGGGGTCGCTCACCCCTCTCCTAATCCCCCCAGGTCTGTGTGCCCCCCCATCAAGTGGGAGGAGACCCCCAAGTTCTGCCAGTCCATCATGAGCCCTTCATCACCTCAATCCCATTCATACTCCATCCTGGCCCCAATCGAGTCCTTCCTATATGAGGAACCGCCATAATACTTGAAATTCTAACATCAGATGGGAACCAGCTGGTTGAAGAGAGGGGTAGAAGAAGAGGGGGTGGCCTGAGCAGACAGCAGACATGACTGGTACACGGGAATGAGGACCACCTAAAAATGTCTGACAGTAGAGGCAGCATTCTGTATTCGTGGTCCCTCACTTCTGCCTTTTCTTTTCTTTGCTTTTTTTGGCAAAGAGAGGCAATCTAGGTTAAGTGACTTGTCTAGGGTCACAAAGCTAGTAAGTGTCAAGTATCTGAGGCTAGATTTGAACTCAGGTCCTCCTGACTCCAGGGCCAGTGCTCTATCCACTGAGTCACCTAGCTGTCCCCTTTTCTTTTCTTTTTTAAAGAAAGGGTAGAAAGAGAAGGTATTGGGGGTGGGTAAAATGGAAAGAGAACAGGATTTAGAACCAGAGCACCTGAGTTCAAATCTTAGCTCTGCCACTAACTAGCTATGGGACCTTAGGCAAGTCACTTAACTTAAAACACTGTGCCTCAGCTTCCTTGTCAGTAAAATGAGGGTTGTACTAGATGTCCTATGAGACCCCTCTCACCTTTGATCTTAGATCCTATGATAGACGGGTCCCAGGTTGGACTAGGTTTTGAGCAACCTACAAGCACAGAGGAAGGCTCTTAGAGTATGACCCCACCACCAAAATCAGTTGGCTAGAGGTTGTAGGTCCTAAACAATGTCTATTTGCTCACAATTGAGCCCAGATTTCTTTATTCAACAAATATTTATGAAGCATTCAGCTGCTACTGTTCTATGGACTTCATCCCCCAATAACTGTGTTTATTTTGCAAGTTCTTTGTATTTACTTGTCTGAAACCTAAATACTATGGTAGAGTAAAAAGACGACTGTATTGGGCTTTAAAGGACAGCTAGGTGGTACAGTGGATAGATTGCCAGTCCTGGAGTCAGGAGGACCCTCAGGTTCAAATCCAGCCTCAGACACTTACTAGCTGTGTGACCTTGGGCAAGTTACTTTACCCTGTTTGCCTCAATTTCCTCATCTGTAAAATGAGCTGGAGAAGGAAATAACAAACCATGCCAATCTCTTTGCCAAGAAAAACTGAAATGGGGTCATGAAGAGTCTGACATGACCAAAGAAGACTAAACAACAAAAAAATTGGGCTTTGAATTAGAAAGATCTGGATTCAAATCCTCCCTCAGACATTTACTAGCTGTGTGACCTGGGCAAGCCACAATTACTTTGTGCCTTAAGCAGCTCCCTACTTTGGTAAGTCTAGTAGCTTTCTCTGGACAAAATCGGCTCCTAGAGTTATGTTAAATGAGTTCATTGGCAGGGACTGTTTCATTTTCTGTGTTTGTGCCTTAGAAGAAGTTTGCTGAAATTAAAAGGCACCTACTACGTGCCACTAAGGCACTTGGGGGGGGGGGAGTTTCTACTGGGCATTGTTGTTCTTGGCCAGTGTCAAGTGGGAGAGGGAGGGAGAGCTACCTCCACTTCCCCAGAATGATACTGAAGCCCTATCCCCTATTTTCACTAATCTCCTCCCCTTTTCTCTTCAGGTCTATAAAGCCCCAAATTCCAGAACCAGTCCTCCCTGCTACACAGCATCCTGAAGAAGACCCAACAGAAGGGGTAGATGATGTCCAGGAGAAAAAGCTATCTTATTGCCCACCCTCTTTTACTTGGCAACCAGTCTTCTTTCTGCAACCACTGCGGTTTTCTACATTTGAGGTAGATGGTGCCCTGGGGATGGGGGTGCCTCCTTGCCCAGCCCTGTTCCTTGAAGTGTAGGCAAAGTTCCTGAGGAGCGTGGAGGAGCCAGAGCCAGGACAGCATGTTAGTGAAAACTGGATTCGTTTCTTGTCTATTCTTATGCAGAAACATCCATGTCCCCTTTAGTACATTACTATCAACAAGTAGAAGATCTTTACTGAGTACCTACTGCATGCCAAGAAAAAGGGTCACAGTAACACTTCAGATTTGTCTGGTGCTTTACCGTTCCCAAAGTCCTTTCACATACATCGTTTCGTAACAATCCTGTGAGGTAGAGTAGGGCATGTCTTATTGTTATCCCTGTTTGACAGAGGAGGAAACTAAGGCTCAGAGGCATTGTGTCTTGCCCAAGTTCCCACAGTGGCTAACCTGGGATGAAATAAGATGTGTTCCTTACCCTTGAGGTTACAGTATATTTTGGGAATCAGGACCAATATAAATGGGGGGGAATCAGAGAATAAGGTGAAATACAGTGACACATACTTAAGGACAATAGTGACTCAGGGAAAAAACAACAAAAATAAGGAAAATGGTCAGTAACATCTGTGTCGATTTAAAGCTTGAACCAGACCTTGAGAATCTGGGAGCAAGGTTTCTTGAGATGAAGAGGAAGGTGGCAGGCATTGCAGAGAAGGAAGCCTTTCCATACCTTTCTCTCTGCATTCACACATCCTGGCTTTGCTATATGCTAATGACACCAGCAAGAGATCTATCTCACTTGTCCTGTTCTCTGAAATTCTCAACATCGAGGACCTTATAACCTTCAAGGTTATCTGGCAAAGGCGCCCCTTAAATGTGCAAATATGTTACCCAAAGAGAAGAACAAGTGGTTAATCTATTAGTATCTACGTTAGTATCCATAAATACCTTTGCTCCGTTGGAGGCGTCGAGGTACCACAGTAGCTGGAGTGTGGGGGTCCAGAGTCAGAAAGACCTGAGTTCAAATTTGACTTCAGACACTTGGTGTATGTGACCATGAGCAAACCACTTAACTTGTTTGCTTCAGTTTCCTTGATTGTAAAATGGAAATAATAATAGCACCTCCTTCATAGGTTGCTGTGAGCATCAAATGAGATATCTGGAAAATTCTTAGCACAATGCCTGGCACCGTAAAAGATAGTAGGGTAGAAGCAGCAGCAGTAGTAGTAATAGTAGTAACAGCAGCAGCAGTAGTAGTATCCATCAATTACCTTTGCCCCATTGGAAGCAGCTATATAGCACAGTGGTTAGAGTACAGGAGTCTGGAATCAGGAAAACATGAATTCAAATCCTGTCTCAGACACTTACTAGTTGTATGATCCCGGGCAAGTCACTTGATTTTTGACTGTCTCAGTTTCCTCAACTACCAAATGGGGATAATAACTTCCCAGGTTTGTTGTGAAAATCAGGTTCAATTCAAAGCATGGATCAGTGCCATCAGAGAACAGGTCTCCAACAGGAAGTATGTTGAGATTAGGGGATCAAGGCTACGTAAGGACACCAGTACCTGAGGGTAGGTGGTATGGAGCGCTGGAAGAGAACTTGACTTCCCTATTCTGATGAGTGCCCTGGGGAGGCTAGGGGTAGAAAGAGTAAAACCATAGCTTGACTCCATTCCAGGTGAGACCCAAAGCGTTGACAGGGGCTGGTCTGATGGTGCATGGGCTCCACTGTGAAATCGTCCCACACCCCAAGAAGACTCCTAAGAACAAAGCTTTAGGGACCCCAAAGAAGAGTCCTACACCCAAGGGCCCACCACCAATGGGTCAGCTCCTGGAGATGTTTGAGAAGAACCTGCAAAGGTAGCACTCAGAACCCAACCTGGTCTAGCTCCCTGACCTTCAGCCTTCACCCACAGGTTGTCTTTGGTGGGGGGAGGGGGAAGAAAGAGGGAGGAAAGGGGTTAGACCCAAATCTGGATGAAGGAAAACAGAGCTGAAAAGTGGGATGCTCTTGAACTTGAAGAGGTGGGGAGGGAAAGGACAGTGAAAACAGGAACAAAAGCTCACATTTATGTAGCTTCTAAGAAACATCAAGGATGACAGAGGGAAATGGGGCAGATATTATTATCTCAATTTTACAAATGAGAAGACTAAGGCCCAAGTCCAAAAGGACTCCTGAATCCTGTCCCATCCTTCTATCCCATCCCACAACCCTGGTGGTCTTCATACTTTCCTATTTTCTACTGTCCTATGAAGAAATGGATAGGTGTGGGTTCTAAGCTGAGGGGAAAGGAAGAAGGAGTGCTCTCTACTCTTTGCCATCCTAAGGGCATCTTTGTGATGCTCCAACCAGGATTTCCACATTGTGTGATTTTATCTGCCAAAAACCTACTTCATCCATCCTTGACCAGAAGAGCCCAAGACCCACAAGGGTAGGTACACATCACCTAATTCCCCTTCCTTCCAATCCTTGGCTCCTGCTTACCCTGTCCTTCTCCCTCCATCCCTCCCCTACAATGTAATTCAATTTTAAAACCTTAAGCCCCAACTAACCAAACTATAGTCAAGGCACCATGGGAAGGCATTAAGGATACATACAAAAATGAGGCCAACCACACGTATCCTCAGAGAGTTTACATTCTAATAAGCGCTGAACACTCCCCCAATGCCAATTCTGGGGCCCATCTCCAACATCACCCCATCCTCACTCTCTCCATAGCATCTGCCCATGTATTTCTTCCACAGGACAACACTCACCAGACTGTTCGGAAGAAGAGTATGGGGGCTAAAGGGCGCCTTTTCTCCAAACATGAAATCTGGGCAAATGATCCTATTTTGAAGCTTTGGTTCCAGTTACAAAACCTCCTTCATCCCAAAGCCACTCTTAACACACAAACACCATTTAGGAAGCCTTTCTGCAGGACCCAAGGCCCTGAACTTCTCAGTACCATGCATGCCACTCAACCACTAGGTGGCACTAAATGGCCACTGGCTCCCAAGAGAGGTGATGAGAAGGCCCCTGAAGTCCATGAGTGGGAGGACCATCATCTGGTCCCCTAAGAGCCCTTTGCCCTCCCTCAGGCCCTTGTTGGGACCAGCTAGGTCCTAAATTTTCAAGGAATGATGATGAGAATAAATATCAGGCCCAGGTCAATGCAATCTATCCTTTGATCGCCTTTCCTACTTTGTCCTCCCAAAAGACACAAGCTGGGCTGCATAGTTTGATATTGGAGCTACCTACCATTCCATGACCTGGAAACTCGATTATCCAGAATTTTGCAGAAACAGTGTCAAATATTTTTACTGGAGAATTACAGTTTTCAGAGTACTTCCAAGGACATTTTCCTCATTGGATCATTTGATCATTGAGGCAATTCCATACAGAGCAAGTTTAATTGATCCTCATTTTAAAGACAGAGAAACTGAGGCTCAAAGGTTAAGTAGCTCCCCCAAGCTTCAATAGCAAAGTAGAAACTCGAGGAGTAGCATCCACGTTTTCTGACTTCAAATAGAGAGCTTTTTCTAATAGAGGGTGCTTCAATAGATTCCAGGCAGAAAACCACGAGTCAAGGGACCTGGGTTCAAATCTCACTTCAGACGTTTGAGGCTTACAACCTGTGTGACCTTGGACAAGTCACTGAATTTCCCCAGGTCCCAACTGCTTTATTTGTCCAATGGGGTTGTACTAGATGACCTCTGATGTCCCTATCAACTCTAAATTTATGATCCAATCTCCTGACCTGCCCAGGGAAGTCCTGGATAAGGTATATGGGAGGGACACTTATTTTCCTATATTCTGTCATAGTCCCAGAAATCCTATCACTAACCGTTCACTTCTCTTTGGAGATGGTCTTTCAAGCTTCACAGGTTTCTAGTTTGCTATTTAAATGCAAATACTCTTTCCGCAGGGTTTCCCTCCCATCAATAAAACTGGTGCTAAGTCAATGACGGAAAAGTTGAGTGGCACCAGGGGGTAAGGAACACAGGCAGAATTGAGGCTCCATAAAGACATTAACATTCATTTTAGTCTTCATGTCCTCAGCAACTTATTACATAGCAGGTGCTTATATAGGCTGACTGGTTGGTTGATTGTTTAAAATGTTGTTGAGATACATATATGAATATGAATATAAATTATATATATAATTTATTTATTTACATGAATGTTGTTTCCTTCTGAGATAACGTAAAACTCTGTAAAATCTGATATCCCTGTAGCCCCGTTGCTTGGCACATCCAGGTTTAATAAATGCTTGCACAGTATTCCCAGAGTGCCTGGCACAGAGTCAGAGATTAATAGAGGTGGGCTGGCATGGCCTGCTGATGGATGCTTTTGTTCATCTGACCTGGACCATGCTAACCTTTAAAGCCCACCTACCATCCTGGTCTGTCAAAGACCTTTCCACTGATCCCGACTACAGAGTTACTTTATTTTGTGCCTCTTTCATTAACTTAACACGTACCACTGCATATTAAAGCTACTGGGCATGTCTTATCCCCCTAAATTGTACTAGACTGTAACAATCAATTCAACAAGCATTGAGAGCCTGTTAGGGCAAGGTACCCGACTGGGTTATTATACTCATCAAAACCCCTTAAAAGGTGGCGCAGTGAATAGAGCATCAACCCTGGAGTCAGGAGGACTTGAGTTCAAATGTGACCTCAGCACTTGACATACACATACACACACACACACACACACACACACACACACACACACACTAGCCATGTGACCTTGGACAAGTCACTCAACCCCAACTGCCCTACATTCCCCTCTCCAAAAACAAAAAACAAAAAAAAACAACCAACTGTTAAAAATGTTTGTCGTGTTGAATTAAATTCAATAAGGGAAAAGCATACAGCTAGGTTCTAAAAGACAGCCCAGTATAATAAAAAGCCTGTTGGACTTAGAATCAGAGGACCTGGGTTTCAATTTTGGTTCTGACACTTACTAGTGTATTTCCTACTCTGTGAAATGAGGGAGTGGGCCTCAATTACTTCCAAGGTCTCTGCCAACTCTGAACCAATGAGCCTAAGATAAAAGTTAAGGTAGAAATTTTGCCTACTGGAGTCTTAGCAAAGCCCCAATTCTTTGGGGTTTCCCGTTTTTCCATTTCTTTGCCTTTCCCCTGTCCCTTTAGCATCTTTTTTTTTGCTTTTTGGAGGGCAATTGGGGTTAAGTGACTTGCCCAAAGTCACACAGCTAGGAAATGTGTCAAGTGTCTGAGGCTGAATTTGAACTCAGGTCCTCCTGACTCCAGGGCCGGTGCTCTATTCACTATGCCACCTAGCCGCCCCATTAGCATCTATTCTTGACTGGTCAGTATTACCAATCCTCCTTCTCTTCCTTCCCTCTTTTCTAGCCTGCTCCTACTTCTCTGCAACTTTCTGCTCTGCAAGTCTGGTCTCTGAGACTTCCAAGGACTCCCTCTACTCCCTGTGATATGCCCTCCCTGCCCTCAGCCTTCCTTGGACTGGGCTGGTGTTGGGTTTAGTAAGCAGAGATGCCCAAGTAACTGTGAGGAGGGGTCAGGCACAAGGCAATGGGGTATCCTATTGCAGGGCTGGGGAAGGGGCAGGGCAAGGGGAGAAAGTGGGGCTAGAGAGTGGGGGGGGCAACAGAACCTTAGGAGAGTCAAAAGGCAGGAACTAAAATTAATGGGAGAAAGGGGTAGGAGGAAAGAAAAATCTTCCACAGAGCTGAACTTCAAACTGTTCCAGGTTTAGTCCCTGTTCTACGGGAGAAACCTCCTGTTGTAGTGGCTAGGGACCAAAGCTAAAAAGTTCCCTCTTCTCCCTCTCTCTCTTTTCTTCTTCCTCCTCTTTCTCTCTAGAGGTTGGATTGTCTCCAGTCACCCCCCCTTTCCCTCTCCCTCTTTCTTTCCCCAGCTCTCCCCTCCCCTTTGTGCTCCATGCCTATTTAAGGCAAGAATGCTTGTATGACTTTAAACAATTTTAGGCTCTTCTCCCTCCCCTGAGCTGAGACAGCCAGGAGAGGTAAACAGTACTTGGGGTCGGCAGCTGGGGGGAAAATAAATCAGGAGACAGGTTGCCTGGTGGGAGGGATAGGAGAGGGGAGCTGATGGCTTTCCATCACCCCACCCCATTCCCCCCATGGACTTTAGGAAGAACCTCACCATACAGGTCCTTCCTAGCTACTCATTCTCCAGTTTTCTCTCTTCCCCAGCACTGGGCCTGACCAAATTCCTTCAGAGGTTCGAAATTCCCACAATGCTCAGGGAATCCAGTGGAGCACGGATAACACCAGCTAATGGAGAGGGAGAGGGAGAGGGAGAGGGAGAGGGAGAGGGAGAAGGAGAGGAAGAGGAAGAGGGAGAGGGAGAGGGAGAGGGAGAGAGGGGGAGAGAGAGAGAGAGAGAGGAGGGGGAAAGGGGAGAGGGGGGAAAACATGCCTTTGCCTGATAGACTTGTGAGGTGAATGTGTGCCCTGGTGGTGGGCAGTGTTTGTGTGTGTGAGAGATGTGTTTGTGCATACTGGAAGGTGTAAAAGTGGGTGGGGGTAACGGGGGATGGGAGAGAGAGGAGGGATTGAAGCTTGTAGCAGACTCTTTGCACAATATATGCCCATTTATAGCCTCTCTTCTCCAATGTTCCCTCTCTGTCGAAACCGCCTTTGATTTCTACCATCTCCCGCCCCTCCCTCCTTGCTTCAGTCTCTGACTTTCTGCCATGATCCTTGTGGGCAGGGACCATGCTGCCTCGTCCTCTTATATCCCCCATGGCACCAATGTAGCAAAGGAACAGGCTCAGAATAAGCAGACCCATAAGGGTATATTGCTTGGCAAATGGAACTGCAGTTCAGAGCTTAAATTAAGTGCCTACTCTGTGCCATGCACTGGGTGCTTAGTAGGTGCCCTGGAAGCGACCATGCAGATGATCTATGCCAGGAGTTCTTACCCTTTTTTTGTGTCAAAGACCGTTTGGTGGTCTGATGAGGTCTACAGGAGTCCCTTTCTCAGGGAACTGCTTTTAAATGCATGAAGTAAAATACACAGAATTACAAAGGAAACCAATTATATTTAAATAGTAACATTTTTAAAAACTAAATTTACCAATCTTTAATTAAGAACCTTTGTTCTAGTACGACCCCTTCATTTTGCAGGCAAAGAAAGGAAGGCTTAGTTTTACCCCTAGTGGGAAGTGTCCCTCCTCACAAGTCTTAGAACACTTCATCTGCATCTTTCCTAGATGCTAGCCAAGTTCTTGCCCTAAGAAGGAGTGGACCAGGAAGGAGGTGAGTAGGTGAGTTGATGTTCCCGCCATCCCTACCTCTATATTGGCTTTACCATATTCAGCCAAGGGGCTGGGGTCCAGGTGAATGCCATGAGCCCCACCTCCATCCATGGATCCCTCTCCCCTCACCCCCTTTCACCTCTTAGTCAGGGAACAAGCTTCTAGTCACTACTACCAGTGCAACCTAGAAGGATCTACTGACTTAAGGCTTCACTTCCAATCCCTGGGACTGTCTTAGACTAAATCTCCTTTTCCTGGTTACCTCCTTTCCCCCCACGTGTTGTATTCTTCTGCTAGAATTAAGCTCCCTGAGGGTCATACGATCGGTCTCATTTTTTGCATTTGTATCCTCAGGGCCCAGCACATCACATCACAGGCAATTAACAAATGCTTTTTTCACAGCTAAAGCTGCTTTCCGTTTTGCATAACCATTTCTATTTGTAATGGGGCCTGTTTTTCTTACCTTGGCCTTGGGTGGAGGAGGAAAAGAATTTGAAACTAAAAATAAAATTGAATTTTGAAAAATGTTTTTTGATTGATTGTGTTAATTTATTTGCATGTCTTACCTCCTCTATGAGTTTGTAAACTTCTTGAAGAAAGGGATGCTTTATTTACCTTTTTATCTCCTCCAAGTATTAGGGCAGGGCTTTATACATCTCAGGCTCTCAAAAATGCTTGCTAGTCTTTAAACTGAAGCCCAGAAAGATTAAATCACTCAAGGGACTGTTGCTTACTCATCCATTTCCTGAAGACCAGGGCCCATTCTCTGAGAAATTGTGTGTTCTTCTTCTGGGTTAGTACTCAATTAAAAAAAAAAAGTAAAGTATTTTGCTTTTTTATACCTCAATCACACACCAATAGTAGGCAGCCAGATGATACAGTAGATAGAGCACTGTGCCTGGAATCAAGGAGACTTCAGTTCAAATGCTGCTTCAGACAACAGCTGTGTGACCCTCAAAAAGTCACTTAACCTCTTAACCTCAGTTTCCCCAACTGTAAAATGGGAATAAAACTAACTCCTACCTCCCAGTGTTGTTCTGAGGATCAAATGAGATAATATACAGTGCCTAGCACCTAGCAGGGGCTTAATAAATGTTTGTTCCCTCCCTCCCCTTTCCCATAATATCTTCCATTTTAACAAGAAAGCACAAAAACCAAGCAGAAGCAAAACTTTGATAAAGGTATGCATCCTTCATCTTTTTTTCAGCCATAGATTGGCCTCCCTCATCTGGTCCCTATTCCTACAATCTCCTGATAAACTCATAATTTTTTCTCTCTCTCTCTCTACCTCCATCCCTCCCTATTTCCTTTGCCTGGTTTCATCTCCTCCCTCATCCTAAAGCCTCCCCAGTTTTTTTCCTTGCCTAGTACTTGCCCAGATGGTTTCCCTCCTCCTCCTCCCCTTTCTCTCAGCAGCAGTGGCCAGCGAAGGAGGGCAGGGGGGATCAATAAGGTTGCCTCTTCCAGGTGGCTGCTTCATTTCCCTCCAATCTTTCCCATTTTGCTAATCTCCTGTGTTCTTCACATGACTGAGATACTGGCCTCCAGAGTTCAAAAGGCTATGACCCAATGTATCTTTTACAGATCATATTGCCTCCTCGGGCTTGCTGAGGTATTCACTGGCATCTACCCACAACCCCTAACTCTACCTCCCAGTCCCTGGCCCCTCATTCCACTAGGCCCTGATGCTCAAAGAGTAGAAGAGACAGCTACAAAAAGGAGATTGGTACCAAAATCTCCTCTTTGAATCTTTTCCTTGGGCTCTCCCCAAGATCCTGACCCTTCCTGCCATGGTCCCAGGGATGGGATGCCAAAGGTATGGGAATATTTTAGGCAAGGCTCCATCTTGCCACAAGCATTGGTATCAGAGGATGAACAAGTAGTTCCAGGTTCTAAACAGTGTCAATCCTAGTCTAAACCTCCAGCGTTCCTTCCACTACAGAAGAGAGAAGTTCCAAGCCTTTCCCACAGATACACATACTGTGCTGGCCCTGACCCTTTTGATTAGGGACATCTCAGGGCTAGCCTGGAGCCAAACTAGACTGTTAGAATTCCAGAACAAGAAGGGACCTCCTAGAGACAGTAATAAAGAAAGTCGCTATTTACATAGTGCTTTGAGGTTGATTAAAGTGCTTTATCTAAGTTAACTCATTTGATTCCCACAACAACCCCGAAAGCATATGTGCTATTATTATCCCTATTTACAGATGAGGAAACTAAGGCCAAGAGAAACAAAGTAGTACAAGGTCACCCAGCTTAGTGAATGGCACAGTCTGGACTAAAACTCTGGTCTTCTGGGCCAAACATCCGGAGTACCTCCTTACCTCTTTCTTCCTTAGGTTGGGAGCCCCAGGAAGATGCAATCCGGACTGAGGTTTGGGGAATGAGTGAAAATCATAGGATCGCTGATTTAGAGGCAGCTCTTTTACAAAAGAGCAAACTGCATCCCAGAGGGAAGTTCAGTAAGTGTCTGACATAGGAATTAAACCCAGGTCTTTCTAAATTCAAACCCAGCCTTTTATCTCCTAGGCTCTCGACCTCCAACTCCAGATAAGGGTAGCCAAGCGGTAGCAGTTTACCCTTCCGTCTCAAAGGACCAAGAAGGGAAGGTAAACTTGTCTAGGGGCTGTATAAGGTGTATCTGAGGGAGAAGCTATAAAGAATGTGAAGGGCATTGTAGGATCAGAGCTAGGGTCCTGCTTTAAAACTTTACCTTGGCTTTGCTATATTAGCACTCTGGGGGCAGTTACATAGTACAATGGATGGGAACACTGGGTTTGAGACCAGGAAGATCTGAGTTCATTTCTGTGCTCAGACACATACTAGCTGTGTGATCCTGGGCAAGTCATCGAACCCCTATTTGCCTCAGTTCCTGATCTGTAAAATTGGGTCGCACTGGAGAAGGAAACAGCAAATCCCTCCCCTTGATGGAACAACAGTAGTAACTGTTCTATATCTTCCCCTCCTGATCTGTCTTCACTGTCCCTTCTTTTCCCCTCCCACCAGAAGTTCGCCTGAATTATTAGAACCACTGTTCTAACAGGACTCCCTGCCTCCAGGCTCTCCCCTGGCCCCAACCCATACTTCAGGCCAGACTGGTCTTCCCCACACACTAACCACTCCGAGAACAATGTCTCCTTCACCAGACCCAATCCCAAGCCCCATTACTCCCAGGCTAATGTCCAGTCTCCTCAGCTTGGCTCTTACAGTGCTCTATACTTTCTCCACAGTCAGTTTCTGGAACTTTTGGGAATCTTTTGCCAGATCTTTTGTTTCATCTCCCATGTCTTGTCCTATGCTTCTTCCCCCTGTCTGGAACGGGCATCCCCCTACTCTGTGCCCTACCCATCCTTCATGTCACACCTCCTCTACAAAACCCTCTAGAGAGAGCTGTAAGTTGGGGTTTGGATTGCTATCGTAGGCTGACTTTTAACATTAGCTTTTCAGGAGTACACATACTATCCCCATTGCCACCATTCCCATGCCATCCCCTTGCCATTCCCACCCCAGGCCTCTGTTTCCCAAGAGCTCAGCACACCTTGACAGGAGAGGGAAACTAAACAGATGTTTGTTGTATGGGATGGAATTTAAACTCTCCTCCCACCAGAAAGCAGTCAGCACTGTGGTGGTTTACACACAGTAGGCCCTCATCTGCTGAACGGAAAGCTCCACTTGTCTGGTTGCCCATCCCCTACCCGGTTCCCTCAGCTTTCCCCATCCCCCAGGGCTGCATTTTTGACACTTAATTATCTTTATCTTCCAGAAGCATTCCACATTTCCAACTATCACAACCACTCCTTTGGCTTGGGCTAAACATACCAGGCACATACACACACACAGCATTAAGTCTGAGACAGAGACCTGGCATTTTCCAGCCTCTCAGTCAAATACTCCCAGAGGCCAGAGGTCCGAGGAGGTTCCTTGAAGCCTTTCCAAAGAGGCACGGGGCTCACTGTCTCATGGTGCTACATTTTTGTCCACTAAATCTCGCGTGCCTTGAACTAAGTAGAGACAAGGCCATTGGCTGAGATACTGTGGGGAGATCAGCTGTAGTGCCCCAGATGAATAATGATAAGGTCATATTTACAGTTTTCTAAAATTTTCAAAGTACTTGATGTGGAGGCTCATTCGAGCCTTACAACAACCCTGGGATGTAAATACTCTAGGTTGTCATCATGCCCATTTTTCTAGATAAATAAACTCAGGAAGGATAAGTGACTTGCCCAGGGTCACAGACCTAGAAGTCTGAGAGATATATTTAAATTCAGGTCTTCCTGACTCCAAGTCAAGTGAGACAAGCACAGAACTTGGGCTCCAAACAGCTACATCTAAGTGTCTATTCTTTACATGTCTTTGGAAAAGTTACAGCCATCTTTGAACTTCATTTTTCTTATCATTGAAATTAGAATAACAATAGTTTTCCTGTCTATCTTGAGTTCAGGAGTTTCAAATGTTAATGTTGATCCTGTGATTTCACTGCATAAGGAATTTCCAAATGAGGAAACTTCCTCTACCTATTCAGATTGTAACCTTTTCTGCAGCTTGAAACGGTCTTCAAGAGTTTCCTTGAGCACAGGGGAAGATAAGGGACTTGCCCAGGGTCATACAACCAGTACTGTTAGCAATAGGACTTGCCCCTGGGGCTTCCAGTCTTGAAGACCATGCTGCCTCTCTAAAACCATAGCAGACGTCAAAGATAGTTGGAGTCATGAGCTGACTCCAAGTCTAGAACTCTATCCACTAAGCTACATTGTCTTGAAGATTAAAATGATTCTTGTGATTTCCAAAATGAAGGGGGAAGGGAGGCTGGCAAAGTATCCATGAGGCCTGGTTAAAGTTACAGAGCTGGGAGGGGACATAGAAACCACACAGTGCAACTCCCCTGCTTTACAGGTGAGGAAACTGAGGTCCGGTAAGGAGATGCGACCACCCAGTGTCACACAAGTGATGAGTGACACAGCCTAGACTGGAATTCAGTCCTCCAGACAGATTTGAGTGCATGCTGTTTTTCCCATTAGACTGTGTGGTCCTTGAGAGCAGGAACTGTCTTTTGACTCTCTTTGTGTCTCTAGAGTTTAGCACTGCGTCTGACAAATGGTAAATGTTTATTGATGGTCTTGACTGGTCCTTCCTTCCCTTCTTTCCTTAATCCTTCCCTAATTCCCTCCTGCCCTTCCTATCCTAATTCCCCTTCCTCCCTTCTTTTCCTTCCTTCCCTTCCTTCTTCCCTTTCCTTCCTTCCTTTGATCCTGTCTTCCTTCCCTTCCTTTTTTCCTTCTTTTCTTCCTTCCTTCCACTTTCCCTTCCTCTATTTCCCTTTTCTTTCACTCACTAAGGGGATCTGAGTAACTCAACTTCCATTAGCCTATGGTTAGGAGTGAAAACAAAGCAGAAGTCTCAGAACTCCAGTTCCTGGACCTCTGAATCCCATCAGGAAACACATGATTAAAAACAGAGGGTCCCAGAATAGACCATTTCAGTTTCCATTGCTGCCTGAAGCCCTATTCCCATTAGTTTTCAAACTGGCCAAGTGACCTTCAGACAAATAACTTCCCCTCTATGATCTGGTCTCCAAGGAGAGGATAACCCCTGGTCTTCTCAAGGATGCTGGGAACATCTCTATGCATAGGATAGAGTGGTGCTTAGGCTATCATTCTCTAGAGAATTAAAGCCAGTGAAGCCACTCTCTGTCCCCACCCCTTCCTCCACCCCAGTGGCATAGAAACAGAAAGAGCACTAGATTTGATGTCAGAAGTTCTGTGTTCGACTCCTAACCCTATTCCTTACTACCTAAATGACTTTGGACAAGTAACTTAACCTCTCTGGGCCCCAAGGTCCTTATCTGTAAAATGACAGAATTGATCAAATTATTTCTAAGGTTCTTTCCAGCCCTAAGGAGGGAGGGAAGAAGAGAGGGGGCGAGAGGGGAGAGGGAGAGAGAAAGGGGGAGAGAGAGAATGCATTTATTGAGCACTTATGATGTGCAATAATAGACCACTTTAGAGTCAGAGATTATTTTGTACTTTTCAGAGCATTTACCATCTATTAAACTAGCTAGCACAGGAACTATTAGCCCCATTTGAAATGAACAAAAGAAAAGGCACAGAATAGGAGAACAGCCTGCCTAAGGTTATATAGCTAGTTAGAGAGCCAAGGGTTATCTTAGGGGAACTCTGGAGAACTCTCCTAATTTGAATTTAGTTGGAAAAAAGGGAGGGCTTGTTCTAAGAGAAGACTCTAGTCCTAAAGAGTTCAGAGACTCAAGACTAGCCCTGCTTCTCCTTCAGACTGTCAGAGGGGTGTCTGCTCCTCTCCTGAGGAATGAGAGGAGCATGGCCCTTTAAGTCAATGACATCATGGGTCATCACCTCAGCCAATGGGGTCTCCCAGTGGCTTGGGATAGAGGGGGATGGAAGAGCAGGGAATCTGTAACTCATCAAGCCCACCCTGTCACTACTGAAGTGGCCAGGGTGGTAGGGAAGCTGACTTTATCTGATAAGAACAACTGAGAATGAGACTGGGCAGGACTCCAAACGGGGGCTGGGGGCTGGAGGCTGAGACCTAGGCTGTGCAGAAAGCCACCTTCTCTGCCTCTGTCTCATGGGCTATATGGCTCCCATCCTTAAACCTAGGACCTGATGGAAATGCTTCTTGGGCAGGGAACTGCACCTTCCTATAGATCAGCAAATGTTTAGAGAACACCTGCTATGTGGGGGGGACCATGGAGGATACCAAGTGCTAGGAAGGGAGAGTAGGACCTGAGGAGATGTTTGCTAAAGGAGGCAGCACGGTGTCACCCCCGGAAATAATAAAAACAGCTCAGGAGGACATGGGGTGTCCCAAAAGTCTTAGTGCAGGTTAGAGCTTTTAAAAACTTCAGAAACCTCTTTAAGCTAAGAGCTGCCTAAGACTTTTGGGACACTCTTGATAGCCTGTAAGGTGTCCAGAGGCCTTTTCTCCCAATACTGTGAAACAGAGCATGTAAATAGTATTATCCCCATTTTATAGATAAGGAAAGCATCTCCAAGAGGTGCAATCATTTTGAGGAAGCACACAGGGGAAGTCGCACAGCTCATAAGCAGAAAAGCCCAAGTTCCCAGGCCCTCCAGCTCACAGTCCAGCATTCTCACCCACTACAATTGGGTTGCCTTCCCAATATCTTTTTGTAAGCTCCCTGAAAGGCATCAGTCTTCCTATCTCCAACCTACTTACTGAATTGAATTGTCAAAGACAATAGCCACAGTCAGTGGCAAAATGAAAATAATAACCCAGATTTTCAGCCATCTGGTCCCTGCCTCTCTGGGCACAGGAGATGAGTAGGACTGGACAGAAAAAGTGGGACTTGAATTGGGCCTGGAAGGATATATAGGCTTTAACCTGGTAGGGAAGAGGGAAGGAAGGCACCCCAGGTAGGGTAATAGTGTGACCCAAAGCAGAGTGATCTGATTGACTGTGAGAAGCCCTACAGATTCATCAGTGAGGATGTTAGTCGGGATATCTTACATACATGCAGACTCACTCTTACATCAAGACCAAGACATATGTTAGGGCTTTGAAGAATTAAATAGCCTTTGTATCTTCCAATGGTAGTGAAGAAGGGCAAGCCCAAGATCTGAGAGCTCAGGAATAGGCAATGTTCATTTCATATTTGAAAATACCCTTGAGCTGTGTTTGTGCATCTGGCTAAGAGAACCCCGTGAGTTGACAGTAGTAGGCGTGGGAGGCTCTTCAAGAGCAGAATCTGAAGGCAGATTATATTTGACTCTTGAGCCTCTTTCCCAGACTGAGGCCCTTGGGACTGAGGGGAAATGTCTCAACTTTTGTGAAGAGGGGAGGGAGGGAGAGAGTGAAGTAAACATCCTCTAAGATGCAGGGCAGAGGGTCACTAGGAGCCTAGCTCAGCATCTGGGAGGAGCCAAGTTGAACCAGGAAAGCAAAGAGGACTCTGGGAAAAGTGGGGGAAACATTTTGGATGCCTTAGGAAGTAGGGTTCAGAGAAGGAAAAAAAAAAGTTGAGAAAAGCTGAGGCCAGAAAAGTAAGAGGGAGGTTGAACCTTAAATCTGCAGGCACATTGGAATACTCCTGGCTTTGCTACCAAATGTGTGACCTGGGACAAGTAACTTCATTCTTCTTGACGTCTTCCCCGTTGACATGATGAGGACAGCCATAATTGTCTTCTTGCATCATAAGGTTGTTTCACAAGTCAAATGAAACAGATGATAGATAGATAGATAGACAGACAGACAGACAGATAGATAGACATAGAAGTATAGAAACAGAGGTATAAAGATAGATGTATAGAGAAAGACACATACAGAGACAGACGTTGTTGTTCAATTGTGTCAGATTCTTCATGGCCCCATTTGGGGTTTTCCTGGCAACCACACTGGAGCAGTTTTGCTGTTTCCTTTTCCAGATTATTTTGCATATTACAAAACTGAGGCAAACAGGGTTAAGTGACTTGCCCAGGGTCACATAGCTAGTAAATGTCTGAGGTTGTATTTGAACTCAGGTCTTCTAAGCTCCAAGCCTGGTGTTCTATCCATTGAGCCACCTGCCTGCCCCACAAAGGTAAAGAGATAGATAGATAGATAGATAGATAGATAGATAGATAGACAGACAGATAGATAGCATTTATTTAATACTTGCTAAATGCTAGGCACTATGCTAACGCAAAATGCCGAGTATACAAATACAAACAAAATTATCCCTGCTTTCAAGAAGTTTATATTTTAACAGAGAAAAACTATATAAATAGGGGCTGTGGGAAGGATACTCATTACATGGGTGGGAAGTGGTTGTGGGAAGCCTGGGCCATGGCAAAATAAGGGGAGAACTGACCCAGAAGAGCAAAGATGGGTCACCAGGATGGAGGAGGGGAAGTGGAAGTACTTTAAAACATAAGGGATCATTATAACTAAGAATACTCCCTGGCTTCAAGGCTCTCTTTTTCATCAGCATAGTATTCCTTTTACCAATGCAGCCTCCAATACAGCCTTAGCTCAGGGCCTCATCACCTCTCACCTGGTCTCTCTGCTTCAGATTTCTCCCCTCTCCAGTCTGTCAACCAAATTTTTAAATTAAAAAAAAATTTAAAAGCCTGTGTCAAGTATGGAATTTCCCGAGGATTCTTCTATCTAAAAACTGGCAAGCCAATAAAAACTTTGACTATATGTCTATAAATTGTATATGAAAGTATAAGCTTTTTACTTTAAATGTATATGTATGCATATACACATGTAGATGTAAATCTGTGTATATCTAGATGCATGCATGTATGTATTATGCACAGATATATGCATATATGTATATGTAAATGTGTCTTATATCACAACACATATGTACATAAACACATTCATAAATATATGGTAGCTGTGGTTTAGTGAATAGAGCTAGCTGTCCTCAGGGAAAGACCTAGGTTCAAATCTCACCTCTGGTTGTATGACCCTGAACAACTCACTCTTGGTGTCCCAGGAAACTCTCTTTAGAAATGGCAGATCTGATAGCAATCTGTACAGGCAGAAGATACTCCTCACCAGGAGTTCCAGATGCCAATGAAGTCTCAGATTCCCCATAAAAGAAACCTAGTCACCTTAAAACAACCCCCCAGGTAGTCAGATGGGTTTATCAGATTCCTCTCTTCTCCTGAGTGGTGAAGGCTACCAGAAAAGTCACAGACTTATAAAAGGCCAGAAGGAAGATAGGACAGACACTCCTATTCTTAGCCCTTTTCTCTTTCTCAGAAACTGCCCAGATAACTGGCCATCATGGGGATAACTCGGGAATATATCTGGCTTGCTTGGAGCTGCTGACCCAACAGTGGGGCTACCCCAGTCAGGCCCTGTGAGCCTGTGAAGGACAGCCAAGGAAAGTAGGCAAGAGGCAGGATTTTCAGTGACCTTTGATTGACTGGGAAGGACTCAAAGCTGGTAGAGGTTTAGCAAGTACCATTTCATTGTTGCTAAATCTTAAAATGCAGACTGAAGTGGGGAACCTTGTTTTCTGTCAAGAGCCAAAGACCCATGGGAAAATAAGTGAAAGGCCACATTCCAAAAACAACTTCACTTAGGTTTTTGTTATTTCTTAAAAAGAAAGAAATATGAAATGTACAATGTGTCCATTTTTGAAAATCAGAAGCGGGAACATGAAACATTATTTAATAGATACAACAATAAACACCAAATAGCCAAGTTACGATAGAGGAAGAGCAGAAATAAAAGGGAACAGGAAGCAGAGAAAGGGGAATGGGGGAAAGAAAAGACAAAAGAAGAGAGACAGAGGGGGTAAGGGAGAGATGAATATACACAGGGGAGACAAGGAGGGACAGGAGAGAGAAAAGAAGAGGCAGTGACTGATAAGATCCTTGGATGACTTTGTAGGTTTTGGGGGGTGAATAAATTCAAGGTCAGACCCTAGGATTTGCCATCGCTTTTCTATCATAGATTGCTCCCTGAAAGGTTGATTAGCTTCTTACCTGTTGTTCACAGCTCTTCTGCTCCCCTTAATCATGATGCTTTCAGAGGTTTCACTCTGAATGAGATAGCCAGTGAGAAGAATTAGGGGTAAGGGTGGGTATAGGGACTCAGGCAATGGGCATGCTCTAGGACTGGTTGTACCTGGAAGAGACCAAAGTATTGCTGAGGGTTGGATCTGGCTTCTAAGGCAGAACGGTTCACCATCCCCAACTTTTTAAGACAAAGGAATCTCAAATCATACTGGGAGTATCTATAGAATTGAAATGGTCCTTCTTCAGCATTCACTTATACACAGAAACTGGAGAGGTGACAATTAAAAATGACTAGAGAAAATAGCCATTAGAAAAACTTGAAAGCTAGGGAAAAGAAGAGAGAAGGAAGATCTGCTTAGAAACTGTAACAAGAAGCCGTATGCCCAGGAAGGAAAGACTCATTCAGTGAGATTTCTCCAAGTACCAGACCAGGAGACTATTATTACTCAGGATAACTAAGTGCTATCTTTGGGGCAGGATAGGGGGTACTATCTGGCTTTAGCATGGGATAAGACTTAAGAGAAACAAGACAGAAAGAACTTTGTTTATACAATGACCAGGGCAGCTGATAAGACAGTAGCTCTAAATCAAGAAGTTTAAAAGGCAGACAGAGAATAGGTTATGGATTATAGAAATACAGAACTGGAAGGGTCTTGGGATCATCTGGTTCAACCCTCTCATTTCATAAACAAGTAAACTGAGTCTGCTGAATAGAGCTAGCTGTCCTCAGGGAAAGACCTAGGTTCAAATCTCACCTCTGGTTGTATGACCCTGGACAACTCACTCTTGGTATCCCAGGAAACTCTCTTTAGAAATGGCAGATCTGATAGCAATCGGTACAGGCAGAAGACACTCCTCACCAGGAGTTCCAGATGTCAATGAAATCTCAGATTCCCCATAAAAGAAACCTAGTCACCTTAAAACAACCCCCCAGGTAGTCAGATGGGTTTATCAGATTCCTCTCTTCTCCTGAGTGGTGAAGGCTACCAGGAGAGGAGGGAAAGTGATCTGCTCAAGGTCACACAGCCACTTCATCGAAGAACTGAGAACTGAATTCAGGTCTTCTGACTCTTTGATATATAATCTTATCGTGCCTTGCTGCTACCCACCACTGTCATGGAAAAGCCAAGAGACTCAAGGATTAGAAGCTCTCTTCTATGGGCTTCTACCTCCCCAAGTTGGAAATAAAACACAGAGCAATGTTCATTCATGTGTTTATTCAACACTATTGAGTGCCTACTACAATATATAGCTCAATGGGAAACACAATAACCTATTCAAAGTACAGTTACCTGGCAACTTCAGCTGTCTGGAACACAGCTAAGAAATAAGGAGGAAGCAACAATGGCCTCTGAGTAGCCAAAATCAATGTCATAAAGTGTACAAACTAAAGCTTTACTCATAGGAAATTCTCAAAGCCCTCACTCAACAACTATTAACTCTTAGTACATAAACTCAAATAATTAGCTCGTGAGGCAACATAGCATGCTGGGAAAAGTTCTAGATTTGGAGTCAGAAAAACTGGGTTCAAGTTCCTAGTCTCTTCCTTATTAGCTCTATGAATTTAGGCAAGTTATGATTTTCCTCATCTGTAAAATGGGAATAATAACGCTTGAGAAATCCTCTCTCTAAGACTTTGTAGCAGCACTTTAAATAGATTATCTCCTTTGAGCCTCGAAACAACCCAACGAGGATAGCTATGATAGGTATTAACTTTATTTTACAGGTGAGGAAATTGAGGCTCAGAAAGATAAAGTGACTTACTTATGGTTGCACAGCTAATAGGTATCAGGATAAAGACTCCCACCCAGACCTTCTTGACTCCAAGTCCAGTAGTCTATCCATTATTCCACATGGTGTCCCTTGTTGAAACTGACCAGCATTCATCCTGGTTCATTTCCAGCCCTTTCCCTACATCTGCCACTTACACAAATGGTCCCTGTGTAATTGTAAATTTTATATAACTTAGACTTATATAAATACCTTTATAATATAATTATATAATTGCTTTTTCTATAGTTAAATTTTTAACAAACATTTACTTAGTGCCTGCTATCTTCAAGCCACTGTGCTACATGGCTAGAGATATAAGGATGAAAAATGAACCCCTTCCCTCGAGGAGCATATAGTTTAATGGGCGAGGGTTGGGGGAGGGAGGGGAGATAGATTGAAACATAACATTTACACACAGAAAAAAAATTGTCTTCTCAACTAAACACCAAGTGCCATCAAGTCAGGGTACCTCACAATCCTAGGATCTTAAGAGTTTAAAAGGACCTTTGAGGTCACTGAGTCTAATTTCCTTCCCAGTACAGCCATTTTGTCTTGTCTATCCATTAGGAACATTAATCAAGGGCCTTTACAACTCATCCCTACTCTAACTTTCTTATTCTGAGATGAAGAAAATGGGGCCCAGAGAGAGGTGACTGGTCATTTGCTGGTCACAGAGCAAGTTGGTGGCATAGAATCCAAACTAGAAGCCCAGTGTCTGACTCTCCGCATGGTGTTAAAGATGTAGCCTGACTCCCTGGAATGAAGTGGCTTTTCAAGTCAAGAGGACCAGAGTTCAAATTCCAGGATCTTCTTACTATCTGTGTGACCATGGGCGAGTCATGTAATTTGTCTGGGCCTCAGTTTCCTCAACTGCAAAAAGAGGGAGGGCTGAAGTAGAAGAGATGACTTCTAAGGACCCTTTCAGGTTTCACTTTGTGATTTTACGTTCTTTCAGAGATCATTTCCCTGTTTCCTGCTCTAATGGAAAAGGTGATTTTCAGACTGTTTCCCTCTGAATTGACAGTCACAGGGTTAGGAGGTTTAAGACCTTCACCAGCCTTTCAAATAAGAAAAGAGTTTTCTGGTTTTATACCTGACCTCTCTTCCCTTAGCTGGTGAGAATAATCTTTCAGAAAAGGTGGAGGCTGTGGGATTAGGGGAGGGAATTCTTTTTCCTAGGATTCAGGCATGGGATGACCTCAGCGAAGGGGTTAGGTAAATAGCTTCTCTGGGAAAGGAACTTGTGTGACCTTCAGGATAAAAAAAACGAAATAAAACTTTAGGGATTGTCAACAGTTGGCAAACCCTAAGAATTTTCCCTTTCTCTCCCTCTGGGCTCAGCAGCTCCAGTTTAAGGAATGTTAGGCAGCCTGACCTGGGGAGACTGGGAGAGACAAGAGTCCTGGTTCTTGTGCTTACTAAACTTGAGAAAAATGCCTTTCTCTCTCAGAGTCTCAGTTTCCCTGTTAGTCTCCCTGGTTTTTTTTTTCCTAAACTTTCCTCATGTTGATTGGATTGGGATTAGGATGGGATGGCCACAGACATCTTTCCACCCCCACAGAGATCGGGCTGCTAGACCCCTGGGGGATTTCTTTGACCTCTTTAATTTTTAATTAAGTTTTTATTTTCATTATTTTTTAATTTATTTATTATTTTTAATTAATAAGCATTTATTTTCTTTTATTTAATTTTTTTAATTAATAGGCATTTATTTTCTTTCCCTCTCATATCCTTCTCCCAATTGAAGAAAAGAAAAAAGAAAACCCCTGTAACACCTATGCATAGTCAAGCAAAATACACGTCTGCTTTGGCCATATCCAAAAACACGTCTCATTCTGCATCTCGAGTCCATCCCTTTTCTATCAGGAGCTGGGTTGAATACTTCCTCATTTGTCTCCTGCAACCTGGAGCCTAACTCTAGACCCAAATTCCCTATTTCTGTTCAAGGTGTCACTGTCCTTCCAATCTTGCGGCTTCACATAGAACCTGGGGTTATCCTCAACTCTTCACTTTCATTCACCCCACGGTCAGGTGCCAACTCTTGACATTTTTACTTTTATAACACCGATTGCTTTTGCATCCTCTCTACTTACATGGCCACCCCCTGGATTAGGTCTACACCACCTCTCACTTAGACTATCAGAATAACCTCCTTATTGGTCTCCCTGCCTCAAACCTATCCCTTCCCTAATCAATCTGTCATCTCTACAGCTGCCAAAGTGATATTCCTAAAGCCCACATGTGACATGGTCACCCCGCCCTGTTCTAGGGGATCCCTAGTGCATCCAGGGTAAAATAACAACTCCCTGGTTTGGCATTTAAAGCCCTTCACAGACTGGTTCCATACACTACTTCCCTTTGTGTATGCTACAATTTCAGTCAAACTTGCTATTCCTCAGATGAGATGATCTCTCTGAGGTTCTGCACAGGCTACAAATGGGTAAAATGCCTCTGTCCTCACCTCTACCCTCTTAGGATCCCAAGCTTTCCACAAAGCTCAGATAAAGTGCCACATCCAACTAGAGACTTTCCCCAATACCTCCAGGGGCTAATTATATCCCCTGAACCGACTTTGCAT
This sequence comes from Pseudochirops corinnae, assembly GCA_028646515.1. Taxonomy (NCBI): domain Eukaryota; kingdom Metazoa; phylum Chordata; class Mammalia; order Diprotodontia; family Pseudocheiridae; genus Pseudochirops; species Pseudochirops corinnae. The sequence goes on from CM053589.1 coordinate 92,308,426, forward strand.
TTGTTTATACACCATATAAATAGATATCATCTCCTCTTATAAAATGTTAAGCTCCTAGAGGTTGTTTTGTTTGTGTCTTTTCATTCCCAGCTCCCAGAACAGTGCCTGGTTTGTTATAAAATACCTAATAAATGCTTGCTGATTGACTGTGTGATCCAGGGCAAGTCACCTTACTTTCCTGAATCTGTTTCCTTATCTGTAAAATGGGGATAACAATGTTTGTACTATTTACTTCATTTAGTCCTTGTGGAGAAAGCTCTCTGTAAACTTCATAGAAGGGTGAATGATGAACAGGATTGTGGCCACGTCACCAGAACTAAAGATTTCATCACTGAGGGCCCAATATGTCCATGCCTCTTTATACTTAGCTAGGCTGGTTCTCAGATAGAAGATTCAAGTCTGTTGATGAAATCATGATCACTCTAGTGAAGAAGGGAATCTTACATTGATGAGATTATAAAGTCACCCAAGGATGACTATTTCCAGGACAATGGTGAATACTGTGGGGAAGGTAAGGGATGTACAGATACCTAAAGCATTATACTTGACCCCGTGAAGCCTCTGGTCTGCTTGGTAGGAGAAGCCAAACACAAATGAAATGGTGAGAAACGTATAATAATCAGCACGTAATAAACAGTCCCAAGTGGATAGTGCTCAGGACTTGGCATCAGGAAGACCAGAGTTCAAATCTGCCCTCAGACACTTACTAGCTGTGTGACCTTGGGTAAGTCACTTCACCCTGCTTTGCCTCAGTTTCCTCATCTGTAAAATGAGCTGGAGAAGGAAATGGCAAACTACTCTCAGCAAGAAAATCCCAAATGGGGTCAGGAAGAGTCAGACATGACTGGAAATGACTGAACAACAATGTCAAAGTGGAAAGAGACCAGAGCCGGAAGTTGGGAGGGTTAGATTCTAGTCCTGTATCTGCAACGACCTTAGCTATGTCATCTCTCTGAACATGTTTTTCTCACCTGTAAAATGAGGGAATTGGACTGGGCAACTCAAGCTCCCTTCTAATGATAAACTTCCTCTTGTTTCAATGATCAGATTATGTTATATTAACTACAAATTCCACAGTAGTTCACAGAGGATCAGGGAAAACTGGAATGCTCAGGGTACGTTTCATAGAGGAAATGAGATTTTAATTAAGCCTTGAAGGATGAATAGGATTTGAAGAGGTGAAGAGATGGGGGAAGGGCAGAGGGGAGGAGGACATATCAGGCAAAAGCACAAAGGTAGGAAATGGAATGATTTGAACAAGGGCCAGTTGAGAGCCTAGACTGATTAAAGGACTGAACTAGGAATAGCTAGACAAAAAGAAAGTAGGAACTCTGAAAGACCTCAAACACTAAGCTGACTGTGTCTTAACTTGGTAGAAAGACGGGAGCCATCGAAAGTCCTTGAGGAGGGGGATGACATGGCAAAATTAGTTTTAGGATGATTATGGAGTAGATAGATGATAGACTAGTGGGGAGGTAGGGGGAGGGCAAGCACAGGCTCTACCCAATGCCTAGAAGTCTCTTAGACCCGATAGGAGGTTGTTGATGTAATCCAGGCATGGGGTGAAGGGGGCCCAGATTAGAATGTTGGCAGTAGGGATAGCTAGGAACCTGATTCTTAGTCTACAGAGAAAGTCATGCCCAAATGCAGTCACAGGACTCTTTAGAGAAAAGGGTTCCTGGCTTCTCAGGCTGGGTGTAAGCCAGGTTGGGGGGGAAAGGAAGAGCACCACCCCCTCCAGCTAGTGGAGTGCCACAGCCCGGAGTAGAGCAGCTACTTTTGTTTGAAAAAACCCAAACAAATCAGGTCCCTGTTTACATTAGAAGGAAGGGGGAAAATGTGTGGGAGGGGGCGGGGAGAACTTTGAAGGGGGGGAGGAGCCGAGGCGGAAAAAAACAGGAGGCCGGGCTGCTGCTGCGCAGAGCGCGCCCTTGGGAGGCAATAGGGCTGTTAATGAATGAGAAAGCGCCTTCCCCACCCCCACCCACCCGGGGCAGACTAGGCTGCGGGGCGGGGGAGGGACGTCAGAGATTTTTTTTTTAACCCTTTCAAGGATACACATGATCAGATATGAATGTTTCCTGTTTACTTAAAAAAAAAAAAGGGCGCCAGACTTACCGCGTAAATTTCAAGGAGCAATTGGAAATCAGACTCAGAGTGGGGTCCCACGTGACCCAGAGGGAGCCGCGTGCCTAGGGCAGTGTTGGGACGTGGCGCGAATCTACCCTCTTGTCCTCCAATCCTCCTCGGAGGAGAAGGGGAGAAGCCGGCGCCTTATCGCCCGTCTCCTTATAGCGAAAGTCTTGCTACTCCGTAGGTCTCCTTATGCGCGAGCTACCGCACTAGGAGGGAGAGCGGGGTGAACCCGCGCCTGGAATTCTTAAGGAGAGAGTGAGCAGGTGGCTGAGGCTCGAGGGCTGGGTGGGGAGTCGTTCTTGGGCTGTCACCCAAGCCAGATTTCTGAATTGGAAACAGAACACAGGTGTTCAGACACCCGATTCGCTGACCCCTGCCTCCTAGCTGTACCTGGAGGCTTCGGTCTCCGCACAGAGGACAGTGGCTCCACAAGGTCACCCCTCAATCTGTCCCACTGATGGCCCCTATCCGACAACCACCTGAAATCATTAGTTGCCAAGCCTTCTGCTTTCTGGAATTTATTTATGTCCGTAATACATACAAATCGGAAGAAACGAGAGGAAAGTTCGGAGATGGAAGATGAGCTGACCAATCCGGGGACCCCAGCCTTTCCCGGAGCGGAGATGAGAAGAACAATTTCCTGATCTCACCCGAGAAGAAGCTGCGAACCTGCTGGCGGGAATGCCCACATACCACCGGGTTCTTTTTGCCTTATGCTGGGGAACAGCACGGGAGGGACGATTGGGTGAGGGTGTCTGACCCCACTTTCCCATGGGAAAGGACCCAAAGGCGCGCTGCCCCTTTAAGAAAGTTCATCAAAGTTTTAAAAGTTTTCGTGGAAAGGGGGAAGAGGACAAGAAAGGAGAGAAAGAGGGGGAAAAAAGCCCCATCAGACCCTAACCCGGCGTAGTCAAGGGGGCCGGGGAAAAGTTTGAAGCTAGAGGCATGGATTGGCTGTGGGTTCCCCAGGAGACGATGATGCAGGGCGGGCGGGGGGAGGAGTTGGCCCGGCCCCAGCTGTGGCCGGTTCTCGGCCCCCGCCCCCCCCCCGCCGCCCGCCCCGGCCCCCGCCCCCCGGCCGCGGCCGCTGCCGGCGCACTCGCCGGTCGCTGTGAAAAGGCGCAGGCGGCGGCCGTTCCGGCTCCGCTCGGGTCCTCAGCGCCTCCCCGCGTCCGCGCTTCATTTTCTCCGGCAGCCCGCACCCGCCAAACTTGATGTGACCCCAGTCCAAGACGGCGGCTGCCCCACTCACTGCCCCGCACGCCTCCCCCACCCCTCTCCACCCCGCACTCCCCGGAGCGCACGGGCCACTGACCACCCCCCTCCCCCCACTCCACTCGGGGCCTCGGCGCCGCTCCCCGCCCCCTCCTCTTGCCTCTCTCCCTCCCTCCTCCTCAGCCCCCTCCCGCACCATGAGCAACCTGAAGCCGGACAGCGAGCACAGCACCAGCACCGGCACCGGCACCGGCACCGGCACCGGGATCGGCGGCAGCTTGGAAGAGGAGGTGAGTGGGGAGGCTTCGAACACTTGGGCAAAGTGGAGAGGGAGCTTTGGGGCCCCGAGCGCGCTAGCTGCCCAGGGGTGGAAGGAAGGAAGGGAGCGGGCTTGTTCGCACTTATTGCTGTTGGGGCCGGACTGGAGGCCCCTTGAGTTGGGCCGGGATGGGTAGGTGGGTGGGAGCTCCCATTGGGGAAAAAATGGAATTCAATCACTGCTCCTGGTGTCCTCCCTTCCTTTCTTTTTGAAAGCCTTCCCGTCCCGCGGGAAGAGGTAAGGGTGAGGTGCCGGTCCTTCCTCGGCGAGGCAAGACCTCACTGAGAAACACGGGGCGGATGGGGCTCAATCGAGTGCAGGTGGGGCAACGCCTCAACTGGCGTGTTTCACCCTCCAAAGAGTCTCCTTCCTCCTTCCCCACTCCCTTCCCCCCTTACCCTTGTCCGTCTCCTGTGGTGCTTCCCGGATGGCCTGGGACAGTTTCAGTTTGCTGGAAGGAGCTGTAGGGATTAGCCGGTTGGGCGGGTCTCCGGCTTAGGGCTTCCTTCCCTCCTGCCCCTTCCACCCTGACCTCTCCTTGTGACCTTGAAGAAGTAGTTTTTACCTCTCTCGGTACCGGTACCCTGAGAGTCCAGACTTCTTTGCCTTGAAGGACAGTTCCACGACTACCACCCCTCCCTGCCAGGGGCTAAGAGAGCCATGCACTGGCAGTTCTTTGGGCCAGTCAAAGTATGATTAGCAGAGGGGATGGGGAACTGGTGGTCTCTGTGTCCCTTTCTTTTTCTCCTGTCGTTTCCCCCCACTAATTCTGTTCTGGAGATTACAGTGACAGTCTTATGGGACTCCTGGAGGGAGACAAGTGAAGGGGGTGGGACTGGGGAGATACTAACTTTGTTGACCAGTGATGTGCTAAAAATGCTGGAGTGTGAAAGCAGTTTTCTGGAACTACCAGCAGCTGGGTGGTTAATGGGATGGGGAGACTATAGAATATAATATAGGATAATAATATAGGATAAGGTAGGGCAGTGAAGAACTCAGCACTGGGCCTAAAAACAAGATGGGGAGGAGGATGGGACTTATTTTTCTGAGAATAGACTTATCCCCACTTGGCATACTTCTATCATCCCTAGCCTTTTGCTGTGTCACTGGAGGGGAAGAGAGACTTTTTCCTGTCCCCATCATCCACCAGCATTCTGACTTTGACCACAGAGCATTGAGCTGATTATCCACCTTAGACTCCCTTCCTCTTGGCTTGAGGGATAACCACAAGGCCCCCTCTGGAAGAAGGGGTAGAAAGCAATAGTATGTAGATGGCCATCACTCCCCTCTAGCTGCCTTGGCTCTCCCTTACTCCACCCAACCACCCCTAGGGAGAGAGCTTCGTGTGGTGTGTTTGGTGCAGAATGGCGGCTAAGGTCCCACCCCACTAGGCTGGATTCTGCAGTGTGGGAGGGACATGTTAGCGGTGTCCACTCTTTCTTGGGAGCTAGTCTAAGATCGTCATTTTCCATCCTTCCTCCTCCCTCAAGTCAAGTCTTCCATACCTTCCACCAATAACAAGCCCATTCTTAAGTATCTAGGTTTTAGGATAGGGAGAGGAAGGGAGGTGATGCATAGCCTCTGCGATGCCCAAGGTGGGGGAAATGAAGTCCTAGATTATATGGGCACCTGTAATTATAAAGTAGAATGTAACCAACTTGGCCTTTTAACATTTCCTGTCTCTTGGCTGGGAGTAGCTCATTTTTGCCCAAGTCCACAGTTGCTTTCCCAATTCCCTCGGTGCCAGAGGTTGAGGGGTTAGTTATACATCCTCTGTCTCTCTGTTTATTCGAAAAGTATTTGAAGGAAGGATGCTCTCTCTGTGGGAGTTGGTCACGGCCTTCAGGAGAACATGTCTCATCAACAAGGTACTTTAAGACAGTCTCAGTCTTCCTTTGGCAGAAGAGACCAAGGCTGAACTAAGTCCTCAATTCCAACACTTTTTTGGGTATGAGGTTAGATGAATATAGAGGTTAGTTAAAGTGACCTTCTTAAGGTCACCAAGCCAGTTTGTGGCACCCTCAAGATTATTCCAATCTAACTGAGCCTTTCCTAGAAAATAAACATCTTAACAGGTAGATTTGTAGGATCCAGGACCTGCCCTGGGACTAAAGAGGGCCATAGCACCCTGCCTGGTTCTAGTTCAGCTATGGAGATTCTACAGTGTCCTGTTATGGCTTAGGTGCCACAGGAGCACAGAAAAGAAGTAAGACCCCGTCTGGTTTAGTAGAGGAATCAAAGCCATGTGGGCTGTAGTATAAGCCAGAGTGCAGCTGTGTTGTAGAAATAGAGGAAAGGCTGCTTCTGTTCAGGGACATGGGGATAGCAGAAGATTTTATGGAAGGAGTGGCCTTAAAGGTGGAGCTGTCAGAGGAAATGAACCATACAAGAAGTCTAGCTTCCAGCTATGACGGGGTCATTAGGTGAGAGAGGGATGCAGAGAGAGGTTAAGATTTCTGCCTTGGGAGGCTCCTGACTCCAAGGCTTTGTCTCAGAGCTATTGGTGTGTTCCTGTGTGAGACATCTGACCTCTCAGAGCCTCAAATTCCTCATCTGTGAAATGTAGAACCCACCTCCAAGTTGGCAGGTTCAAATAAAATAATGTATGTAAAACATTTTGCAAAGGTTAAAGTGCTATATAAAATCAGGTGTTGCATGTATGAAGGAGAATGGGAGACAGGGGGAGAGACTCCTGCAAAGTTAAACTGAAAATGTGATTATGATTTCTTGGAGCCTCAGTTTCCCCATCTGTAAAATGAAGATAATGTTTGTAGAAGCTACATTACTTGTGAGGCTTAAATGAGATATATGTAAAGCATTTTGCAAAGGTTAAAGTGCTATAAAAGTTAATTATTGGGAGCATGAAGGAGAATAGGGGAAAGGGGAGGAGAGAATCTCAAAAACTTAGCCTGAGACCAGAGGTAGAAGGCCTTGAATGTCAGGTTGAGGAATTTGAGCTTCATTTTTTAAGCAATAAAGAAACTCTTCATGACTTTTGACTAGAAAAATGACATGATCAGAGCTGTGCCTTAGGAATACTACTATCCTAACTGTGTATGGGGGAGACGGGAGGTTTATCATAATGGCCTAGGGTCAAGGGTGATGGTATTAGAGGTCTTAACACATGTTTAGGATCCTGGGAGAGGGGAACTGATAAAACCTGACTGAGTGCTGTTACAGGCAGACTCTGAAAACTAAAGTCTCCGGATCTGGACCATACCAGCTCTTCAAGGATTTCAAAGAATCCTAGTATGGTATAATCCAAGAGCTGGAGGGGACCTTATCCATCATCTGGTCCCACTCTTATTTTATGGATGAGGAAGTGGAGGTCCCAAAGGAAATGACTTGACCAAGGTTGCCTAGCTAGCTTGTGGCCTAATAGGGACAACTCATGTCTCTTCTGGCTCCCAGCCCAGAATTCCTTCTGCCAAACCTTGCTACTTTACGTTGTTGAGACTCTAAAGAGCCTAGGTGTCACTATAAAGTAAGGTGACTGACTAACTTCCATCCTAAACAACAAAAAAACACAAGTGAATCCAAATGCCATTAGGAAGATAAGTGTGGATGCCAGTGAACTGTGGTATCCTTGTGTTTGCTTGAGAATGTTCAAAAATTTGTCATATGAGAGTGGATTTAACTTTCGGAAAGTTAAAGTGTGAATAAAATGCATGACCGTACTGGGGAATGCTGTCTGGGCCCTAAAACAAGACATAACGATAAAGTAAAAAGACAGACGCTACCCCTCTCTCCAAACTGGTTCTGGAGACAGTCTCATAAAAGGAGTTTTTTTTAACCAGTTCTTAGCAACCTTTAGAATAAAAAAACAAGCATGGATACATAAGGTCTGATTTACTTAAAGCAAGGGTTTTAATGTGGAGCCCATGAACTTAAAAATTTTTTTTGATAACTATTAAATGTAATTGAGGTCTTTTGCAATCTTATATGTATTTTATCCATTTAAAGACATGATTTTGAGAAGGCGTTCATAGACTTCAGCAGACTGCCAGGGGCCATGACGTATTAAAAAGTTAAGGACCTCCTGGTTTAAAGTAAGCACATTACTTTGGTGTTTTTTAGTAGTATGTTGTTGGGACTTCCTTGTCCCTGACATTGAAAGGTTCTGGGAAATGAGGCCAGGCATGCTTATGGCCCTCCTCTTCCCTCCCACCTCCAGGCAACGCATGGAGAGACTCTCCAACACAAATGAACTCTTCAGGAGGTGGGATACTGGATTTGTGCTTCTCTAAGAGTTTGTAAGGGGTAGGGAAGGTTGGGGGAAGGAAGAAAAGCAGTGGCTCTCCAAGTATGATCTGGGGCACCTTAGGTGGGATCCCAAAGACCCTCTCAGTGGGTCTGTGAAGACAAAACCATATTTTATAATAACACTAAGACATTTTGATTTATAGTGCAGCAAATATGAATAAATTAACCCCCATATAAACAAAAGCTCCTTGGAAAGGTCCCCAGTAATTAAGAGTGTAAATGATCCTGAGGTCAAAAAGTTTTGAGAACTGCTGGACTAAAGAACCCAGTCTTAGAGAAGGCTAAGCTCACATCTTGCTTTTTCCAGCTGAGTGAACTTCCCATAGCTCAGGAGTACATTTGTGACTCTTACAGACAACTAGAGGCAGTGTGGTACTGTGGTTAGAGTACTGGATTTGGGGTCAGGGAGACCTAGGTACAGATCTCCAGTTGTGTGAAGGGGGACAAGTCTCTGAAACTCACTTCTCCCATCTGTAAAATGGGGCTAAGGATGCCTCCCAGGTCTGTGGTGTGGCGTAAAGGAGATAGTATGTAGAATGTACTTGGCAAACTTGAATGCACCATAGAGGGCGTCCCAAAAACCTTTAGTAGCTGTCTGAGTGTGTGTGTGTGTGTCAGTAATTATTGTTCTGTCTTATAGTGAAAAGAGCCTTGGATTTAGAGTGTGAAGACCTGTTGGATTCCTAACTCTGTCACTTGGTATGTTTATAACCTTGGGTCTTTAGGGCAACTGGGTGGCACAGCAGATAGAGCGCTGGACCTGAGGTCAGGATAACTCATCTTCCTGGGTTCAAATCTGGCCTCAGACATTTACCAGCTGTGTGACCTTGGGTGAGTCACTTCACCTTATTTGCCTCCATTTCTTCATCTGTAAAATGAGCCAAAGAAGGAAATGGCAAACCACTCCAGGATCTGTACCAAGAAAACCCCAACTGAGGTCACAGAGAGTCAGACATGACTGAAACGACTGAACAGTAACAGCCACCACCGTGGGTCTCAGTGTCTTCACTTGAAACTCAGGGGTTGGATTGTGTGGCTTCTTCCAGATCTACATCCTCTGTCTCTGACAAATCGCCATTCCTTCTCATCCCGTGACTCCCTTCAAGATTGGTTTGTAAACCTTCCACAGAGGATCCAGTCTGTGTGCCAAACCCCTGGCTCTGGGTCTTTCTTTGTATGCCAGAGGGGCTAAGGCAGTCCATCTCTTAGCCCTCCCATTTAGTACTTGAGTGCTTCCCCTTTTTATTGTTCCTTCAAGTCCCGCCTTTCTGGTCATGCACCTCACTCCTCCTCACAGACTCTTCATTGATCCAGTGACACGGCCTCCTTGCTGTTTGTTGCTTGAACAAGACACTCCATTTCCTGACTCTTGAGCGTTTTCACTGGCTGCTGCCCATCCTGGAACTCTCTCCCTCCTGACTTCCCTTCAGTCTCAGCTGAAGTCCCACCGTCTGCAAGAAGCCCGTCCCAGGCCCCCTAACCCATAACGTCTTCCCTCTTGAGACTGCCACCGATTCATCCTGTGTGTGGCCTGCTTGTCCAGAGCTGTCTGCATGTTGTCTCTCCATTGGATGGAGGTCCTTGGGAGCAGGGACTGTCTTTTGCTTTTCTTGTTTTCCCTAGTGTTTCACGTGGTGTCTGGCACATTTTGTTGTTGTACAGTCATATCCAACTCTTTGTGACCCCATGGACCATAGCACGCCAATACTGACCATGGGATTTTCTTGGAGTGGTTTGCCATTTCCTTCTCTGGTAGATTAAGACAGAGGTTAAGTGACTTACTCAGGGTCACACAGCTAGAAAATATATGGGGCAGGATATGAACTCGGATCTTCCTGACTCCAGGTCCAGTGCTCTATCCACGTAGCTTCCCTTCCTGGCACATAGTAAGGCCTTAATAAATGCCTGTTGACTGACTGATTGGATGATCTTTTATGCCACTCCTATGTGGTAGAAAATAGGTCAGGCGGTGGTGCAGTGGGAAGAAGAGATCATCTGGGGCACATTTATTGATAGAGGGAATGAGGACAGTGTCTGAAGTGTGACCGTTCCTGTGCAAGTTACAAAGATAAGAGTTGAGGGAAAGAGAAAATTGGGAGACAGAGGTTTGATACGCAGAAGAGAGATGGTCATGAACCAGGCACTGAACTTACTGGGGAGGAAGGAGATTGACCTGGAGGTACATAGATTGTGGTGGCAGTGGGACGCAATAAATCAGAAAGGGAAGAAATGGTGGAGCCATGGTGACCCAAAGGACAGGTTTGAAAGTAAGTAGCTGGGGTGGCTAGGTGGTGCAATGAATAGAGCACCTGCCCTGAAGTCAGGAGCACCTGAGTTCAAATCCTGCCTCAGACACTTAACATTTACTAGCTGTGTGACCTTGGGCAAGTCACTTAAAAAAGCAAAATAAAAAAAAGTGAGTAGCTGAAAGCAAGGAATGTTGCTTCTTTGTCCTGGTCCAGTGTGTTGGGGGGTGTGAGGAGCAGCTAACCTTGAAGAGCTTCCCAGGAAATGTGGTGTCTGTGGGAGGTTAGCCTTCAGGGTGCACCAGATAGAAGGCACAGGGGAAAAGTTCTAGGATCACAGAGGGTCACCTAGTCCAATTACCTTTACAGATAAGGAAATTAAGACCAGAGGTGAAGTGACTTGCCTATGGTCACATAACTAGTAGGTGGTTTGCACATCAGGTCCTTGGGCTCAGTGTTTCTTTCCACTGAGCCATGATAGAGCAGGGTCCCAAATGACCCAGAACTGAGGAGTATAGGGTAGGGCTGAGCTTATTATGGGGGCAGAAGAGCAGTGATAGCCAATGGTTTGGCCAGCTGTTGACTTTGGCATTGATTCTTGCAGGGGATGATGGGAAGCCGATCCCTCTCTGATCTTGGATGTTTGGAAACATGTTGTAGCTCTGCAGGTTTGGGTGTATGTCTGTTTGGAGCAGCGTGCCTTATACCAGTAAGAAGGAACCATAGGGAAGGAGTCTGATATCTAAGGACTTTGGGAAGTTGTTGCTTGGGTTTGGGTGAGGAGGCTGGGAAGGGGCCAGGCCAGTAGAGCTGTATGGAAAGTGCGTACCTTCTTTCCCTAGAGGGAAGAATACTAACCCTCAGTTGGTCTTGCTTTCTCAGAGCTGGAACTAGTATTGGATTTGGAGTCAGAGGACTTAGCTTTGAACCCTAGCTATATGACTTAGTAGCTGTGTGACCTGGGGCAAGTCATTCTAATCTCCTTGGGACTCAGTTTCCTAGTTTGTAAAATGAGGGCTAGGACCAGGTGATCTCTGATGTATCTTTGTAGTTGGTTATTTGACTTTTTCAGGTTAGTTGTGATAGGAAATGTGGTCCTACAGTTAGCTAATGGAATACCACTGGCCCAGCTATTTGAGAAGTCCACCAAACATACTGTGTTACCTTGGGCCTCTTATGTCTCCCCAGCTCTGTCTATCCTCTGCTGGGGATGTGAGGGCAGGGGCAGCGGCAACAGTGACGGTGTCTCCAACTTCTTTGTATCCTAATTCAAGAAATGTTTGAATATGGTATCTGAGGAAATGCTAGTGTCCAGGTGCTATATTTCAAGGTTTCACTGACATGAATATGCCTTGATTCTGAATTCTGGTGTAGCAGAAGGACTCTACGTGTGTATCTGCTGTCTTCCTCAAGTGTCCCAGGGCTCTGAGCCCCTCTGGGTGGGGAGAAAAAGCTGATGATAGCCACCTCAACCAGCTGCTTATACAGGCCAGCCAGGGATGGCTCAGGGGTGGCTGCTGTCTTGCCTGCCAACCTTAATCCCCTCTCTTCCTGGCCAAACACCACAGCTAGCTTAGCTGTGGCTGCATCTTCTCACCCCTAGTAACTCTCTCCTCAATTTGGGTTGATGGGGAAGAACTTGTGGGCATGTGTGCACATGCTTCTTGGTTTGACTCAGTAAATTTGGGCCAGAGTGAGACAGATGGCATGAATTCATTTCTCATAGGCTGGTACAGCCTTCCCAAAGCTTTGGGGTGTGACTCAAGGGAGGCACCTTCCTTGGCTTAAGTCATGCCAAAAGTTGCCAGCCTAATGGCCTGCTCAGAAAGTGCCATTCTCACTGAAGGTACAGAAGGGAGTGTTCTGGGGGGATAGATCAGGTGAGAATACAGCTGTGTTGGAGGCCTAGCCTTGTCTCCAATCCAGTATGTCACTGGACTGAAGCCTCCTTAGTAAAAAAAAAAAGGGCTGTACAGTCACAGCTGTTGTGACTCTCAAATGAGAGTGGACGTAAAAGTACTTTGAAAAGTCCAAATCTCAGTGCAGACAAAATGAACAAGGTGCTAAAATGCAAATTCATCCTGTGATGACTCATTCTGGACCAATAAATCCCAGTGGCTTCTCTTACCCTCAGGATCAAATATAAAAACCTCAGTTTGGCTTGTAAAACCCTTCACAGCCTGGCCCCTTCCTACATTTCTAGTACATACACTCTATAATATGTAATGCTGGGCCTCCTTGCTGTTCTCACACAAGATGTTCCATCCTCCAGCCTAGTGCCCTTTCCCTGCCACTCACCCATACCTAGACTTTCTCCTTCCTCATCTCCAGGTTTCATTCAGGACTCAGTTCAAATTCCGCCTTCTCTAGACTTTCCAGATGCCCTCCCCACCACGGGCCTTCTCTCTGAGAGAGAGTGTACACACACACACATATTTACATATATATACATATCTGCATATATATGTGCAATTTTTTCATCTTGTCTCTATTCGAGTGTGAGCTCTTTGAGAACAGAGAAGATGTATTTGCCACTCTGTATCCCTGTGGCTCAGTACAGTGCTTTGAACATAGTAACCACTTAAAATGCTTGTTGACTGTTAAAATGTATGTGATCTAAGAGTAGGGTGCTAGATTTTTTTCCACCTGGGTGGCATAACAGAGGGGGAGTATTAAGCAACGAGCTCCTTCCCCTAGAGAAAGAGGAGAAGGGTGGTATTTTAGGAGGTGAGAGGTAGGTAGAGTAGGAATCGGACTTTATCTCATTGATAACAAGGAACTCCCAGGTAAGAAAACTTCCTCTACCAATGTAGGTTGACACCATCTCAGCCCCTTAAAGTCATAGAAGTTGCTTGGAGTATTGGAGAAGGTCACATAGGTAGTATGTTACTGTGGTACCTAAGGGCAGGTTTTTTGGCCCGGAGGCTGACTCTACTTTCTGTAGCTGTCGGTCAGCATGGATGTTGGGACTATCTGGGGGATGTTACAGAGGGATGCAGATTTCACCAATCCCCTTGTGGTCTGGTGCAAGGAAGGGCTTTAAAATCAGTAAAGTTATGCCCTGCTGAGGAAGGAGGCAAGGTAGCTGGCGATCAGACCTGTGTCTCGAGGGTTTCTGGCTGCTTCAGCCTAAAAGTTCATCATACTGGTCGTGCCTTGTTCTGACAGTTCTGTTACTCCTGAAAGCAGCCAGGCTCCCAAATGAGAGAAGGCAGTGGTTGACTAGACCAAAGACTAAGTTTTCTGTAGCCCTTTGGCTTGATTTGCAATGTGAGCAAATGAATTGTTGTGTGCCTCCCTTTCCTCAGCTTCTAATAGGTTCATGCAGCCACATTCTTTGAGACTGATTTTGCTTATTGTTCCAAGTGCAGGCATGCTGGCCTCTGCTTCCCAGTGACCCTGTTCTTCTCCCCTCCCAGCCACATAGACATCGAAGACTTGGGGTTATTGAGAGGAGAGTCCCAGGAATTTAAACACACTCAACAAAAGAAATGTGCTTCCTTGCCTTTTGTAGTACTTTGGCACTCATTATCATGACTCCATAGGTCTAGAGCAGCAGTTCTCAACCTGTGGGTTATGTTCAGTTTGTAACCATGAAAATACATCCTGCATATCAGATATTTACATTATGATTCATAACAGTAGCAAAATTACAGTTATGAAGTAGCAATGAAAATAATTTTATGGTTGGGGGTCACCACAACATGAGGAACTATATTAAAGGGTCATGGCATTAGGAAGGTTGAGAACCACTGGTCTAGAGGTAATACTGCAATCAGGATTAGAACGCAAGTCCTGTCTGCCTGTCCAGAGCTCTAGGTGTTAGACCACGATGTTGCCATTTTACCTGGTTATTAAGTAGATAAGTGATGTAGGAAAAGCTCTGGTGTAATGAAAAGAGCCCTGGCCTAGCAGTTAGGAGACAGGTTCAGGGCCCAGCTGTGTCAACAACTAGCCGTGTGACCTTGTGCGCATCCCTGAATCTCCTTTTTTTCCCATATGTTAAATTAAAAGGTGGGACTTAATCTAAGGTTGTTCCTCACTCTAAAAAACATAAGCCTATCATCTCGTCTCTCTCCTCAGCAACTCTAGTACACTCATGACCAAGTTTCAGATTTTTCATTCCTGAGCAGAGCCATTCTGTAGAGAAACTGGATGGGCAGGGTTAAAGCCCAGCCCAAATCACCTGCCTTTGAGAAACCAAGTTGACACAGAGGATGAACTGGTTGCTGGTCATGAGCTACCACTCTCTAAATCAGTCTGCTGGAATTCTTTTTAATCCCTGACTGGAACGCCCAGACTTTCCCAGTTCTATCTTGGGCCCTTGTTCCAGGGACCAGTTCAGTCCAATCATTGCCTCCTTGCTTTTTCTTTGGTTCTCCCCTGTCCTCTGGGAAATCAATTTGTATGTAGCCAGATTTAAGAACTGTATCAGGGACAAATGGGCCTACAGAAGAGATAGAAACCCACTTTCAACCCTGCCCCCATTGTACAAAAAAAGCCACAGTGGCTCAGGCACAGGGATGCTAGTAAGGTGTGTCACACCATTCCAGAGTCTTCCAGGTCTGGGATGCAGCACTGGGAACCACTTCTTGGGCCATCCCTGCTCCTCACCAGGACCAGTGAAGATGTCATTCACGCCTAGCTGAACTGAGAAGCTTGACTGTCAGAAGTCATCAAGACAGGATAGGCAGTACTTCAAGCACACTGGGAACTCTCTCCTCTCCCATTGTGGGGGAGGGTGTCTGTGTATGTGAGAGAGAGAGAGAGAGAGAGAGAGAGAGAGAGAGAATCTTGACCTATAACCTTCTCAGAAAACGTTTCTAAATGCAGGGGAAAAATACATAGGAAACCAATTATATTGAAACACAACTATGAGACTATTTTAAACAAGTTTGTAAACCCCAGTTTAGGAATCCCTGCAATATTTGCCCCGGTTTGGTGCAGGGAAGGTGATCTGTTATACACTAGACTTCATGATGCTGTGAAACTGATGTTAAACTTGGCTCTAAGTATTCTGTCCCTAACTGGTTGCATGGCTTTGGGACAGTCCCTTAACTCTTCTGATCATCAGTTTTTTGTTGTTTAGTCATTTAGTCTTGTCTAACCCTTCTATGATCCTGTGGACCATACTGTCGACAGGGTTTTCTTGGCAAAGATACTGGAGTGGTTTGCCATTTCCTTCTCTAGTGGATTAAGGCTAACCAAGGTTAAGTGACTTGCCCAGGGTCACACAGCTAGTTAGTGTCTGAGGCAAGATTTGAACTCAGGTCTTCATGACTCTAGGTCCAGTGCTCTATCCTAGTGAGCCATCTATAGTTGCCTTGGCCACTAGTTTACTCATCTGTGAAATGGGGATAATCCTTGCTCTGTTTATCTCTTAGGGCTATTGGCAAGATCAAATGTGGTAATGGATATGAAATTTCCTTTAAAATTATAAAGCATTTTACTATTTTAAGAGTATGATATTATAAATTTCTGTTTTGCACTAACTAGGTTGTGTTAGGGAAGGGGAGAAGTAGGGAAGGGGAGAAGAGAAATAAACATCAGGGTACTCAATTTTTTTTTCCATTCTCCTCTGGGGTTGGTTTGCCTCAAACCAGAGAAGATGTCACCTAGAGGGGCAGGGCAGCTGGTTAGTGCTGAAACCTGGATTGCTGAACAGCCCTGTTCTCCCTGTTAAATCACCTTTTCCTTCGTTGAGACAACAGGACCCTCCTTTTCTCCTCCCTTTGAATGGGGAGGAGGAGTGGAGTGAGGCCTATCTGCCCACTGGAGATGTGGGAGTGACTGAGGCTAAGGTGGCTGATGGGTAAATGAGGAGCTCAGTCTTGGTGGCTAAGATGCCTATTCTCTTTTTTTTTTTTATTTGCTCATTTACTTTTAATTTACAAGATTCAGTTCCACAATCCCTTGAGTTTCAGATTTTCTCCCCTCCCTTCCCCCCCCGCCATGGTGGCGTGCAATCGTGTATAGGATCTGCAAATACTTTCAC
>CM053589.1:92325099-92365543 GCA_028646515.1 Pseudochirops corinnae
TCTCCTTCCATCCTGAGGCTTGTAGAGTTGTCTTTAGCTGTGCATTGTTGAGGACAGTCCAGTTTATCAGGGTTGGTCACCATATGTACGATGTGTCTGTGATTGTGTACAGGTTTTGCCTGGTTCTGCTAAGATGCCTATTCTCTCCCCCTCATCCACCACTACCCCCTTTCTCCTTTTTCCCTCCTCCCTCCATCTTCTCCTTTCCCCCTGTCTTTCTCTTCTCCCTTCTCTCCCCTATCTCCCTTTTTTCCCCCTTCTCTCTCCCCCCTCCTTTCTCTTTCTCTCCTCTTCTCTCTCTCTCCTCCCTTCCTTCCTCTCTCCTTCTCTCTGCAGGGTACTTGCTCATTCCCACTCAGTGCCTTATAAGTCCTGGGTTTTGCAGGCTTCATTGCTGCATTCCATCAGCCTCACGTCAAGTGGCCCAGCTCTTGGGGGAGGAAGGGGAGAGTAAAGCACAGCTAGGCAGTCTGGGACATGTCAAACATGGGACCTGGGGGTGAGGGGGAAAGCACAGAGGAGAGAGGATGGACAGTTTTTTTCCTCTCCCCTTCAGTGGTTTACAGAATAAAGGATGTCAAGGTATTCCCAAGGGACCCTGCCTTAGGACTCCTGAGGGTGATCAAGACCTTCTCTCTATCCCCCGCCTTACCTTCCTGGTACACAGAAGAAAACCTTATAGTTCCAGCTCTTCTCTGCCTCTTGGGAGGTACATTTGAAGCCTGCTGAATGACAGGCTTCTCAATGAAGGATTAGAGTAGATTAAGAATTGGCCTTTCTCCCCAGGCCCTATTTTTCTATTTATTCTTTTCATCAACCTCTCTAGATGCAAAGTTATAGAACTTTGTTCCCTGGACATTTGAAGAGGCTGCAGAGGTGAGCTCAGTCCTTTCTCTAGCAAAAATATGTACATA
This sequence comes from Pseudochirops corinnae, assembly GCA_028646515.1. NCBI lineage: Eukaryota > Metazoa > Chordata > Mammalia > Diprotodontia > Pseudocheiridae > Pseudochirops > Pseudochirops corinnae. The sequence goes on from CM053589.1 coordinate 92,326,014, forward strand.
CGTTGTTGTTCAGTCATTTCGGTCATATCTGACACTCAGTGACCCTATTTGGGGTTTTCTTGGCAAAGATACTAGAGTGGTTTGCCATTTCCTTCTCTAGCTCATTTTATAGTCGAGGAAACTGAGGCAAACAGGGTTAAGGGACTTGCCCAGGGTCACATGGCTAGGAAGTATCTGAGGCCAGATTTGAACTTGGGAAGGTGTCTCCAGACCCAGCACTCTATCCACTGTGCCACCAAGCTGCCCATTATATACCTACATACATGTATGTATACATATTTAATATGCATCCATATATTTATATGTATATGTAGATTGTGTGGTATATGGTGTGTGTGTATATATATATATATATATATATATATATATATATATATAGTATGTGCACGTGTGTGTACATACATGATTTACCAAGAGTGGGGACCTGCAGCATTGAGGCCTCAAGGCCACAAGTTCCCCACTCCTGTACTATACTTATTATATATTATATATAATATGTTAAATAATTATATTATAAATATGTTATTAAAATATACAGAACAGGGGCGGCTAGTTGGCCCAGTGAATAGAGCACCGACCCTGGAGTCAGGAGGACCTGAATTCAAATCTGGCCTCAGACACTTAACACTTACTAGCCATGTCACCTTGAGCAAGTCGCTTAACCCCAATTGCCCCTGCAAAACAAAACAAACAAAAATATGTATGTGTGTGTGTGTGTATATGTATATGTGTATGTATGTATATATATATATATATATATATATATATATATATATATATATATATAACATTCATATCTTTACAAGAGAATTTGATTAACCCTCTTCCTACCTACCTTCTCCTAATTGATTCCATGAGTTATGAGAGTCAGTGTTGGGGGAGGGATTTGGAACTCAAAAGTTTTTTTTTTTTAATGAATGTTAAAAATTGTCTTTACATGCAATCAGGGAAATTTTTTTTTTTTTTAAGTCAGCGTGGAGGAATTGGGAACACTAGCCTCGGGAGATCTAAGCCTAGTCAAATCCAGGCTCACTTACCAGCTTTGACTTTGTCCAGGTCACTTCATATTGGAATCTTAATTTAACTCCAGTCTGTAAAATGGGGTAATAGTTAGACTGCCTTCCTCACAGGACTTGACTGTCAGCAGACATTTATTCTGTGCTTACTCTGAGCTGGGCTTTGTGCTTGTAAGGAAAAGCCTTTGTAGATGTTTACATACACTGTAGCTTTGAGCTATTGTTATCATTGGTGAGGAAACAGGGAAAGCGACTTAACCCATGGCTGGTAGAGCTGAGCCTGGCACAGGCCCTTAATGCCCAGTCTGGTGTCGTACTCTTTATCACATTACCTGTACGCTACAGCGGAAAGGGACTTCTGGATGGGGGCATCCACACTCAAACCATTGGCTAGTGTAGACAATTGGGTGCGGAGCAAAAGAGCTAGAGGCCCCCTTGTATGTGACCCTAAGGCTTCCAGAGAAGTATTTTCAGGTGGAGAAGAAGGGATTTCTTCCTAGGATGACCCAGGAGGGAATGAGGGACCCTCCCTCCCTCTTCAGTTCCTCACTCAACCAGGGGAAAGAAAATGTAAGCCATATGAAGTGGTTTTTAATGACTTTTTCAGGACTTCTTTCCCTCCTTCCATGCCCCAGATTTTCTATAGCTGTACTGCTTGAGGCCTGGGCGTTGAGGAAGAATATAGGAGGAGCTTATGAGAGGCTTGTTTTCCCCTTTTCTTCAATTTCATGTATGCCCCCCTCCATCCTACAAAGTGTTTCTCATTCAGATAATCCTCTGTGGCCTGAAGTTGAACCCCTAGCTGAGTTGAGATGAGGGTGTGAGAGTTGGGGGATGGGGGCATGTACTTTGGTAAATCCAGACTTTCCCTATAACTGAATTTGCATGAAATTAAACTTTTGGGAAAGTTCTGTACTTTCCAGAATAATTCCCCAGAGGAGGCTTTAAAATAGAGGGTGTTTAAAATAGGCAAGTCAGAAAACATTTATTAAGTCCCTACTGTGTGCTGATCACTGTGCAAATTACCAAGTATAGAAAGCAAGATTAAAAAAAAAAAACTTGGCCCTGTTCTCAAGAAACTCAGTTCAGTGGAGGAGACAAGTGAACGACTGTGTACAAACCAGATCTACATAGGATAAATTAGAGCTAATCTTGGAGGGAGGGAGAGGCTTATAGAAGGTGGGGTTTTGGCTGAGACAAGAAGAAAGTCAGGGAAGCAGAGAGAGAGAAAGAAGGTGAGCTAGCGAAAATGAGTATCTGTGGGAGGAACAGTGAGGAGGTTGGGGTTCACATCTCTGAGAGATGAGGAGAGGGGTGGCTAGGTAGTCCAGTGAATAGAGCACCTGCTCTGGAGTCAGGAGGACCTGAGTTCAAATCCGGCCTCAAGACATTTAACACTTATTAGCCATGTGACCTTGGGCAAGTCACTGAACTCCGATTGCCCTGCCCTCCTCCCTCCAAAAAGGAAAAAAAAAAATGTTGAGGGATGAGGAGGAAGACTGGAAAGACAGACGGAGACCAGGTGACAGAGAGCACAGTTCCTGGCATGAGGGAGCCGCTTAATTCATGTTTATTGATTGGTATTTTGTAAAAATGTGGCTTGTGCCACTCCCTCTATATAGTATATACTGTATTATATAAATATATTATAAATACATTATTATTAAAAATATATAGAACATTATTACTATCTTTATCTCAAAGGGAATTTGAGTAACCCTAGTCCTACCTACCTTCTCTGATTCCATGAGTTATGAGAATCAGTGTGAGGGGAGAGAAAAAAAATTGGAACTCAAAAGTTTTTTTTTAAATGAATGTTAAAAACTGTCTTTATATGTAATGGGGAAATTTTTTTTTCAGAGTCAGTGTGAGGGAATTGAGAACACTAGACTCAGAAGATCTAAGAGTATATATATGTAGATGTATGTACATGTATATACACATGCATGTGTACATATATATTTGTGTGGGTGTATACATATAGTATACAATAATAGAAATCACCTCTAAAGTACGTTAAGATTCTACCCAAGGTTTTATATTTACAACAACCCTGTGAAGTAGGTAATACAAATTGTGGTGCACCCATTTTATAGATGAGGAAAAAGGAGGTTAAGTGACTTGTCTGGGGTCATCTTTATAGTAAGTAACAGAGATAGGAGGCCAGCTATCCCCACTACAAGTCTAATATTTGTTCTGTCACACTCCACGGCTTCTGACTATATTAAACAAGCTTTTCCTGGGTCCACAGCTGTCTCCGTCAGCCATGCCAGCCCTCATATTTCTTGAGAGGGCAGTAAGACATTGGGCCGTTGGGTAGGGTGCTGGCTTGCTGTTAATTCTTACTGTGTGGAGAAAAAGGACCTGAAAACCCTGAATGTTCATTCTACTGGGTTTAGCGAAAAAGTATCTGCTATGTGCAGGTAATCACACTTACTTTGTGTCCCTGGTCTTCAGTTCAAATGTGACCTCAAATACTAGCTGTGTGACCCTGGGCAAATCATTTAACCTTGTTCTGCCTCTGTTTCTTCATCTGTAAAATGAGAATAACCTCTGAGATTTCCTTCTAGCTCTAAATCTGTGATTAAATCCTAACCTTGAGGTAAGAAACCCATCTTGCCCTACTAGAAAGTTAGGGGGGTGAAAGGGGAGGATATAAGAGAGAATAAATTGGGGGAAGGGATATTCAGTGGGCTTGCTGTTTTGGGGCGGGGGGAAGGGGAAAGATGGGGAGAGAAAAAATTGTAACTCAAAATCTTGTGGAAATGAGTGTTGAAAACTAAAAATAAATAAATTAATTTTTTTTAAAAATCCTAACCTTGTTCCTTACAACTCAGAAATCCACACCAAGATCTTTTCTGGAAGCACAGAGACAGATGACGGAAGGCCCATGAGTATTCCCAGTTATCAATCTGAAATGTTAAGGGAAGTCAGACTCGGTGATTGTTAACCTTTTGAGAGGTTCTTTATGTTTTTAACTTTTTGGTGTTCTGGATCCTTTTGTCAGTCCAATGAAGCCTATTGACCCTTTCTCAGGAGAATTTCTTTAATTGCATGAAAATAACGTACATGGACTTGTAAAGAAAACCAATTACATTGAAATGGAGTTTTCAAAAAAAAAAATTTTGGATCTCAGGTTAAGAACCCCCTTCTAAATGGAAAAAAGTTTTGCTTCCCTTTTTTTTTTTTAAATACAGATTTAAAACGTTAGAAATGGAAGGCATGTGAGTCGGTTCAGTCCAGCCCAGCCCTTCACTTACGGAGGATGAAGTGGAGACCCACACAGGGAAGCGATGGACTAAGTGTTACTGATGTGCTTTTCCTTTTTTTTTTTTTTAATGTCATCGTCACAGCCCAATGACTCCTTACCCTGTTCCCAATAGAATCCTTCCTTGTTACAAACAAGCCCAGGCAGGCAGAATGAATCGGCACGGTGACTGTGCCTAGAAACGTGTGCCTCATTCTTCACCTCTGGTCCACCAGCTCCATGGGGAGAGGTAGGAGGCACGTTTTGTCATCACTCCCCCAAAGTCAAGTTTTGACATTAAGGCACTTGCCCCCGGTCTCAGAAGCAGACCTTGGTGAGGGGCAGAGCTGGGGCTAGACCCCAGATATTGTGGCTCCTCATCCAGGGCTTGGTCTACAGTGAAACACAGCCTCTTGGCACCTGAAACATGCTGGTTTCCTTCAAGCCTCCAGGAAGGCTGCCTGGCCCTGTCATTCCGTATTTTCGCTAACAGTCCCGACTCTCCCCTTTGTGACTTCCAGGTTGCTCTCTTTGTCCCCCCCAAACCAAGAAGGCTCTAGAAAGAGCAGCAAACTATATGTCACGCCACCTGGCTTCACATTTTAGCTCTCAGACTAACGAGTTTTGTGAACTTGGGTCAGTGATAGCTAGTGTTTTATGTAGTACCTAAAGCAGATTTGTAGCGATTTAAATATCTCATTTTATTCTTGCCATAACTCTGGGAAGTAGGTGCTATTTTTATCCTCCCTTTACAGATGAGGAAACTCAGACTGACAGAGACTAAGTGACTTGACCAGGGCCACATAACTGGCAATCATCTGAGACCAGTTTTGAACTCGGATCATCCTGACTCCAGGTCCAGCACTCTGTGCACTGTGGCACCATCAGCTGCCTTACGCCTGTCTGAGCTTCCATTATTTTATTGTTAAAGTGGGAATAACTGTGTCTGTCCTGTAAAGTGTTCTTACTAGGGGATGGGCAGGATAGAGAGCTCATAACAATGGAGTTGCTTGTTTGATGACTTAATTTATGAAGTGCTTATGAAGTGCCAGGCATTCCAAGTACTAGGGATGCGAAGGTAAGCCAGAACATTGTCCTGCCCCCTAAGAGTCTCACGTCCTGGTGTAGACAAGAGGAAAGACACTGGCCTGGAACAGGGCTAGGAGGGCCTTCTGCAGTAGGTGGGGTTTGAGCTTTTTTCAATTAATATTGTTTTCTCTCCATCCCTCCCACCTCCCCTCTACTCTCAAAGCAAAACAAAACCCTTGTCATAAGTAGACATAGAAAGGCACAAATCCCTGTGTTGGCCATGAACAAAAAATGCCTTGATTCTGCATGTTTAGTCCATCACCTCTGTCAGGAAGGGGGTAACATTCTTCCTCATCAGTCCTCTGGAGTTACAGTTAATTGTTGGTGATTGGAGTTCTTACAACTTTAAAAAATTGTTCATTCCCTGTGTTGTATATATACCCCAGGAAGCTGGGGAAGCCAAGAAGTCAAGAACCATTGAATGAAGCACCTACTGTGTTTGATGCACTCTGCTAAGCACTGGGGATGCATAGTAAGGCAAAAAAAAAATCATTCCTGCTCTTGAGAAGTTTGCTCAAATGGAGGTGGTGAGAAGGGAGAGAATTTGAGGTGTAGAGGACACAGCAGGTCAGGAGATGGAACAGAGTGGGTAAAATGCAGGGAGTAAAATGTGAGAACACTGAAGGGAGGCCTGCTTGGTGAGATGGGCTCTGTCCTCTGGGCATTGCTGCTGCGAGATTCAGGCAGTCGTGGGGTCGAAGAACGAGAAAGCATTCTGTCTTCAATGACCAGTCAGAACGCTCCATCATAGGATGAAGAGTAATAGAAGGGACTTCAAGGTTAGGATTTAATCGTCGATACAGAGCTGGGAGGAGCCTTAGAGGTTATTGAGCCCAATTTTATTTTGTAGATGATGAAACTGAGGCCAAAGGTAGTGAGGTGAGTTGCCTATGATGGTGTGCATAGTAAGTGGGAGAATCTAGACTTGAACCCAGCTCTTTGGCCTTCAGATCCAGTACCCTTGCCGCAGTACCACAGCTGTGTCTCTCCTCCGAGACATCAACCAGTGATCTAGAAACATGAGTGAGACAGCTGGAGTCTGATGATCATGAGTGTGGGCACGTGCTGGGAAAGAGGGAAGCTTTTAGTGCTAAGAGCTCTAAGACATGGAGTAATCTGTCTGTAAGAGTTAGGGCTGCTCACTGAACTGCCCAGCCTGAAAGATCACCTGGGTGGAGGCAACTCCCTCTTCCCCCCCAGCAATTTTGCTAATGGCTGTATCCAAGGCAGCCAGTTGCCTAGGCATATACATACATACATACATATATCTTTGCTGTGGTTTGAGCATCCCATGGAGTGATATTTCCTGAACTGATGCCTGAAATCTCATTTTTAATCATCCTTTTGTTTTGATAAACATTGTCCTTGTCCTAAATGGCTTCTTTTACAATGAGAATTCTACCTCCCTCCAATCTGTTAAGTCACTGATGCCTCAGTGTAACAATATATCTGATGACTTCTGTGTCTGGTAGAGAAAGAAAGGTACAAGGAAGAAGAACCCAAGAAAAAGTTATGTTCTCCTCTCCTTACCCCCACATTAAAGGTCATGGTCAAAGAGAGAAATGATAAATTATTTTTTTGCTCTGCCTGGAGGCCTTTGTTGATTGGATTTTGGTGGGTAAGGATGCTTCCTTCTCCCTCCCCCCCCAAAAAAAAGAAATGAAGGAAGGAATTTAAAAAACAGGTGGAAAATACCACAGGTGCTCCAGTTTTGAGGAGAGCCGATGGCATGTGTGACCACTCCCTTTTCACCCCTACTAAGGGTCTAGGATAGGTTGGGGGCATGTACAGAAGGGTCATACTTGGGATAAAAGGGAACACATCTGGTCCCTCCTAGAGCCTGAAGGAAAGAGCCATTTTGCCATATAAAGTGGTCCAATTTAGATACTCCCACCCTGATGCTGGTTATTTAGAGATTTCCAGTCCTGTAACTATGCCTTTCCCACTAGCCTTTTTGGACCCATATTCATGGACTCAGAACTGGAGGTGACCTTGGGAGGCATCTAGTCTGATATTTGTCCCCTCGCCATTAGCTGACAAGACACCTGAGGCCCAGAGAGATTATGATTGCCCAAAGGCCACATGGGTAGCAACAGTCAGGAATCAAATCCAGGACTCAATGACTGAATTCCACTGTCTTTCCACTGTACCACACTGTGCCAAGATGAGGTCTGGCTTCCTCCCTTTCACTTTTAAAGTTCCATTAAATTCGACATATTCCGTAGGTTAGGTATTTGTTTATCCTTACAAAGACCACTGGTCTTCGATCTCTTGTTGCGTTATTAACTAGTGGTGTGACCTTATTCATCTCTCTCTATATGTCAGTTTCTTTGTTTTAGATGAAGGGTTTGAACTGAGCTCAGAAGCCATTTTGGGTTGGGAGCTGTATGTTTGGCTGTCTCTTGAAACTAAGTTTGTACTGTCCCTCCTTGAAACCCCCCATCCAGGTGGGTGTTGCTTAAGGGGCACCCAGGACAGACCCTATGAGAAGGGTAAACCTTCCCCTGAGACTGGTTTCCTCTCTACTGCCGCTTGTCTGATTTGAACCCCAGCATTTTTGGCTAGGGAGGTGGGGAGTTGGATAGGTATTTGAGATAAAGGCCAGCATGAGCCTATATTCTAAAAGCCTACCAGTAAAACAAGTGTGTATGAAGTGGGAATAAGGCATCATCATGGTGTAATGCAAAGAACTCTGAGTCAAGAAACTGGGTTCACATACCAGTTGTTTCTGTCTCTACTCACATGATCTTGGTGGTCCGTTGAGATCCCTGCCAAGGGGCTCTTGTTGTTGAGAAGGCAACTTCAAAAAGTTCCTGCCCTCCAAGGGTTTATTCCCAGTCTGTTTGGGTTATGTGTGAAACAATGAGAGACTCTTGTCCTGGCCCCTGCAGCACAGACAGCAGGTACTTTAGGAGGCTAGACAAGGTCCTCAGTGGAAGGAAGGCTTCCTAGAAGAAGCAGGATGTGTTTAGCTAAGAACTGGGGACAGAAACCTGGATGGAATGTGATTTTCATGATTGATCTAAACATCAGTATAAGTGGGCTCATAGACGTATCTGAATATTTTGAGAGAGAGTCAGAGACTCCCAGACCCACCATATTGCAGTCTTAACTACCTAGGTGGTTGCTCTAACAGTCCCTCTTTCCTGTTTCCACACACAGAACCTTTCATCCCTCCTGTGAATTAAAACATTCTCATTCTGAAACCCAGCCTTCCAACTCTTTCACCTACAGGATATTGTCCTGGAGTAGCCTCTTCCTGCTTCCTTTGGCTAATGGAGTATCTCTACTGTATTATACTCCCCTTTACTCTCCAATACACGCACCTTAACAGCATCTGTCATAAGGACTTAGTCATGGGCCTATTCAGAATGGTCATCGGGGAGGTGTTTCTCAATGGTGATTTTTGCTGAGTTTAGCCTATTTCTGGGTAGATGACGCACCATAAATATTGAATTGGGAAGTAGATGCCTTTATGTGTCTGTTACATGGGTCTTTGCAGTACCCAAGGGCATCCAGGGGTCTAGGAGAGAGCCGAGCATTTGGTGGATGCTGGGTGCTGCCAGGCCTGCCTCTCCTAGGAGCCCTCTCATCCAAGCAGAGTATTTGGTCTCATGCTGCTCATGTGGCCTGGGGTGGAGGTTGTGTCAGGGAACAGTGTGCAGAAGAAAGAAGAGCGCCCTTCATCTCCCCTAGTCTGGCTGGGAAGTCTAGGGAGCCACTTGTACTGCCCCCAGACATTATTGCTTTTCTGGTGAGTTCTACTTAGCTGCTTTTGTTTCCCTGGGAGGGTGGGGGTGATAGCCAGAAGTGAATGACTAAGAGTCATTTAAGAAGAAATATTTTCCCTGAAGGCATCAATTTATAGAACTGAAAATTAGAGAAAAGGAGATTTTGTTTAAATCCAAGCTCTGATACCACCTGTATGTTATTTCACTGACGGACCTCAGTTTCCTTGTCTCTTAAATAAGGGGAGTGGACTGGGTGACTTCTATCATCTTTTGTAGTTATAATCTAAGATGCTATGTGCCTGTCTCCTTCCTGGATACCTGGAGGTTATGTAATACTCCAATTTGCGTGAGATTTCTGTTTCTTAAAGTGTTATCACATCCATATTCTCATTTGATACTCCCAATCAGCATTGACTTTATTACCCCCATTTGACTGGAAGGGTAGGGGGGAGGGATATGATTTATCCCCATTTTTGGTGGCTAGCTTTTGGTAGATGAGTAAATAGAATTCAGGCAGTATCTTGACTACCAGTCATTTATTTGCTTCACTACTTTATAACATTTCCATATTAACCTTGGTGCCTTCTATTCTTTAAATTAACCCTTTTGTTTTTTATATCACCTTTATTGCTAAATATATCCTTGCCTGCCCTCATGTACTTAGAAAATTATTCCTATGACAAAGAAGATAAAAGAAAAAAAATGCAGTTCAGCAAAACTAACATTGGTCACCTAAGTTAGATATTAAATACTGTGCTCTGTACCATAGCCCCCCAACTCTGAGAAGAGGGGATGGAGATACATTTTCTCATCTCTTCTGGGAGTCTCCAAGTGTGATCATTTTAATTAGCATTTCCCTCTGTTTCCCTCCCCCTCCTCATGTATTTTGTTTTCCTGGTTCTTATTTCACCCTGAATCAGTCCATATAAGACTTTCTAAGCTTCCCCTGTTCTTCATATTCATCATTTCTTATGGGACAGCATGTGCTAGGCAAGGCAAACCCCTGCCACCACCATCACCACTTTGACCACCATCTCCCCTCATAACCTGTTAGAGATGGTCCAGGACCCTGAACCCAGAGACCCTGGAGAGTAGCAGTGCTTCTAGCTAGGTGACCAGAGTACATCCTGGAAAGCAAGCCCTGTAACGGGTAGCCCCGTTCCTGTAGTGCTACACTTACAGCTCCTGAAGACCCTGAAAGGATCATTGTTAGCACCAAAGCTCTTGACAATGTCAGCCAAGGTCAGAAATTGATAAGATTTTTACCAATGGAAATGACATGAAAGAAGAAGACGACCTTTTGCTGCTAAATGATACCTTTCCATCTGACTTGCAGATGAAACTTCCCCTGTGTGTTGTCTCTTTCATTAGAACAATAGCAGGGACTCATTACTTTTTTAGCACATGATGAGCACTTCAGTTAAGGCTTTATTTGTTCATGCAAATATCACAAAATTGTCATTTCTAACCACGAACATTCATTTTGTGGTAGCAAAAGGCATTTAGTGTATATGGGACCTTTCTCTCTCTGACCTCCTTGGGACGTAGCAATGGGATGGATCTCTGGATTAAAGGCAGAATCCTGCTGAAGTTGACTCCCACTGGCTTGTGGGAACCTGTTAAAATTTCATGAGTGCTCCTTAAAAATCCGTCAAACTGTGACAGATCAGAGTTTGATTTATTGTTTTGTTGATTGTCTAGACTTGAGAAGGTGATAGAGAAGATTTTGATAATGCAGAGTAAGTTGAAAATCATATCAAGAGCATACTTTTTGTTTTGCTTTTACCCCCAAAGAACGAGTTGTTGAACACTTACGGCCATAGCACCAAAAAGATTATGGGTATTTTTAGTCACACTGTTGGGCTAATTCCAAATTGTTCTCCAGAATGACTGGACCAACTCACAGCTCCACCAACAGTATATTAGTAGCACTAGTGCCTTTAAGCAATGGGACTTTTTATTTCCTTGAGGAATTCTATTAGGATCTCAAGAGGCAGCTTGGCTTAGTTAGTAATAGGACGTTGGACTTGGAAGTCAAAAAGACCCAAGTTTCCATGCCACTTCCTGTATTTCCTAGCTATGTGACCTTAGGCAAATTACCTCATCTCAATTCCCTCCTGTAAAATGGGGCTGATAACCCTTTAAAGGATTCTAGGAGCTGTCTAAAGTGCCTCGGTCACTTGAGGAATGATGGTAGTGATCAATGATTTCTCTATCTGGTCCCAGGTGCCAAAATACATTTTTTCAGCCAACGTAGAAGCTGAGATCCACTATTTTATGGATTCCTCCTTGAGAATGGCTGACTTCCAGCTCACCTAGACTTAGCAACCAGCGGGGAATTGGGGGGAAGAGGAGGGGAGTACTGGCTCCATATGTAGGCAGGGTTAGATTTAGGGGGCTGTGGTGCCCAGATAAGGTCTAAAGTCCTGATGTTTCCCTGAAGGCAGGAGATCATAATAAAGGTTCCATTTTGCATGCTAGGAGAAAGGTAGCAGATCCTGCTTGGGTGTTCTCCAAGGGCTAGTCACCTGTGGTACACTGACCTTCAAGAAACTGAAATCTGTTATGGCCAAAATACCTTTCCTCTGTTCTGTAGATGGCTTCATAGTTATATGACCAAGTCTTCCTGCATTAAAATGTGAGTTTTTCTGTTTTCGTCTTTGTAACCTCTTGTGCTTTAGGGTGAGGCAGCTAGGTGGCGCCACAGTGCACAGGAGCGCTGGGCTTGGAATCAGGAAGCCATATCTTGTGTTCAAATTTGTCCTCAGACCCTTATTAGCCTTGTGACCCTGAGCAAGTCACTTAACCCTGTGTGCCTCAGTTTCCTCATTTGTAAAATGAATTGGAGAAGGAAATAGCAAACCACTCTAGTACCTCTGACAAGAAAACCCCAAGTGGAATCACAAAGAATGGGACAGGACTAACACAAGTGCTTTAAGGTGGGACAGCAGTATTGTCCAATTTGTAGTATCTCATATGGCTGTCACCTAATCCTAGCTAAAGTGCTAATTGATAATTATTAACCTGCAGTAGCTCTTACTAAGGATTTTAATAGGTGAGGAAGTATGGGTAAATGGCTAAGGCATTGAACTTGGCCCAGTTGAAGTTGCCTAATTCATGAATTTTGGGATGTTTTAGATTTGCATTCCAAATCTGCCTTCATTCTCACCTCTGACCAAAGCTCTCTCCCAGCCTTGGCCTTGTCTCTGTCTTTGAGTTAATGTATGTGAAACCCTTTACAAATCCCAAAGGTTATGTCAGTGTGAACTGTTGTTATTGCTTGATGTCATATGGTGTAATGTAGCATGGAAGAGTCTAACCAACGAGCCTCCTTTTTTCATTCTGGTTCTGGAGAGAATAAATGAATTGTACTAACTTGCATTTCTGTGGTTCTAAAAGTTTTAAAAAAGACTTTGCTCATAACACCTGTGTAAGGGCAGGCAGTACAGACATGATTTGTCCCCATTTTAGAGGTGAGGAAACAACTCCCGAGTCCAAAGGACTTTGCCAGCATTGCTCCTAAGTGGCACAACCAGAAATTAAACCTGTGAACTCTGATTCTGTCAACATGCGTTCCTAACATGTGGTGCCCTGGCCGGGATTCGGAGTACGAAAACAACTCAGTTGGATTCTCTTCTCCTCTTTCAATGGAACTTTGCTAAAGGTGGCTCTAAATTGGAAGGCTGAAGGGGCACTGAGGCAACACAGTGGATGGAGCACTGGCCCTGGAGTCAAGAGGATCGGAGTTCAAATCCAGCCTCAGACACTTGACACTTATTAGCTGTGGGACCCTGGGCAAGTCACTTAACTCCAATTGCTTTGACAAAAAAAAAAAAAAGGCTGAGCCTTTGACTGGAAAGGCTATCTTCCTCTGCCCCATCCCTACAGGGGCCTCAAGTTCCTTGGACTAAACTCCACAGGATTGTCCTAAGACAGTGCTTGGAGGGTAGTCTTGGAATGGAAAGGACCAGATTCAGATCTCCCCTCTAATGTTTCATAGCAGTCTGATCCTGGACAGGTTCCTTAACCTCTGCTAGCCTCAGTTCCCTCATCTCCATGATTATCTCCATTAAGTGAGGACAAAACCAACGATGGCCTCTATCTAGGCATTGAGGATCAAATGAGAATAAATATATAAAATACTTTACACATGTGAGAGGAACCGTTGTCAGACTTTTACTCTCTGGACCCCTTTACACTCAAAAAAAATTATGGAGGACCTCCTCACCAAGGAGCTTTTGTTTATTTGGATTTTATCCATTGATGTTTGCTATTAGAAATTAAAATTCATTAATATCGTAAGAGTTGGCTTTAGACTGTTTTAGAGCAGTGGCTGATTGTGTGGTGGTGGTTGTTGTATGGGCGGGGGGTGACCCCTGGAGAGGCAGCATGGTGTGATGGCAAGGATCCTTGCTTTGGAGTTAGACCCCAGTTCAGATGGAGCTCTGCTGTGACTGCACTCCTGGCCAATCATTCATTTCTCTAGGCCTGTTTCCTTCTCTATAAAACGAGGAGGTACAGCGGATTAGATCTGTAAGATGTATTCTAGTTCTAAAGCTTATGAACCTATGAACTCTCTTCCTTTTTTGTAGTTAGAAAACACATAGCTGCCAAGCCTCTCTGAAACCTGACCTGGTGTTGGAGAAGGTGCTAAGCAGAGGGATTTGTTTGGGGCAGGAGGGGGAAGTAGCTAAGCAGGCATGGGGTGGAGAGCTTTGGACTGATTGACTCTGTGTGTGTGTGTGTGTGTGTGTGTGTGTGTGTGTGTGTGTGTGTGTGTGAGTGAGTGAATGCCTGTTCAGGCAGATGTGATTAGGCTGTATGGGAATCCTTTTTCTGGGTTTGGGGGTAGCAATCTGGTATTCATAGGATATTGGGGAAGGAAGCAGGATCAGTAAGGCTTTAGACCAGCGGTTCTCAACCTATGGGTCACAACCCCTTTGGGGGTCGACTGGCCCTTTCACAGGGGTGGTCTTAGGAACTGAGACACCACTCCTCTATCTTCTCCAGGCGGGTCTGCCCACATGCAGATACGCCTACATATGAGTATAAAAGGGTTGGGGCATTAGGAAGGTTGAGAACCACTGCTTTAGACACTTGCTCACTGATGGGATTATGTTAAATCAGTATGCTTAATGGGGGGGGGGGGGAGAGAGGGTTGTCTCTTGGAGGCTGAAGGAACCACTTAGAAGGGCATCATCCATGCTGTGGATTCAAAGTTTTTCCATCTCAGAAGAGGTTCCCTATAACAAACAAGAGAATGTGAGCAGGAGTGAATTCTAGGAAGCAATTGAAGAGTCCTGTCCTTTGTAGAACTTCCACTTTATTACAGGCATTTTACTCATATATTCACTAATAATGAATACCAAGTGATACCTGCTAAGTGCACCCAGAGTCTGAGGTGGCCTCTGGAGGGAAGGGAGAAGGAGGAGGTCCTTCCTTATGGGGAGAGGGGAAGTTGGGGAGGCCTTCCAGGAAGAGATGACATTGGAGTTGGGCTTTGGAAGATGGGTAAGAGGGGGCAGGGAGGAGGACATAAGGAATGTGTTGAACAGAGGCAGTTGACTAGCTTGCTCAAATAAATGTCTGTAAGTAAAAATCAAAATGCTTCCAAAAGGTTTGAATAGCTGAGCTTTGAAGGGTACAAGGAATTTTTGAGATCAGCAGAGGAGACACTGATGCCCTCAATATCTTTGCTTAAGATAGAAACAAGTTAGGGCAGAGGAGGGAGAAAGCCTTATCAGGAGCCATCGATTCTAGCTGTCCCGAGGAGGAAAGTGAGGCCGAGACGTTAAGTGAATCGTCACACAGGGAGTGGTGTTTGAACTGAGATCTTCTCACTCTGTGTCCACTCTGCCATGCTAGCTCTCAAGGTCAAATAAAAATCTCATAGTATTAGAGATTTAAATATGGAAGGGACCTTTGAAATAATCTACTCCAGTCAACTCACAATGAGGAAGCTGAGGCCCAGAAATGGTCTTGAGTCTACTTGCTCAGGGTCACACAGAATGTAGGTGGATGGGCCAAGATTTGAACTGTGTCCACTGGCTCCAAATCACTTTTTCCTGCATGGACAGAAATTCCACTAGCCCATGGCACTGGTGCTGGAAGGAACAAACAAGAGTTGGCCAGGACTAATGAGAAACAGCCAGTCTGGTTTCTCTGCTAACTTGTTCAATGGCCCTGGGTGAGGGATTTCCTTTCATTTCCTCATCTTTAAGATAAAGTGTTAAACCAGCTCTCTGAGGTCAGAGGACCACAGATTTAGAGGAGGAAGGGAACCTCAGAGCTAAGCGAGTTTGATAACCCTCATTTTTCAGAACAGGAAAATGAGGCTGCAGAGGGAGTTAAAGAGACTTGCCCAAATTCATTCTAAGTGGCAGAGTCCAGAGAGTTCAGATCCCCTCCTTGTACATGATGGTATGTTCTTCTCCTCACCCCCAGTTATTATGTAACACTTTCTCTCTTAAATTAATGGCAGCAGGAGAGTGGCCTGGCCTAACTAAGGTCCAGGCCCTTCATCTGCCTGCAGCCTGATGTTCACCGTTCATTCTTTTAAAATCTCTGGATGTCAGATTGGATGGCTGTCAGCGGTGATGTTTGATGTCATAGAATATAATAGAAACCAGGAATATAAGGAATGCAAAACAGCTTAGGAAGACTTAGAAAGGTGAAGTAAACAGAACCTGGAGAAGAGAAACCACCACCATCCCATGGCCACCTGGCTTTTATTCTTACTGGATATTCTGCCCCATCGTGTACTTGGCTTCTGTCAAAAGGGCTGGCTAGGTCTCCTTCCTTCTCCGACCTTGGTACCTTTGCAGAGGTGGTCTCCTGCATTTCTGCATTTAGCCTCACTACCAACTCATGGCTCAGCCGCCTTCAGTGCCCAGAGAGTTCAGATCCCATCCTTGTACATGATGGTATGTTCTTCCCCTCACCCCCAGTTATTATGTAACACTTTCTCTCTTAAAATTAATGTGTTACTTTGTATTTTGCATTGATTTAGTGTGTGTGTGTGTGTGTGTGTGTGTGTGTGTGTGTGTGTGTGTATGTGAGAGAGAGAGAGAGAGAGAGAGAGAGAGAGAGAGAGAGAGAGAAGAGTTCCTTAAGGGGAAGGACTGTTTCTTTGGGGGGAGTTTAAAAAAGGACATTTTATGGATATTTTTTGTCTTTATTGATTTATTTTCAGAGTGGGAGGGGGAATTCTGCCTCTTGTAGATTGAACACTCATTTGTGACAAAGCAGAAACCACATGACCCAGTGATGCATCTGACCATAGCATATATACTTACATATTCTGACCTAGTCCCACCTTGACCTTAGAGAGGGAGATATCTGTTCTCTGAGACCTTTATTCATTTTTCAGTCACATTTTCTGGATTCCTTTTAGCATTCTTTTTTTTTTTTTTTTTTGGAGAGGGTTGGACAGGGCAGTTGGGGTTAAATGACTTCCCCGAGGTCACACAGCTAGCGTTAAGTGTCTGAGGTCAGATTTGAAATCAGGTCCTCCTGACTCCAGGGCCAGTGCTCTATTCACTGTGCCACCTAGCTAGCACTCTTGATTTAGATAGGTAGATCTGGCCCATCTGATTTCTAATGTATCTGTCCATACAGATTTTCTCATTATTTCAAGTTCTTCATATTTATCATGTCTTACTATACCGTGACATTTTATTGTATTCATTTTCTTTAGCTTTTTTAAAAAAAATCATCTCCTAGTTAATGGATACTCAGTTTGACAAATCTCTTCACCGTCACAGAGTGCTTCTGTTAATATTTTGGTATGTGTTAGGGCTTTTGTTTCTGTCTTTGACATATATCTCCAATATCTGTATTACTGGGTTGGACCAAATCAGAATTCCATCCACAGTGTATCAGGATGCCAGTTTTCTTATGGTCTTTCAGACATTAACTTATAAGAGCAGCTATGTGGTTCAGTAGATAGAGTGTTGAAACTAGAGTCTGTAAGAATTGAGAATTCAAAATCCAGCTTCCTTTACTAGCTGTGTGAGCCTGGCCAAGTCACTTAACCTCTCCTTGCCTCAGTTTCCTCACCTATGAAATGGAAATAATAATAGCACGCACCTCCCAGGATTGTTGTGAAGATCCAGTGAGATACTTGTAAAGTGCTTATCACAGCACTTCACACACGGTAAGTACTAGATGACTTTTAGCAGTTAGTACTATTTGTCAGTTTGCAGGAGGTGAGATGAAACATTTTTGGTTTTGAGCTCTCATTGCCTTGTGTGTAGTAAGCTTTTAATAAAGGTGTGTTGTATTCAATTGGCCAGTATTTATAGTGACTTTGTTGCTCAGTCATTTTTCGTCACGTCTGACTCTTTATGACACCATTTGGCATTTTTCTTGGCAAAGATGCTAAAGTGTTTTGCCATTTCCTTCTCCAGCTCATTTTACAGATGAGGAAACTGAGGCAAATAGGGTTAAGTGACTTGCCCAGGGTCAGCACAGCTGTTCAGTGTCTGAGGCCAGATTTGAACTCAGGAAGATGAATTTTCCTGGCTCCAGGCCTAGCTCTCTGCACTGTGCCACCCAGCTGCCCTCCTTTACAGTGCCTACAATAACATTAATGAAAATAATGCTCAAGAGCAGCCGGATTCGGCAGAGAAGCAGGAGGCTGCAGGCGTAGAGGGTTGTAGCTGCTATCATGCAGGTGTTTTACTTAACCCTTTTCCTTTGGGAAAAGGGAAAATTCAAGAGGGGGGGGGGGAAGATAGGAGAAGTCGATTTAGAAAAGATAGTGGCATCACCTTAAAGACATAAATAAAACATAGAAAACTGTATCTGGCCGGGTTCTTGCTGTCATCCTAACCCGTTTTCTTGGGCTCCATCTCTAGTGAAAATAGATCCCATTTTCCTAGGTAACAGTTCTGCACAGTCACTGAAGGGTGACCAGAGATGAGGAGGGTGGTTAAGAAGCTCCCATGGAGAAAGGTTAGGCCTGCATCATTCATCCAGAGGGGTCTGCCTTTCAAAAACTGCTTTAGACAGAAGCTAAAGTTTAGTTTTTTTACTGGTTGCTACTTTCCTCCCCAGTATGGTTAAATTTAAACGGATTTACATACCTCGGGTTACACCATGCTTCCGAGGCATACTCTGACAATATCCAGAGCTGAAGGGTCTTTCTTCCCTCCCACTGCCAGTGTTACCCTTAGGAAATTAAATCATCCCAGGTTGGATAGGCTGTGGCCATTATGAACAAGCCCCCTACCAGAATCAGGAGACCCGGATTGATTCTGCTCTTTAGCAAGATGAGTCAAGCACTCTGGGTCTTAGTTTTCTTTGTCTACAAAATGGAAGTGATGTGCTTTTATTGCTACCAGGTAGCTAAGGAAATGCACATAGAGTAGAACTACATCAGTGAGGTGGCACAGTGTTGAACTTGGAGTTGAGAAATCCTGAGTTCAAATTCAGCCCCAGATACTTACTAGATGACACTGTGGGGTAAGTTAGTCTCTCGAGCTTCATTTTGCTCATCTGTAAAGTGAGGATAATAGCACCTTCTTCCCAGGGTTGTAATTAGGATAAAATGAAACAATATTTGTAAAATGTTTCGCAAACCTTAAACTATTATATAAATGCTGGCTAGTAGTAGTAGTAGTCCTGGATTTGGGCTGAACCTTTTTTTTAAAAGGTTCATTGATATATTCTTTTTTTTGCATTACTGTCACTTCCTGTGACCCTAAGAATTCTCTCCTGCAACAAATAAGTCCATTCAAGCAAACCAATTCAACACATTGGTTCTGTCTGAAAAAATAAGCCTCTTTGTGTACCTCTAGCTCACCCCTTCTCTGCTGAAGGCAGGAGGGCATGCTTCCTCCATCCTTTGGAAGTCATGATTGGAGGCTGCTTTAAGCAGAGTTATGAATGAATGAATGATAAGCATTTGTTAAACATTGGTTGCTAGGTCCTATGCTGATTGCAAGGGACACACAAGACTAAAGGGGAGTTTAAAGGGGGTTGGGGGATGATATGTATGAGGCAGCTCACTAGGCCTAAAGGGCCCAAGAAGAGTGGTGTAATGAATCACATTTGGAAGAATGCTAATGTTCCCAAGTAAGAAAGTGAGATGGTATGCATTAGGGGTATAACTGGGAGGGTGGGGGGGGGCACTGAGGTACACCTTGGAGGGAATATTTAGGTTGGGGGGGAGTATATCTGAAGTTGGGGAGAGTTTGGCACTGAACTTTTCCTGCAATGTCTCCTGTTGCTCAGGCAAGGCCCTCTATTAATCTGATGTTAGTAACTATGCCCCAATCAGGAGCTTGTTTTGGGTCAAGGGAATGTTAACACCTGAGGACTTGGAGGTAAATGTTCTTCCTTTCCTAAAAGATCAAAATGGAAGAGGGAGGATTGTTCAGCCTTTGTGGGAGGAGGAAAGGGTATGACAAAGTCTGAGCTGGAAAGCTAGGGGGAGGGGCTCACTACCCCCGAGGGACAGTCGGGAAATGTTTTCTGTTTCTGAGAACTTGCTGTTCCAGGGTGACAGGGTAGGAGCTGTTTGGGGAAGAGTTTAAAATTAGCCAGAGTGAAGCAGGCGGCCCCATGGAAGGGGTGGGGGCGGCCGGAAGAGAAATTACTCAAGCAGAGGGATTCTGTGGAGCTTCTCTGGTTCTTGGTCTTTGTTTCATTGCTGACCAGAGCTACTTTCTTACCCTCCCATTGAGGCAGAGGAAGAGTAGAAGGAGAAAGGCAACTAACAATTCCATTCTAACTAGGCTTGGCCCTCTCAATCAGTGCAAATGGAAAGGAGAATTGGACCATTATGTCTGCCATGGGAGGTGGCATGGCCAGAACCAATGGCATTTGGTTGCCAAATTCAGCAAGGAATGTTAGGCAGAAACCCTGGCTCGTTTAATTAGTTCTGTAACCAAGCAAGTCGTTTGGGCTTTCTGGGCATCCCTTTTCCCGATACTAAAATGGGATTGATGATAATCCATCATACTTGAGGTTGTTAAAATGAGCATAAAGCAACTCTGATTGAGTGCTATGTAACACACACTGGTAACTTCATTCCAACTTCTGTTGTTATTAGGATAAAATGGCCGCCTGGCATAGTAGGTGGAGAGCTGGCCTTCTAGGCAAGAGGACCTGGGTTCAAGTCCCTCTCTGATAAGTTGGACTTTTTTTTTTTTCTTTTGACCCTGAGCAAGTCACTTAACTTCTCACTGATAAAGACCATTCTCTTAAGGCTGGAAATGTGCAGAGAAGGGATCAAACTTAGCACATAGTAGGCACTTAAATGCTTGTTGACTTGATCTACATTGGTAGAGGGAATTTGCTCATCAGGAGTACCCCAGACCCATGATGTCACGACTCTAGTCTCTATGGTTATGCTCCTACCAACTTCTACACATCTCACAAGGGTGTCATAATTAAAATGAGTTATTTTAAAAGCTTCCTTACACATTTAAGAGAGCCATATAACTTTGATCTGACCCTGCTCAGGGAGACAGCAGCCATGGCCTCACTCCTCTCCAAATACCACCCTTCCCTGTTTTCAATACCCATCAGTCAGCTGGCCCCTTGCTGACCTTTGTAGCTTCTTACCTGAAGTTTATCTGCTGAAGGCTCCATGAGGGCAAGGAAACAAGTCCTGTTTGTCTCAATAGCTCTATAGCTCTTTTGCAGTCTGATACATCCTACTGCTCGTAGGCAGTGCATATTCATGCTTTGAATGAATGAAGCAGTAAATTGGAATTGGGTATCCAAACCTCCTTGTTGTCTGGCAGTTCTTTGAGGAGTTCCTGGGATGTTTGGCAATTCACCAGTGTTTACCTAGTCCCTCCATGTTACATCCTGCTTACCCTTAATAATCTGCACTTTTGGTTGGCGTTAGAGGCCAGGGTTTTGCTTGATCCCTTCAAGTATCAAGGAAAATATACAGAGAATAACCTACTGGAGACCTGGACTGATTCTGCTACAGACTAGCTGTGTGAACTTGGAGATGTCATTTTCCCTAGAATTTTAGAGCTGAAAGAGAATTTAGAGGCCATTGCATTGATCAGGGCATGGTGGTCAGGGCTTTGCCTCCAGGCACTAAAATTTAAGGGAGGTGTGTTCCTTCAGCAAATAGAAACAACTGAGCTTAGCGCCCTTTAAACAAGAAGAATTCGATAAATTTGGAAGCTCCCATTAAGATACATAGGCACTGGGGTAAATCCATCCTGCCCTACCGGAAAGTCAGAGGGGCAAGGGGGAGGACACAGGAGACAGCAGAGTGGAGGAGGGGTTATACAGTGGGATGGCTGTTTTGAGGTGTTGGGTAGGGGAAAGATGGGGAGAAAATTTGTAACTCAAAATCTCGTGGAAATGAATGATATAAACTAGAAGAAAATAAATAAATTCATTTATTAAAAAAAAAAAGTTGGAAGCTACCAGTGGATGGATATTTCTTTTCCCTCCCTAGTTTCATACTCCAGGTGAGCATTTATCTGCCCCTGGCTGGTTACTTGCTCCCAGAGGTGTTGGGGGGTTTTGTTGCCCCTTCTTTTCTTCTACAACTTTGTTTTCTAGATAAGGATACAGAAGTTAAGAGAACAGAGTTTGACCAGAGTAGCACAGGGAGTAAGTGGCAGAATGGGCATCTGAATTGAAATCATCTGATTGAATAGAGTGCTGTTTCTGCTCTCTCTCCCTCTCTCCCTCCCTCTCTCTGCCTTGGTTTCCTCATGTCAGAGCCCTTGGAGGTTATTTCCAGCTGAGACAGGGGACCCTAGGACTTCTCAGAGCCAGACCAAGGAAAGCTAGGTCATGGATCAGGGAAGGTGCTTAACTCATAGTCCTCTTAGATGATTCACACCCACTTGATTGCCTTGCTGTCCACTGGAGTGAGACAGTGTGTCCTGGACTGTGATAGGAACAGGCTGGTATTTACTGCAGAAAGGAGCAAATCTGCAGGCAGTGGATGGCACTTTCTGTAGGCTTTTAGCAGAATGGTACCCCAACCAGGGAAAGGATGTGGACTTCTGAAGTTTGTTCTGCCAACAAGACTCACTGTGCCTTTGAATCTAGGCAGGGATGGCTCTTGGCAAATGGGAGGTTTTCTTTGGTGCCTGCCTCTCTTATGCTTCCTCAGTTACTTTAGAGGAGAGCCAGGTGATTGAATAAGACATCAGAGATCCCTTTTACAGATCTACTGTTTAATTTTAAAGGCAGTGCTTAATCTAAAGGGATGATTTTGGATAAAATTTAAAGGGACTCTCAGAGATGCCTCAAACAGTGCCATGTAGGCAAATACCTTCCTGTGAGGCCAGCTCTGGGTATCTGCTTAGACCCTGAGGGTCTACTGGCAATTGCTTCTGGGCTCTGACCTCTGTGAAAGTCTACCAATGGTGCTCCTACCTGTTTTGGGGCAGAGGCCCAGGAGGAGATTGTAGGTCTCCCTTGTCTTATTCTTTTAAAAAAAAAAACAAACATCGCTACAATTTTTCAGTGGCCCTTATTGTAACAATGTAGCATTAAGCAAAACAAACCAGTACATTGGCCACTTTTATAAGTCACTAAATATTTATTAAGCACCTACTGTGTTCAAGGCCCAGCACTAAGCTCTGGAGATGCAAAGAAAGGCAAAAGATGGTTGCTGTTTTGTAGGAGCTCACAATTGAAGGGGGGAGAGAATAGGAAACATTCGTGTACAAACAGGATACGTAAATGCAGGGAATCAGCAGCAAAGGGAAGGCCCTTGAGTAAACAGGGGTCAGGAGAGGCTTCCTCTAGAAGGTGGGATTTTACCTGGCGAAGCCAGGCGAACCCTTCAGGAATGGAGGAGAGCCGAGGAAAACAGCCTGAGCTGCTGCATTGTTCCAAACCTGCCAGCTGTCATGGTGAAGGGGCTCCAGCTCTTAGTCCTCTGGAGTTACTTTTATTGATGCGAGTTTTGACATGTGTGTGTATGTGTGTATGGGAGCACATACTCCTTTACATTATTGCCATGATTAAGTACATTGCTCTTAGTCCCACTTTGTTGTGTCAGCCAGCATGCATTTCTTAATTGCTTACACTATGCTAAGCCCCAGAGACCCAAAGAAGGACAAAAACAGTGACCACAAGGAGCCCATGTTCTCTGGCCCCCTTTGGCCAGGAAGCCAGGTGGTACAGCAGACAGAGCCCCAGGCCTGGAGTCAGGAAGACTCTTCTAAGTTCAAATCTGGCCCCAGACACTAGCTGCGTGATCTAACCCTGTTTGTCTCAGTTTCCTCATCTGCAAAATAAACTGGAGAAGGAAATGGCAAACCACTGCAGTATCTTTGCCATAAAACCCCAAATGGGGCCACAAAGAGTCAGATATGGCTGAATTAGCTGTGGCCATCTGCATTCTACTTAGAACCTCATGAGAGAGGCTCAAAAATGGTGATGGGGCCCTAAGGAAGGTGGGGGAAGGAAATTATTTCTCCTTTTCACCTGAGTCATTGGCTGAGCTGCCAATCAGCAAGCTAGTCAGCAATAACTTGAATTCAGCTAGTGATGTTAATTGAAGTCCTGGTTGCACCAGAGGAGGTAGCTGGCCACAGTTGGCGTGTGCTGCTCCCTTTTCCTTCTGATTCAATACAGGAAGGTAGGTGGCCCTGGGTAACAATTTGAGGTTGCAGAGGAGAGAGATAGGGACAGACCCTGGGTAATCTGTAGCCACAGTGAGAGATCGTTGGGGAGGAAAAAAGGGGAGAGGGGAACTCCCAGCACTCTTACATGCTACTCTTACAGTAGCAAGGCCCCCAAACTACCTCAGTCACAGCTTTGCCTCTTCCTCTTGGCTGTCTTTGTCTTTAAGTAACTGTTTCTCTAGTTCCTCCCCTATAGAAGCAGCTGTTTGAGACATCTTCAATAAAATAATGAGGTTGAACTTTGATATTTTACCTTCCTCCTCTAACTTGCCAGTACTTGAGGAGGGGGAAGGAGACTTTGGTCGTCCAATGTGACAGCTGTCAATTCTGAGAAGCCACGTTGTGGTGGGCTGGAGGGCACAACTTCTTTTGACTAAAAGAATGAAGTTTGAGATTGCTGAGGCTGGGATGGGTAGAACTGTGGTAGGGAGTGAGAGAGAGAGAGATGAAGGGAGGAAGGGGTAGAACCTTGGGGCAACTTTCCAGTGACTTAGGCGTAGAATCTCTCTTGTTTGTGACAGCACAGAATGTCATTAAAAGTGTACAGGTAGCCAGTTTCTGTGGTCCCCCAATTACTCTCCCACCCTATCAAAAGGAGGGGCTATAGAGCAGAAGTGGTCACAATTGTCTGAAGAGATGAGCCCTTGGGGGACAGAAGTGGTTTCACAGTCTAAGCATGTGAACTTCATTTTCTAGCGGGATCTCATAGCTCTATAAGGGGCTAAGAGTGCTTATGGACCCTACCTCAGACACCGTTGTGGTGCAGGGTGGAGCTTGGGCTTAGAATCAGGAAGACCTGAGTTCAAATCCCTTCCGATATTTATCGGCTTGATGACCTTGGCTGCTACCTTACAAGATGGCTGTGAAGATCAGCTGAGACACCGTGTAAAGCTCTCTGTAAATCTTAGAGCTCTACAGAAACGTCACGATGATGATAACGAAACTGGTCTCTAAGTAACTGATGAGCTGGGCTTAGTGCTTTGGTGGAGGGCAGCATAGGGTCTACTGTAACATTTAAAAACCCACATTCTGTGAAACCTTAGGGTTTCTCAAAGCAGTCCAAGGGTGTTCTATAGGAGAATGGCTATAATGGTAAAAGACCCCATGTGGCAGACTGGCCTTCTTGGCTATATTCTCTGTCAGGGAATGTGGAGGATGATCAGAGATTGGTTAAAATATATCATGTGACCCCAATGTTGACTTACTATTCAATATGCAAAAATGACTGATTTGATTGTTGTCTTGCCATTAACTTGCCATTTGAAATAATTGGTGGCTGTTCATATTCTTGGTATCAAAAAAAAAGTTTCTAGTAAAATGGGGAAGTTCGAAGAGATGTGAAAGCAGAAATGGTGATGACTGGCTAGACGTAAATTATTATTATTATTATTATATTATATATATTTATTATTAATATTATTATTATTCCTAGTTTAATTACCAAACCTCCAGTGCAGAAGGAATGCAAGTAGGGCAATGATGTGTCCATTTTGAGTTCCATGATCTTGTTATAAAGGTCTGGTTTGATGGGGAGGGGAGCAAGCAGGGAAACAAGGAAGTGATATAAAAAGAGAGAATAACAACAGGGAGAAAAAAAAGAAAGGTTGAAAGACAGGTGTCCTTTATATACAAGAATATTCACAACATCACTTTGCAGTAGCAGAAAATGAAAATGTAGTGGATACTTACTGATTGAGGAATGACTGAACAAATTGTGATGTATATGAATGCAAGGGGACATTATTGTGCTATAAGAAGTGACTGCAAATTCAAAGAAACATGGGACAATTTGTATGATGTTGCATGGAGAAGAAAATAGAAGAGTAGACATGATGGCTTCTGATTCAGTCTTGTCCAATTCTCTGGCTGCATTTGGAGTTTTCTCAGCAAAGATACTAGAACAGTTTGCCGTTTCCTTCTCCAGCTTATTTTACAGATGAGGAAACTGAGGCAAACAGGGTTAAGTAACTTCAGTGTCATAGAGTGTCCAAAACCCAATTTGAACTCGGGAAGATGAGTCTTCCTGACTCTAGACCTGGCACTGTACCACCTAGCTGCCTGGCAGTTAAGAGAGCCCTGGTAACTGGAGAGAGCAGTTTCGCATTGTAGACTATAGGTACAGAATGTCACAAACACCATCATCTGCAGTTGCTGTGGGTTTTTTTTTTTTAAGTTAATGTTTTATTGATGTCTTATTTTTGTCTGTTGTTTCTTGCCTTATCACCAGCACTCCAGTGAGGGATTTCTTGTAATTAAGAAAAACAACAAACTTAGGTCAGTTGGTTTTGTTTAATCAACAAGCATTTCATAAATGCCTTCTATGTGCTTGGTACTGGAAATGCAAAGACAAAAATGAAATGGGCCTTGCCCTCAAGGCAGTTGACTGTTTTTCTTGATTATAAGGGAGGATTCTGTGAGTTGGGTATATCAGGAAATGAATGACATTAAAAAAAAAAAAACAAAGCCATTAATAAAACTCTAAAAATAAAGTGAAATTTTATGATATAGGAAAGAAAAGTTTTGCAAGCCTAGAAATCTGTATTCTTAAACCTAGCTCTGCCATTAACGTGTTTATAGGAGCCAGTTAACTTCTTAGGTTCGGTGTCCTAGTCTGCAAAAATGGGAATACTCATTGTTGCCTTGCAGGATAAACTCAAATCATGGAAATGAAAAGTTAAATGATGTAAAAACAAAATTCACGTTTCTCCATGGATGGGATACAAAATGAACCCACTAACACTGAATTTCCTCTGCTTAAGGTGGGAATTCCTTTCTTCTCTAACTCTCTCTACTTCATGGCAGCAGCCAAGAAGAATAGGGTCTAAGCATCTAGACATGCTTCCTTGCCCTGTCCAAGCCCTAATTTTTGGTGATGATTTTTCTGCCTGTAGGTCCGTACACTGTTTGTCAGTGGCCTCCCTGTAGACATCAAACCACGAGAACTCTATCTTCTCTTCCGGCCATTTAAGGTAAGTTCCTTCAGCTGAACCAGGCCTTATCTGACCTCAGTTTACTAAAAGAGAGAAAATGCTTTACCAGATTATACCAGTGGGAGAAGTGGAAGCAAGCAACAGCATCATTGAAATTTAAAAATGAGAAATACTCACAGAGTTAAAATGGAAGGTTGGAGTTTGAGTGAATAAGTCATTTTGGCTTTTATAAGTACCCAAATTAACTAAAAAGGACATGTGAAGAAAGTTGCCATCTGCATGCAGAGAAAGAATTGATAAATAGAAGTATGTATAGAATAACTTTATGTATATGCATTCCTATTTGTATCTAAGGGTAGCCATGGGGGAGGGGGAGGGAGAAAAAGAAAAGAAAAAAATTTACATTATAACTTTATTATATATTTAAAAGGAATAGCAAGTTATACATAACAGATTTGCACTTTTATGTGCAGTCATTTTTTTTTTATTATACTATGTTATGGAAATGCTTGTTTTATTCCATAAGTGAAAAATAAAAATTTTGAAAAAAAAATTAGTGGAAAAGCAAGAAATGGAGGTGGGGAGCAGGGGGGAGAGATGCTGATCTTTATTCCTGCCTTGTCACTAACTTCCTATGTTGGTTTGGCTAATTTACTCCACTTTTCTGGGCCTCAGTTTCCCCTCAACAGCCAAAAGGGTATAATAGAATGTTCGAGTAGTTCAGATTGTTCCAGCAGTTCTGAAGAAAATAAAGTCACTGCATGCTGGAAATTCAGGAAGGCTGCCCAAAGAGGCGGGCTTTTAAACATGAGTGGGATTAGATAAGCAGAAATCAATTGGGATAGCAATCTAATTTGAGAAGATGGGGAGAGCATGAGGAAAAGCTTGCGGACTCTTGTTAATGATTGTGCAGGGGGAGTTGAAGAACTCTCATCTCAGTCCCTATTTCTCTCTACAGGGGTATGAAGGGTCATTGATCAAACTCACGTCTAAACAGGTATCTCTCTGTCCCGACTCCACCCCCAAACTCCTTCCCTAGCAGCCTTTAACTCTGTTCAGAACTTGGAGCCCATCACCCCTTTGCTGGCCAGGTCTGAGTGTGGCTGTCCCACACACACGCTGGACTTTGGACCAGGCCTCCATCCTTGGCTGAGATGAGTAAGAAGAGGAAGTCCTGGTTTCTTGCATTCCCTCTCATCAGTCAGAGGCCCCTTGTCCTTCAGTTAGTCAAGTCCCCAGCCCCTCAGTATGTACTGTATAAGGCAGACTAAGAAAATTATCTCAGTTCTCAAAGCAGACTCAGAATGAGCCTAAAGAGGTCTGGACCTTTTGCAAAGTGTCTTGAGGGTGGGAGGTGGCCCAGTTGTCATTTCACCCCACCTCCCCTTCCTCCTCCTTTCTGCTTGCTTCTTCACCCCTGCCTTGCTGCAGAATTTCTCCTGTCAGAGGCAGATGTCTAATAAACTCCTTCATGATTACTGTTTCATACATTGCCCGTCCCAACAGGATCTTCAAGGAGAATGAAACTCAAATGGTGGAATTTCAGGCACCTGCTTAGAAGAGATTTTTAGGTACCCCTAAAATCTTTGGAAGACCTCCTCCTAGTAAAGCTGACTATGGCAGGGACTCTGAGCCCTGTGCAGGTGTGAGGAAGGTATCTGAGGGTTGGGATTAAAGAAATAGTAGGAGACAGGACTGGCCTTCCCTTTTTTTCCCTTTGCAAGAGTGGTACCCTTGCTCCCTTTGGAATGAGGGTGTTCTGTAGGACTGGGGACCATATAGGACGTATATATGGTTGTGAAACTCAAGGGCATTTTCTTCCAGCCTGTAGGTTTTGTGACTTTTGACAGCCGTGCTGGGGCAGAAGCAGCCAAAAATGCGTTGAATGTGAGTACCCAGAGATGTAGTCCCAGGGGGAAAGGACTCTTGCCCGTCCTTGTCCCCCTTCCATCCTTTAAAATGCATATGCACAAGCTTTGAGATGCACCTTCAAGAACTAGCCTCAAGCATCTGCCGTGGTGGGTGCCTCCATTATCTTCATCTGCTCCAGATTCAGTGGGTGCCAAATGATCACCTGGGGAACCTGGGGGGAAAAGTTAGTAACATTAGGATCCCAGAGGGAAATAACCTGTGTGCACTCTCATGGGTACTCTTTCTGTACCTCTCTGGGCCAAAAGCTGACATAGTCTCTTACTCATCCTACAGGGTATTCGTTTTGACCCCGAGAATCCACAAACCTTAAGGTTAGAGTTTGCCAAAGCCAACACCAAAATGGCCAAGAGCAAACTGATGGCAACCCCAAATCCCAGCAGCATCCACCCTGCTCTGGGCGCACACTTCATCGCACGGGATCCCTGTAAGTATGGCCTGAGGCCACTCACTCTCTTGTTCTGGCTTGTCTTGATGGGCACTTACCTCAGCTAACCCAGAGCAAGCCAGGGGAGCTGTCCCAGGTTAGGGCTTTGAGGATGTGGCAGATGTGACCTTAGGGCTCTCAGGGTACTGTTTTACAGCCAGGACTGTGAGGAATTTGGTGCCCAGAGCAAGTAGCATGCATAGTCTTTGGAGGAAGAGATCTCTGGGCTGTATCTATGGCTGGAGCAGCCCCCATAAGGAGTTGGGAAAAGCACTCTAGTGAGAAGTCCAGTTTGTTCTTTTAACTAAATATTCTTGTTAAGAATAGATATACTAAGAAGCCCTTTAAATTTGGGGCAAAATCTTGATAGTTGTGTCCTAGTTATGGTTCTGCCTCCAGCTTCCCACTGCTGAGTCCCCAAATAAATAGTTGGTTTCTTTTTTTTTCTCTTTCCTTGGCTGGTCATTCTGCCATGAGTAGTATATGAGGTTCTAGATTAGATTCTGGGCAGCCAGGTGGTGCAATGAATAGAGATCTTCGGGTCTGGGGGCAGGAAGATGAATCTTCCTGAATTCAAACTTGACCTCAGACACTTACTAGCTGGGTGATCTTGAACAAGTCACTTCTCCCAGTTTGCCTTACTTTCCTCATCATTTTGAGCTGGGGAAGGAAATGGCAAACCACTCCTTTATCTTTGCCAAGAAAACCCCAAATGGGTTTTCTGATCTCCACTTCCCCAGAGGCCTGGGCCCCTTAGCCAGTGTACACTGCAGAGCTGACCCCTGCCATCCCATGTATAACTGCACAACAAGAACATTAGACCCGGACCTTTAGCCCACCTTTCCAGAGGGTTGGGTAAGTGTGAGTCTTTGGGTTCAAGTCTGGCTGACGTCTTCCATTAAGCCTCCCTTGAGCTTACATTGGGATTAGATGGGATATACCTAGGATTTGAAAACTTCTCAGTAAACCTTCTGCTAGAAAAGTATAGGTCATACCAGACATATGTCCCATTGCCTTCTGGGGGAAACTAAGAATCCAGTGTTAAACCTGCAAGTAGGTAAGATTGATTCTCTAAAGGACCACATTGGAGAACAGAGGGGAAGTCCTGTTGTCCTCTGGGGCTCAGTAAGAAAAGGAGATAATAAAGTATGGGGGTGGTATGGGGAATGGTCTGTGTCTCTCTTGTCTAGATGACCTGACTGGAGCTGCTCTGATCCCTGCTTCCCCGGAAGCCTGGGCCCCTTACCCATTGTACACTACAGAGCTGACCCCTGCCATCCCACATGCTGCATTCACCTACCCAGCTGCTGCTGCTGCCGCTGCTGCCCTGCATGCTCAGGTAAGGCCCCACCCTGGGGAGGGGATGCTCATCTAATGTCCCCTAATGGCAAAAAGAGTGAGCTGACGGCTGTGGGTTAGCAAAACCACTATGATTTCATGAGTACTACCTTCTGTCAAGGCTGGCTGCCATGTCTGTCCGTCTGTCTCTCCCTCTCCCCCCCCCCCCCCGCCCCGCTTCTGTCTCTTTCTCTCTTTCTCTCTCCCCCGCTTGCCTCTCTCTCTTTCTCTTTCCCTTTCTCCCTCTTTCTTTGTCTTTCTCTCTCTTTCTTTTACACACATGCATCCAAGTCAAGGGCTAGCTGGCAGGCAAGATTTCACGGAAGTCCAGTTATAGAGACAAGGCCTTCCCTAGATCTTCCAGTCCAGCTGGGGAAGATACACAGATGAGAGAGAGAGCCCTGCTTAATTCTTTCTTTGGAGATCAGCTCCTTAGTCTATCATGGATAAGACTGCTGTGCCATGATTAATCCGTTAAAAAAAAATGTTCTGCCCATATTCTGGCTTATACTAGATGGTGTTATATCTCTAGTATGCGGTAGCTTAGCCTTAGCACATATGGTCTTAGATTTAGAAGTGCATAGAAGGTAAAGGAGTGGGGAGTAGATTTTGGGGGCAGGTGAAAAAATCTGCAAATGTTTCTGGGAATTGAAACTGGTGATGGCTAAGGAGGTCACCTGTGGACCTTGTTCCTCTGACCTCTGACTCTTCTACTGAGCTTAGGAAATTTTGGGGTAAAGAAAGTTGATATAGTGGAAAGACAGTTGTTGAGGACCTGGATTCTAGTCCCAGCCTTATCACTAAAAAGCTGTGTGGCCTTGAGCGACTTCATTTCTCTGAGCTCTTCTCTTAGTCCCTTCCAGCCCTAACATTCTGACTTAATTCAGCAGACAGTTATGAAGTGTCTACTTTATACACAATACTGTAGTAGGCACTGAGAATACAAAAAGAGAGTGTTTGCCCTTTATAGTGTCCTGTACTGGGAACATAGTCCTGTCAGTAACAGGAAGGGAAGAACCCAAAAGGGGTCTTGTGTCCAACATAGTGCCCAAGCCATGAAGGAAGTGAAGGATTTTCAGAGACAGAAATGAGAGGAGAGAGAGGGAGAGCATCCCAAGCATGGGGGAAGTATTATAGAGGCACAGATGAGGGTTGTTGGAATGTCATGAGCAGCTAGTATTCTCTTTTGGCTATAGAGAGTATGTAAAGAAAAATGGGACTTGGCACTAGGAAGGGAGGGAAGAGCCACATTGTGGAGGACTTTAAATGAACTGAGGGTTTTGTATTTTGTCCTGAAGGCCATAGAAGATTTTTGAGTAGGGGAGCAGCACAGGTCGTGTGGCACAGTGGATAGATCTCTGTACCTTCTTTTCCTGATTTCAAATTCTGCCTCAGACACTTACTAGCTGTGGGACCCTGAGCAAGTCACTGAACCCTGTTTGCCTCAGTTTCCTCATCTGTAAAATGAGCTGGAGAAGGACATGGCAAACCACTTCAGTATGTTTGTCAAGAAAACCTCAAATGGGGTCATGGAGAGTCAGACACAACTGAACAACAAGAACAACGCGGTCGTATCTATGTCTTATGAATGATTAGTTTTAGAAGCTACGTAGAAGATATTTTGAAGAGGAGAGGCATTGGACTGGAGACAGACAAGTGGAGCAGACTGATACAATGGGCAACTACCTCATCAGAGATGGGTTGGTTAAA
Source organism: Pseudochirops corinnae (assembly GCA_028646515.1). Taxonomy (NCBI): domain Eukaryota; kingdom Metazoa; phylum Chordata; class Mammalia; order Diprotodontia; family Pseudocheiridae; genus Pseudochirops; species Pseudochirops corinnae. The sequence goes on from CM053589.1 coordinate 92,358,055, forward strand.
GCCGAATACTGTTTGTCCCCAGCCCCTTCTCCTTTGCCCCAATACCAGGTGGTAGCAGAAATTCGTAAGGCAGAGTGAACTAGAAATGCTGGCAAGTAGTGGGGAGCATTGTGTTTGCTCTGCTTAATCCACAGGCTTCTTCCAAGCAAGGTTCCGAGGGCTGGTGATAAAATCCCTCCCTTGTTAATTAAGATCCTGTATAGGATTTAGAGAGAGAAGGGAATTCATGTTATCTTATCTAGTGGAATCAAACTCAAATAGAAACAGACCCCACTTAACCATACATAATAATCCCTGTGGCTGCATGTTGACTTAGAAAACCATATATTAGCATTATCTATGTTATGTTGTATTTCTATCTATTTTATTAAATATTCCCCCAATTAATTTTAGTATGATTTGAGTTGCACTCAGGAGTGTTGTGGTGTATGTTTGACACCTCTGATCTGGCCTACCACCTGTCTTACATATAAAGAAACTGAGGTCCTTGAGTCAGGTTATATCACATAATAAGTAGGAGTACTGGGATTCAAACTTGGGTCCTTTGACTCCAAATGCAGTGCTCTCCCTCTCCCCCCACTGCACCTTGCTATGTGTTTTCCATGGCTAGCCAAGGCAGCTGATCTGGTCTGTTCTGGTGTCCCCATCGTTCCATTTTGGGTGGTAAGCCTGTACACTGAGGCCTTATAAGCTTTCCCTCCCACCTGTGCCCTCTGCTCTTCAGCCTGGCTATTACCTATATCCTCAGCAGTTACAACCCAGGCAGCAAATAGCTTACCAATAAAACCTGTGTAGTTAAACCTTACTCTTCTCTCCAAGAGTACTTTGGGGGGTACGTCTGCTGAACCACAGAACTCCACTTTGCGAATTCCCATGTCCCCTTGAACCTGAGATGCCTGCCTCTTGAGTCCCTTCCATAGTAAACCCACTCTAGAGTGAGATGGGCCATAACCCAACTAAGGTTATAATGTTGTTCAGATTATTTAAAAACCTGGACCTTGGGCCTAGGAAGAGCCATTGCTGTTCTGAGAAGGCCTTTTTAAGACAGTGAGAAGTTTGGGCATCAATCAGCTATGGCAGCATCATTTGTGATGATAGGAGCTGGAGGCCAGAAATCAACAGACCTGGGTTCTAGTCTCAGTACTAACTAGCCACATGACTTTAGGCAAATCATTAAACCCTTCTGAACTGGGTTTCTTCAGCTGTATAACTTAGGAACAAATGAAGTAATAGATATACAATATTTGTTTCTTTTTTAAGAGGTATTTTAAAATGCCAAGTAAGAGGAGAGGTATTTTTTCCTTTCATCTAGAAAGACAGCAGGACTGAATTTGGAGTTGAATGGGGACCTAAATTGGAATCCCAGGTCTTTGATTTACTACCTGTGTAATCAGTCACTGACTCAGTGTCTTCTAATGAGGAGGGTGGATTAGAATACCTCTGAGGCCCCATTCCAAGGCCCCATTCCAGCTCTAGGTCATTTGAGCTTACATCTACCTGGGCATTTCAGTGTGTCTCCCTTGTCCCCAGGGGCCACTTCTCATACTGGGGAGATCTCTTCCTTCTGCCTCTTCTCTCCTAATACCTGTGGACTCATCTTCCCATTTGGATCATCAGCATAGCCTGCCTCAGAGGTTGGGGGTAGAGTGGTCCATTGAGTTTGGGTGTCCTGGTGGAAGGGAGCTTCTGGACTTAGAAGATATACACCAGGGGAAGTAACCAAGGGCTTTTCAAGTGCTCAGTGTCCAAGGAGATGACCTTTCAAGAGAGCCCAGCAGCTGCAAATGAAGTGTCATGGCTAGCCCCACCCAGTTGCACAGAGGATTAGGTGGCTTACTGATGTATCTGAACTCTTCTAGTCTAGGTGTAGAAGTCTGTTTCCCACGTTCCCCTTCACATGAACACACACACATACACATACACACACACACACACACACACACACACACACACACTCCTCCTCCTTTCTCGATTTTAGTATTCCATCCTCTCTGCTCTTACCCATATCTGTCCAATAAATTTCTTTTGTCAGTGCTGGAAAATGGGATCTTTTTATTGTCTCTTCTAGCTTTTTATTACTAAGTCCAGGACTATTATTTCTGGAGGGTTTAACATGTTCTACTACTGAAGTTTTTGTTGTTGATTTCCCTGGAGTTTTCTAAGAATGTGAATATATTTGCAAATCATATTTTATTCTCTTTGCAGTGTTTAACAACCATTTCATGCCCTTTTGCAGTTTCATTTCTAATACTTTATCAAAGAAGTAGGGACAGTAGTCATTAAACAGGATTGCCTCTTTGGATGGTTCTCCATTGCAAATAATGGTTAGTCTTGTCTTTCTAGATTGAAAGACCAAATTTGCTGTGCTTTGTGGGGTAACCTCCCATTCACCCAGAAATCCTTCCCCCTTCTCTCCCATTTTCCCTTCAGGTCAGCATTGGCAATCTGGAACCTTATACTTCATCCAGACTAGAGATCTTGCCTTTCTCTCAAAATAAAATGTTTTTTGATGCTTTTTAAAAATCACTGTCATTTCCCTATTAACATTCTCCTCTATATTTAAGCATAATGAAACAACACAGCAGTGTGCCAACATATACTTCATCCATGCCTATTGTCCATTACCTGTCTCTGCCAAGAGGAGGAAATAGATATTTTTTTGTTTTACATTTCCTATTGCATCCAAAGATAGTAACTGGATCCATGATCTTATTGGTATAGATAATTCCTAGATGAGTCAACTCATAGTCTTAGAAAGTTGTCTGCAACACTGAGAGGTTAAGTCACTTACTCTGGTTCACACAGCCTATATTTGTCAAAGGAAAAACTTGAACTTGGATCTTCCAGGCTCTGAGGCCCACTTTCTATCTACAATACCCTCCAAAAAAGAAAAAGAAAAAAAGAGTTTAGCAAAACTAGCCTGCTTATCAGACAAGTCTGCCATATATGCTACACTACACCCATGATTCCTTACTTTGGCAGTGAATCTGGGGAGGGGAGAAGGGAGGAGGCATCTTCTCATATCTCTTCCTTGGAGCCAGGCATGATCACTATAATTTGAAGCATTCAATTTTGATGTTATTTCTGTAATTTCCATTTAGATTATTATAGTCACTGTGTATTGTTTTTCCTGCCTCTGCTTTCTTTACTTTTTATCTGTTCGTACATATTTTCTTACGCTTCTCTGTAGTCTTTTTTTTTTAAACAGAGTCACATTGCATTACATTCTTGTACAGTGTGTTTCACCATCCAGTTGATGGAGATAAACTTTGTCTCCAGTTTTCTATGATCACAAAAAGCACTGCTATAAAAACTTGGGTTTTCCAGGGCCCTTCTTTGTGTCTTTGACCTGTCGTGAGTTCCCTGGAAGTCACGATGGGTCATTGCATTCAAGTCTTTCTCGTTTTTTTCCCTTTACTTCATTGTGTTGGTGGTGTAGATTGTCCTCGTGTTGTCTGCTTTATCCCAGTCAGTTCTTTCGGGTCATTTTGTGTTGGGCTCTCTCAGGCAGAGTTAGGAAGTAGCTTTGTGTTTTGTGTTCATCCTCATCACAATTAGACTACAAACGTTTTCAAGCCTGCGGTGCCCGAGTTGGCGGCGTTCCCTCCTGGGTCTGGGCTGCCTCCTTCCCCAGGGAGGGCCCTCGTCTTCGCTAGGAATAATGGCGGTAGTAACTGTTACGCAGCGCCAGCTACGTTCGGAGCCCTGGGCTAAGTGCCTTAACAAATCTTACCTCCTTTGATCCTCACAACAATCCTGGGAGGCAGATGCTATTATTATCCCTATTTTATGTAAGGCAGACAGAGGTTAAATGACTTGCCCAAGGTCACACAAGGTTAGAGGTTTCTGAGGATGGATTTGAACTCGAGTCTCCTGACTCTATGTCTAGTGCTTTATCCTCTGTGCTTCATATCTGCCTCTTCTCTAGCCTGGCCCAGGGGGTCTTAAGGCTGGGATCTTCTTTTCCTTAGTGCTTTGAGCTAGGATAAGGGAAAAGGGTGTGAGAGATATACAAGTGACTCCAAAGCACTATTCCTAGGCCTCTGCCTACTTGTGCAAGCCTGGATAAAGCATTATGGTAGGCTGTCCAATCCCAGCCTTTCAGATTTGGGATTGAGGATTTCTCCAGCTTGTAAGTGATGTGCCCAGGGAGTTGCCCTTCATAGAGGGGTTTAGACTGGAAGAAAGGGGAGGCGAGGTCGGCCTTGTACAATAGAAAGAGCCACGGTAGTAAGAGCCAGGTTCTAGGCTTGGTTCTAGTGCTATCATTAGTTATAAGTTCTTGGATAAATCATTTTCCCTCTCAGGGTTCCAACTTGAACCCACAACTCTGTGGGCTTCTAGTATCATCCTCTCTAAAATGAAGGGGTCAAACCAAGTCATCTCTAAGGTGCACTAAGATCCTGGTTCTTTATTCTTCTCTTGTCCTCTCCCCTGCCCCCAGGGAAGTCCTGGAGGTGCCCCAGCTTGTGGTGCTATATTACCTTTCTCCAGATACTCCTTTGCCTACTGTCAGGGGCTATCCGGGGAAGGAGGCTGAAGTATGAGACGGCTATTATGGGGAGTTTTTGAGTGCTCCCCAAGCTGGGTAAGGAAGAGGCTTTCCTGGTTTGGCTGCGGCCTTTGTTTTCATAATGCATCTACTTCTTGTGAAACCAACTCTGGCATCCAGTTCCTGCTTCCAGCTGAGATGGTTCCCTAGGGTCAAGGGGCATCCCATAGCTCAGCAAAGGGGGCGGGAGTAGAGTTTTTTCTTCCCACACAGCTGTCAGGATGGGAAGGAACAGATTCCAGATGTTGGGATGGGGATGGAAGGATGGAAATTAGAATATAAGGGTGAGAAATAGGGAGAGGTCTCTGGAGTATTGGGGTAAGGACTGTGTGCTTGGCATGTCTGGCATGAGCCAAGATGTTCTGCCTGTAGTTCTGGGACTTCTGAACACGGGATACTTTGCTGACATAGGCCCTACCTAATTAATAGAACTGCCTCCCAGAGGCAGGCAGTCCTTGTGAAGGACCTGGACACTCCCTATGATGAATTAGGTACTTAGAGACACACCTGCAATCCTATACATGATTGCACCCCACCATGGGGGGGGGGGAAGGGAGGGGAGAAAATCTGAAACTCAAGTGATTGTGGAACTGAATCTTGTAAATTAAAAGTAAATGAGTAAATTAAAAAAAAAAATTAAAAAAAAAAAAAGAGACACACCTGCAGCTGATGGTTCCTGTGGTGGCACAGGGAGGGTGAGAGATGATGTTCAGGTAGAACTCTGAAAGATCTGCCTTCTTAGTTTTTGGTTTTTTAGCATTTTGAAAATTCTGTACTTAGCAAACACCAGATGAAATGCTCATTTCCATACATATTGTTGAAAAGATGGGGGATTATATATGAAATTGTTAATTTTTTCTACAGGGTTTGCTTTTCAAGTATACAATAAATTCATCATGTAACTTTAAAAATGTCATGTTCACCTGTGATTCCTTCTGACCTTCCATTTTACTTACACACACACACACACACACACATATACACCTTGCAGGGGGAACCTCCCGGGTTCCCTCTTTTTTTTTTTTTTTTAATTTTGCTTTTTTGGAGGGCAATTGGGTTTAAGTGACTTGACCAAAGTCACACGGCTAGTAAATATGTCAAGTGTCTGAGGCCAGATTTGAACTCAGGTCCTCCTGACTCCAGGGCCAGTGCTCTATTCACTGTACCACCTAGCCACCCCTTCCTTCCCTCTTTCTTATAAATCACTGAATAGAAAAGTGAATCACTTATCATAAATAATCAAAAAAAATAAAACAACCAAATTCCCACATTGGCTATGTCCAAAATTGTATGTCTAATTATGAATTTTAAGTCTATCATCTTTTGTAAGGAGGCAGGTAACGCATTCCTCCTGGTACTCTCAAATAAGGTTGATCATTTCACCAATCAGAGTTCTTAAGTCTTTCAGTTTGTCTTTGTTTGTCTTTACAATAACAAATACTTGATATTTGTTATTGTATAAATGGTTCTTCTGGTTCTCCTTACTTAGCATTAGTTCATGTAAGTCTTCCCAGGTACCTCTGAAAGCTACTTTCTTGTGGCTCAATAATATTCCATTATATCCTTACACTTGAGTTTATTCAGCCATTCCCCAATTGATGCGCACCCCCTTGGTATCCAGTTGTTGGACACTGCAGAAAGAGCTGTTACATTTTTGTAGATGTAGATCTTTTCCTCTTGCTGTGATCTCATTCAGATATAGGCCTGGGAGTGGCATCAGTGGGTCAAAGAGTGCACAGTTTAGTGACTTCAGGGGGTCATAGTTCCAATTTTAGTGATTTGAAACATTTTTTTCACATGGCTGTTGATAACTAGGATTTCTTAGTTTGAAAACTGCCTATTTATATGCTTTGATCATTTTCATTTGGACAGCAGCTCTTATTCTTACAAATTTGAATCAGTTCCATACATAGAATATGTGTGTATTATATATACATATATGTGTGTGTATAGACATACACATGTCTATATACATAAGTGTGTATATTTACGTATGTATACATATATGAAATTAGATCTTTATTGGAGAAACTTACTGCAAAAATTTTTCTTAGCTACCTCTTTCTCTCCTAGTTTTATTGCATTGGTTTTTTTTTATGGAAAAACTTTAATTTTATGTCATCAAAATTGTTCATTTTATCTTTTCTGATCATCTCTATCACTATCCCCCTATCCATAGATCTGAAAGGTAATTTCTTCCTTGCTCCTCTGATTTGTTTATGATGTCATCCTAACTCACATACTCAATTGGAGCTTATCTTGGTATATGGTGTTGGTCTGAATCTAGTTTCTGTCAGAAGTTTTCCCATAAGTTTTTATCAAATAGTGAGTTTTCTGCCCAGTAGTTGAGGGCATAGGGCTTATCAGACACCAGGATACAAGATTTGATTGTTTTTGCGTGTTGTGTGTCTAATCTGTATGACCTAAGTCCTCCGTTTGGTATGCAAAGCCCTTAATAACCTAGCCCTTTCTAGTGTTCTTACACTTTAACACTCTGCAAGTTTTTGTCAATCCTATAACTCTGGTATACTTGCTGTTTCTTGAACAAGATTCCTATTTGTCCTGTATATAACATATTTGTTCATAGTTGTTTGCATGTTGTCTCCCCCATTAGACGGTAAGCTTCCTGAGGGCAGGGATTATTTTTTGCCCTTTTTTTGTATCCCCAGCACTTAGTACAGTGCCTAGGACGTAGACTCTTAACAAATAGTTTTTAACTGTTCCACAGATTGACCCTGCTACTTTTTAACCAGTACCAAATCATGGTGGTTATTATTTTGTAGCACAGTTCAATGTTTGGTATTGCTAGATTTCCTTCCTTCCCACTTTCTCATTATTTTTTTTTTTAATTTTATTATACTTTGCATCATTCATTTCCACAAGATTTTGAGTTATATAATATTTTCTCCCCCTCTTCCCCCCACCCACCGCCCCAAA